>CM070615.1:12960753-13465870 GCA_036346395.1 Hsuehochloa calcarea | reverse complement strand
TCGATGGCGCTAGTGGTCGACAAATCCAAGGGTAGTTCTTGATTCTTTGGAGTGTAGCTCATCTGGTTTTTCTTTATCTAATTTACATTCTTTGAGCGATGAGCAACTTGAGAAAATGTCTGAGGATGATTTAGCCCTCCTATCCACCAAATTCACGAGAGCTTACAACAAGGTGAGAAATAGGAGGAGAGGTGGACCTATCACATGCTTTGAATGTGGTGAGCCAAACCACATTCGCTCCAGGTGCCCCAAGCTGAAGGGTAAGGAGGAGAAGGAGTCACGAAGGCATCCCCAAGAGAGGGATGCAAAACCCAAGAAGACAAACTATCGCAAGTTTGTCAGCCGGGTCCTTGCCGCTCTCGAAAATGTGAACATGAGCGATGTGGACTCGGAAACGGAGGACGACGAGAGTGACTCCCGTGGCAAGAAGATGGCTCATGACTTCACGGGCATGTGTTTCATGGCCAAGAACAACCACGACAGCGACTCCTCCAACGACGAGGATCCTTTTAGTGATCCCGATGAGGTATGCCCTTCACTTGCTGACATGAAAAGGGTTTTGGTGCTTGCTGAACAGAAATTGCATAAGCAAGCTAAAATGATTAGGAAACAGGACATTATGATTGATAATTTGAACCTAGAAGTTGTTAGGCTCAAATCCATTAATCCTTACGATATTTGTGCTTCATGCTCTAGCTTGCTTAATGAATTGACAAGCTTAAAAACTGCTCATTCCTCTGTTGTAAATCAACTGAAAGATGCTCTGGATGAACTAGAATCTCTCAAGTCTAGTTCTGGTTGCATGGATGCAATTTCTCTTGATGTGACTGCATTGGATGCTATCCCTTTAACTTGCTCAAACTGTGCTTTGCTTGAATTAAAATTGGATAGCTCCTTGAAAGAATTGCAAAAATTTGATGCTAGTCACACTTGCTCTCATTGTAAGAACAATAGGATTAAAATGCAAGAGATGACTGAAATAGTTGTGTACTGTAGAGCTGCTTCTTGTGAAAATTGTCCTAAGCTCACAATTGAGATTGAAGCTCTAAACAAGACTCTTGAAGAAAAAGCTAAAATTGAAAAATCCATGTCTCATACTGCTTCCAAGAAAGTCATTGATTCTTCCTCTTGTATGTTGCATGCTAAAGTTGAATCTATTGTTAGTAAGATACAAGAGGCTTTTAGAGTCAAGTTTAAGGAGTAGTTGAATAGGATTAAGGAATCCAATTGTGTGTCTTGTGAGCCTTTTAAAGTGGAAGTGGCTCTTCTTAAGAGTAAACATGATGAGGCAATCAAGTCTAGAAAGTGCACTAGATGTGAAGTTTTAGCCAAAGAGAATGATTACCTCAAAGTGACTCTTGAGAGGTTTACTAGTGGAAAAAAGAAACTCAACATGATTCTTGATCAATCTAAAGTGAGTGTGAAAAATAGTGGCCTAGGTTTTAATTCCCTAGAGCATTCCAAGAATCACCCACCTAAGATTACAAGAGTGATCAAAAGTGGTCTGTTTGAGGTAGAACCCCCTAAGCCAACTAAGGTTGCGTTTAAATCTGCAGGTTTTGCTCAAACTCTTTCTAGCAAGAAAGGTGCTACATTTCACCAAGTCTGAGACTCTCAAAGGTCAAGTACCATTGCACTTTCTCGCAAGAAAGATGGCTACGCTTGAGTTCTGCCAGAGAGCAAAGATTGAGAGGAAAGAGAGGATGAGCACCTTGAGATCCATTAGAGGAGTCCTTCTCCACCTGTAGTCTCTAGAGCTAGGCACTGCTTATCGTACTCACATATAGGCCTAGGCTTGTAGAGAACTTTGTAGACTCTTTTGGCGGGTCTAGGCGCAGATTTTGGTTTAGGATATCATGAGGAGAGACCACGGGTAGCACCTAGACAGGGGAGTATCGATCTTTTGGTAGATCATTTTGGAGAGATCTAGGTGGTTCGTGTGCATTCTTATGATTTTGTTCCTAGTCATTTTTCTTTGTTTCTTACATTTGCACCCAACCATCGTGCTTCTCGATCTTGGATGCCTAGATATTTTATCACTAACTTGAGATCGAGGCACGGATGTTTTACGCTTGTGCTTTTAGGTCCGTCGTTGCGAGGAAGGAGGACATATGGCTTGTTGACTCCGGGTGTTCTCGACATATGACCGGAGATTCTAGATGGTTCTCCTCCCTCGCACGTGCATCCGGCAATGAATTGATTACATTTCGGGATGCTTCTACCGATCGTAAAAGGGCACGCTGTCGCGCCAACAACAAGTTCATGCTTAAAGACGCCGCTTTGGTAAGTAAGTGAGGTATAATCTTCTATCTGCTCTCACCGCTTGATGAGGGTCTAGAAGTGAGGTTTAAAAGTGGTGAGTGTAGAGTTCTAGATTCCTCGGGTGAGCTTGTTTTTGAGATCTCCAGATTTGAGAAGATCTTTTGTGCAAATTTCAGTATTTCTTCAGCTTCCAGGCCTAGATGTCTTGTAGCCTCTGATTCTCATGATCTTGTTTTGTGGCATCGTAGACTTGGGCATATAAGTTTTGATCATTTGTCTAGAGTCAGTTGCAAGGACTTGATTAGTGGTTTGCCTAGGCTGAAGGCTGTTAGATATCTTGTGTGCTCGCCCTGTAAACATGGTAAGATGGTATCTGCTTCCCACCCACCTCTTACCTTGGTGATGACTGATGGACCAGGACAGCTTCTGCACTTAGACATTGTTGGTCCTTCTAGAGTTCAGTCAGTTGGTGGGAAATGGTATGTGCTGGTGGTTGTGGATGATTTCTCCAGGTATTCTTGGGTTTACTTTCTGGTTTCTACGGACGAGGCTTTTGGCTTCTTTAGAGAATTGGTCCTTAGACTTGCTGTTGATATTCCTGGAGCTTTGAGAGCCATTAGGAGTGACAATGGAATGTAATTCAAGAATTCTTCTTTTTCTACCTTCAGACCGATAGGGAATTGAGCATCGCTTTTTCTTCTCCTAGAGTTCCCAGAGAATGGTGTTGTAGAGAGGAAGAACAGAACCCTTGTAGAGATGGCTCGGACCATACTAGATGAGCATTCTACTCCTAGGAGATTTTGGGCTGAGGCGATCTCTTCTGCTTGTTATATCTCCAATAGGGTTTTCTTGAGATCTGTGATTGGGAAGACCTCTTATGAGCTTAGATTTGATCATTCACCCAAAGTCTCTCATTTCAAGTTTTTTGGTTGCAAGTGCTTCATTCTTAAACATGGCAACCTTGATAAATTTGAATCTAGATGTTCTGATGGCATGTTTCTTAGATATCCTGCTCATTCTCGTGGCTATCGCGTGTTTAATTTTGACTCTAACAAAATTGTTGAGACTTATGAAGTCATTTTTGATGAGGCTAGTCCCGTACTAGACCCGATGCTGTGCTCACACGCGTTCGACATTCGTGGAAGCATTTTCGTCCGACGATGACTCGAGGATGAGGACCCGATCCATCCTCCAGTCACCTCTGAGATGGTTGGAGAGCCTGCTTCTACTACTCCATTTTCAGCTGAGCAACCTCCTCCTATCTTCACCGACGATCTGAGTGGCTCTGTTCCTACCTCCACAACTCATGGGGTTGATGCCACTTCTGCACCAGGAGCACCTCTTCACATTCAGCGACAACATCCACCTGAAAGATGATTGGGGATCTTCAAGAGCGAGTCACTCGCCTCGTGTTTATTTCTCCGATTCTCATGCACATTCCGCTTTTGTCGCTTCTTTTTAACCCCGAGATATCACCCATGCTTTATCTGATGCCTCTTGGGTCAATGCCATGCATGAAGAGCTTGAAAATTTCGAAAGAAACAAAGTCTGGACCTTAGTTGAGCGTCCTTCTGATTCTCATGTTATTGGAACAAAATGGATTTTTAAAATAAGCAAAGTGAGGATGGGTTGGTTGTTCGCAATAAGGCTAGACTCGTAGCTCAAGGTTATTCCTGTGTAGAAGTCTTAGACTTTGAAGAGACCTTTGCTCCTGTAGCTAGATTGGAAGCCATTCGCATTTTATTAGCATTTGCAACATCCAAGGGTTTCAGGCTTTTTCAAATGGATGTAAAAAGTGCCTTCTTGAATGGTTTCATAGAAGAAGAGGTCTTTGTCAAGCAACCACCTGGTTTTAAAAATCATAAATTCCCAAACCATGTTTTTAAACTCTCTAAAGCCTTGTATGGATTGAAGCAAGCTCCTAGAGCTTGGTATGACAGCTTAAGAGTTTCTTGCTTGAAAATGATTTCAAAATAGGAATGGTTGATAAAACCTTGTTCACTCTCGTGCATGGCGTTGACTTTTGTTGGTTCGATTTATGTGGATGATATTATATTCGGTGGTTCTTCTCATGCTTTGGTGTCCAGATTTTGATTATATGAGCGGTGAGTTCGAGATGAGCATGATGGGAGAGTTGACATTCTTCCTTGGTCTTCAAGTCAAGCAACCAAAGAAGGCACCTTCGTTCACGAGTAAGTATACAAAGGACCTTCTTCGCTTCAATATGGGAAGCGAGAGGCCAATGTCTACTCTCATTGCTACAACCACCGTACTTGGGACCCTAGATGAGGATGGAGAGCCCGTGGACCAGAAGGAGTACCGCACATGATTGGCTCCTCCTCTATCTCACAACGTCGAGGCCGGACATACAATTTGGGGTATGTCCGCGCTGCTTCGAGCTTCCTCGTGCTTCTCATCGCTACAAGATGTCGCATCTTCGTGTACCTTCAAGATACTCTTGACTTTGGACTCGTATTCTTCTTCTTCTGCTCTTTCAATTTGAGCTTTTTCTGATGCTGATTTTGCTGGGTGTAGAGTGGATAGGAAGAGTACTTCTGGCACTTATCATTTCTTGGGCACATCCCTTGTTTCTTGATCTTCTAGAAAATGTCTTACATTACCTACCCACACCGAGGCCGAGTATGTAGTCTGCGACAATGGTTGCTCTCGTGTCCTCTGATTTTATCCACGCTGTGGGACTATGGGTTATCCTTGAGAAGTGTTACTCTTTTACGTGACAACACTTCGCCATAAATATTGCCAAAACCCATTGCAACATTCCAGACTAAACACATTGATATTCGATTTCATTTTCTTAGAGACCATGTTAAGGGTGATGTTGTGCTTCACTTTGTAGATTCAGAGCAACAACTTGTGATATTTTCACTAAAGCGCTTGATTCTTCTCGCTTTGTCGCTTTATGGAGAGTTAGGGGTTATTAGTCCTATTGGGCTGTTTTGAGGGGGAATTTGCTCTTTTTGCATTCATTGTATCATAATGCATTTTTCAATTCAAATATCTTGCATTGTATAATAAAACTTGTGGAGCTTTGATTATTATCCTTGTATGGCTCGATTTGATACTCTATACCTTGTCATGTCAAGTGATAGTCTGCTAGACTTCTTTTATGGCTCTTCGTGTTTTAGCTTAGCTTTCACCTTGCTAGCTTTATATCTGTGAGCAAATTAAATCAAATCATGTCTTGTTGGATCTTGTGACTAGTTTTGCTCTAGTGATCCTCTTATGATTCATGCCATGTCTCATAGGTTAAATTGAGTCTTGAACTTATTTTGAGATGTAAAATGAGCTTTGTTATTTCTTAAGTCAAGCAAATGAAGAATGAGATTTTATGTGCGAAAAAACTGATCTCACCAATACTTTCTCATGAGACTGCTTGCCATTGCACTAGGCATGAACTCAGGGGGAGTTTTGGATGACCTAGACCACTCTTTTAAGCTTCATGCTTGAGATGGTCGCGGAAAGGCTTGAGATCTAGCACAATGAAAAAAATCCTTTTTAGGAAAATGCTCAAAATGTTAAGTGCTTGATTAAATTGCTTCATATTTGAACTCTTAATGCTCAAAATGCCTCAATTCCAGTTTTGGGTCTCGTTTTTCTTATAGACATGGCTTGACTCATTTTTTGTTGCTTTTAGTGAAACTATGATATTAAGCAACTTTTCATGGTATTAATTCTTTTAATCTCATATTACTGCTATTCTGGTCTTAGCTTTGCTGTACATGTTTTGCCATGATTGAACATAGCTTCTTCACTTAATATGGCTTGGTATAATACTTGTACTGTCTACATGGTTAATGGTCATGGCTCCTTTTTGCTAAAGTTCAAAAATAAAGTCATTTCTTCATACTCTATCTTTTCCCATGCATCTTGATGAATTAATTGTCAAAGGGGGAGAAAGATTGAGAAAAATGTTGTTTTGGAGCTTTTGGATTCATAAAAGAAAAATGAATCTTCTGGAAATTTGTGATCATAGTGAGTTGAGTCTCTTGGTTTTATTGCATTTTTCTGATTATATTTGCAATTGAAGAAGACTCACAATGATCAAAGGTCAAATAGAACATTTGTCTTTCATATGGACCTAAGTGAGATTTTTGGCTATTTTCTGGAATTTGAATCCGTTTGTGCTTTCATTGCCTTATCTCACTTGCTTATACTATTCTGAAGCCAGCTTGGTTGTTTTCTATGCTTTTTCCTGCTTATGGACCAGTTGTGCCTTTATGCGAAAACTACGAATTTTTTCTTTTCAAACCATAAAACTACATTTTCTGAAAAATTGCCAATGTGTTCATCAAGGGGGAGATTGTGGATATCGTGGGGATATGTGCATGATCTTAGGATGATGAGTCAATTGGCAATGGCATTGTTGGTTTGCAAAATCTCGAGTTTTCGGGTTTGCTTAGATTCTGTCGGACCATAGGCGGTCGACCCGAGTGGCATCGCGGTCGATCCGCAGTGAGCGGTCCGACCGATCCGACCGTGCGTCTTGGTCCGACCGGATATGGTTCAAATTGGATTTTGAAACTGAGCCAAAAATAGGTTGTGTAGGCAAGTGAGGGGAGTCTCCTGGTTGTGGTCACATAATTTTTGGAGCTCCCAGTCGAAAGTTCTATTCATTTGAAAATTCCATAAGGTTTCGGATTTTCGAGATGAACATTTGGCTAAGTCTTATCGGGCGGTCCGACCGCCGTTATGGAATCGGTCCGACCGGCCTGAAATCGGTCGGACCGGCCGTATGGGGCGGTCAGACCGCCGATCACTTGGAGTTTAGCCTTTTTGGCATTGTTGTGATTTGAATGTGGTTTATGTAAGGATTTCA
The DNA here is from genome assembly GCA_036346395.1 of Hsuehochloa calcarea. Taxonomy (NCBI): domain Eukaryota; kingdom Viridiplantae; phylum Streptophyta; class Magnoliopsida; order Poales; family Poaceae; genus Hsuehochloa; species Hsuehochloa calcarea. The sequence goes on along the minus strand of CM070615.1, from coordinate 13,458,771 downwards.
ATGCTTTATTGTTGCATATTGCATTGTTGAACTAACGTGGGTCAAGTTGTGAAGAACTTGTTCCCGGAGACGATTTCTTTGTCTATTACTGTGCAGGTGGCTTGCAGGTCAACGACGTCAACGGTGAGGTGGATCGGGACTACGCTTGGAGAGCTGAGGTCCAGAACGATCATGGATACCGGGTGAGGTCGTGTAACTCAAGCAGGGTGTAGAATGGGCAAGATGGATCGAACGAGCAGTTCGTGGCAACTGGTTGGATCAGGCGGTGCGGAAGTCCGTGCAAGTCTCTGGGAGGTTCCGATGGGATTCGGACGGGAGAGATTTGCCGACATGATAAGAGCCGCTGATCAACCTACACATGGTGGAGCAGGCGATTACTTCAACAGATGTGTGTGAGTGGGTCCCATGTGTGTGTGGGCCTTCATGGGAGCCCATAAGTGAAACCCTAGGCCTCTCCTATAAATAGAAGGGGGAGATGTAAAACCTCTTGAAGCATTCATTTGGACTACACCTTTTTCTAGGGTTTAGAGAGGAGAGGAGAGGCTAGGGTTTGGAGAGATTTGTAGGTGTGCTCTTTGATTGAGCTCTTGTCCTCCTTGAGGGAGTGGCTTTGACAAGCATCGCATTGAATCAATCAATTCATGAATGCTTGTTCATTGTTGAAGTCTCATTTGCTTTCTTCTCTCTTTTGATGATTGTGGTGCTTCCTTGATCCGGTTGATTTTGGTTGGTCTCTTGACCTCATTTACCTTGCTTTGATGTGTGGGAATACTCCTAGAACCATCTAGATCTTCAATCCCCCACAAACAAGTTGTGGATCAAGTTTTTCATATTTCTAGGGTTTGAGCACTCCTTTGGTAAAACCTAAAGAGATCGTTTAATTGAAGTGGATCTGAACGATCGTCGCTAGAAATAGGACTCAGATATCCTCAGGGAGGTGTGCTCCAAATTTGGTCAAGTTTCATTGGTTGAATCAAAAGTTGGACCATTTTTCGTGTTGGATTTGGGCATTGTGTTTTGGTACTGGACTAAATCGGTCCGACCGATTTAGAAACGGCGGTCCAACCACCCGCTTTTCAGACCGCCCGATAGCTGCCGGTCGAACCAATTCCCAACGGTCCGACCGCCAGTCAACCACCGGTCTGACCGCTAGTACTCAAACCGATCTCTTGAGATCATTTCCCTTTTGTTTGGGTCTTGTGGTTAAGGGGGGTAATCGGATTCAGCACAAGGCTTCCTCTGTGCATTCACTGATCTTCTTAGTTTTCATAACTAAAGGAGTAAAGTGCGTGTTGAATTTGATTAAGGCGAAAAATCGAGAAAGCGCCTATTCACCCCCCCTCTAGTCGTCTTTACGGTCCTATAGGTTATTTCATGTACAAAAAGGCTAGAACTAGGGTGGTGTGGAATGTCGCGATGCTAACTCCCTCACATGGTTACTGTCTGCACAACAAGAATAAATAGGATTGAAACACAAGACTAGCATAAATTCACGTAAATCGCACATAAATTAATATTTTACATAACAAGATTGATACATCTACTCGTGAGCCCTCTTAGGGTGTACTCCACGTGTGGCCCCGGCCTCGCCTAGGTGGCTACAAACATTGGTGCAAGTGCGTCAAAGGCTCCGGTGGCGATGTACCCTACCGACGTGAGTTGCCTATGGGGTGTCACGAGAGAGTCACGCTGCGCCGATAGCCTCGCTCCCGCACACCGTGCTAGCTAAGCCCCAACGGGATCCGCCGCTTGTTGTCGAAGTTCTTGTTGTAGCCGCACTTCCCGACGGACGTCGAAGACCCCAGAGTCTGCTCCCTCATGCGACCCGAGCTCCTCTTCCAGCAGGGGTCTATGACATGTGGAACAACATGTTATGCATGTAAACAAGAAGGAAATACTAAAATAGTATGTTCTGCCTGTAAACAACATAGACATACCTGATTGCTGCCCTGCAGCGGACGACTCGACGTAGTCCTTCCCTTGGTATTGATGGTAGTGAGGAATTGCCAGAAGAAAATGCCATTAGTAACTAGTGGAGTTCAAAATTCACAACCACACATAAGTGTTTCTGTGTACTGCGAACCGAGCTAGTCTTTGGGGTACTCTGCACGGTGCCACAAGGACTCGCCAGCCGCATCTAGGTGAGGAGCCGTGCGCCGTCACGCATCGTGGCTCACCCCCCGTCCACGCATAGGTGGATCTGCCACATCCCTCAGCCTACGAAATGACATCAACTAGATGACCCACTTCAACACTTCTAGAATCCGGTCACGGTCTATTTGATCAAGAACCTCATCGTGTTGTAGCGCCCCATTTGTCGACTACACAGGAGCTCGCCAACTCGCATAACTCCCATCTAAGATCGCTCAGACAAAATTAGCAAGTTAGGAACCGAAACATGCGAGGAAATAAGAAGCATGGACCGCTCAATATGTCTTGTGCGATGGAATGCGAGTCCGACCGAGTGGGTACGTGTTGGTCGTCGTGGCCTCGTGGCGTGGTGGGTAGTCCACAACCCTAACGCAATGAACCTCGCCGAGTGGAGTACTAGTCGACGTACTCTCGTGACGTCCCGAGGTTGTATGGAGCAGGCTCGGTGCACGTTCGCTAAGGCGTGGAGCCACTTCTTAACCCATCGGGTTATCTTCTCGGTCCAGAAGTAATACCACTACTCCTTCTGTGTACCTATGGAAGACAAACGATAAATTCATAAGTACATAAGGGAAAGGATGCGTGCAGAAATAAAACGTGAACTTACCCATGAACGTTAGGCGACACTGCGACCCTGTGGCACTATGAACTCTTGACATAGACCAAACTAGTGCATCACCCGGTGCATGTGGTAGTCATCGATGAAGACATCGTACACCAATAACTTTCGCGTGTACCAATCGCTAGTCTCGCGTGCCGGGTGGACAATCCTCGGGTGCGCACAGTGACACCTTGTTGGCGGTGTATGGTGTCCAAATGACGCGATCATCCATCAATTGATTGAACATCACAATGTAGTACAAATAGGATGCATGCATAGTGATCAAGTGATGGTAACCTCGAATAGAACAACAAAACTTAGCACATGCAATTAAATTAAATTACAAAAAGGACTAAAGGTTCAAAATACTTACCCGTTAGTGACACCACACTGCACCCATGGTCGACCGTCCACGGGTTGTCTTCGCATACATCGTGTCGGTGTAGGCTCCAAGGTCCAGTGTGGTCGTCCGATCTAGAACGCCGAATGACCACACCAAGAAACAATGGTCATGTGAAGAGGACAAAGCTCTCTCGGACCCATGGCACGCACTCCACAGTGGCACGACACGTCGCGGCACAAAGACCGCTGCACCCGAGCTTACGATGGGATCTTGTCAACCTCCTCGCCCACCACCCCGTGTGTAGCGTATCATGTGCTTGTCCACGCTGCCGCCATGGGACCCTAGGAGCATGACCCACCCAAAGAGCCACAACAAGTACACCTCAAGTATCTCCTCAATATGTACTCGGTGTGTCCAAATCCCCAAGTTAGTCAACTGTAAGAATACATAGACACATCACTAAGTTGAACACGTAAATTGAAGCGTAAACGCAAGAGTTATAAATACTTACGCCAAACTAGTTGATCCACCTCGCCGGCCCGTGCATACTAGAGAACTTCGTAATCAGCATTGGCCGGCAAAGAACCCCGAACCTCCCGAGGATATCTCAGGCACCACGTGTCCGGACGCCATACGCCATGGGGAAGCCTGCACGGCAACCCGCTTAGGTAGCCCACATCATGAAGTGTCGGCATCATCTCCTGTACGTAAGGTGGACTGTGTGCATCTCCCGCCTCTACTGGTCAACCAGCGCCGTCAGGAGGCACCAGTCATACAGAAATCGCCTCGACGTAGGCACCCTAGTGGCGACGTCATCCTCGTCCTCCCACGTCGCGTCCACCATCCTAGCTAGTGGAAGTAGGTCGGCCACTCTCAACCTATGTCGAAAGGATTAAGAACATACATGAGTACATCCACACAAGTTAAACAAAAATTAATTACAAGAAGGTCAGAACTATATGTACCGCGGAACCCAATGTGGATCCACCCTCCATGCCCTCATGGGCATACGTAGCCGCAACGCATCAAGCTCAGTGGACTACTCACCCTCCCGTGGGAGGATGTACTGAGGTGACTGCAGTGAGTCACGTCAATGGTTGGGTCAAGCAACTCATATGAGCACTACGCGATGTCTCTGAGGGCTAGCATACCAGAAATTTAAGATGAACAATATTTCAAAGATTATCTTGGCATTTACAAAACATTTATCGTGCAAAAAATAAGAACATAACTGAAGCTGGAAATATTTTAATCAGGCTCTACGCAGCCTATTTAGCTACTTTGAATTTTTTGAGAATTTTTAGATCGATCTATCTTGCTATTTTTCTAGTTTAAAATATATTCTTAGTATGTACAGAATATTTATCGTGCAAAAATAAGAACATAAATAAAGTTAAAAATATTTTAATCAAGCTCTACACACTCTTTTTAGCTATTCTACAATTTTTACAGAATTTTTAGAGCCACCTACCTATTTTCCTAGTTGAAAATGTATTCTCGACATTTACATAATATTTACTGTGCAAAAATAAGAACATAATTGAAGCTACAAATATTTTAATAAGACTCTACACACTCTATTTAGCTACTCTACATTTTTTACATAATTTTTAGAGCTACCTACCTATTTTCCTAGTTTCTAAATTATTTTATGTGTAAAACTTATCTAACATACAACGATAATCTAAAGTAAAGTACAATACACTAAAGCTAAAATGATATAATGAAATCAATTATCAGACGCTAGTTTTATTTGCTAACCTACCAGGATTTTGAATTAAATTACAAAGTTTTTTTAAAAAAAATTACCTGCGAGGAAGATGACTAGATCTGCTTCTCTTTCTCTCCTCTGTGACGAATAGACAGGGCTTCGCCACTCGCCTTTTCTCCTCTCCTCTCTCCTTTCCCTCCCGCTTCACTTCCTCCCCTTTGCTTCCTCTCAGCTGGAATAAGTGGAATGAGGTGGGGCGAATTTAGGGGTTTCTATACCTAGCCCCTGTTGCCATTTTAATTAGTACCAAGGAGAGAGGTACTGTTCACCCCATCGATAGATGAAATAGCGACAAGGTGCTGTCACCGTCCACATGGCTCCTATCACCACTTCATCTAGCGATAGGAGCCTATCGCCAGATGGAAGGGCGACAAGTGGCCAATTTTGCAAAAAAAAAAAACTATTTAATTATTAATTAAAATAATATTATTTAGAAAAATCAACACTATGAGGTGTAGCAACTCATGAGTTCATGTATGAATTCCGCTTTAACCTCACGCCTTTGTTTTCCTCTAGGAAAGATTCCAAATTTTGCTCTTCTTCCTTTATTCTAATATTTCCCATTTTTTAACCGCAAATCTTATATAACTTTGGATCTGAAAAATTCTTTTAACTATGCAATGACGCAGTCTCATTTTGACAAACGATATAGAGCTACATATGTTTATATCTTAGGGAGAGGTACTCCATCAAGGTTCAACATTTTCTTTTGTGATTGATTTTCTATTTTGTTTTTAAGACATTTAAACCAATGTCTTCATGGATGCCTATGTAAGTCCGTCTCAGTGAATTGAGACAAGTACAATTAATATAGTATAGTAGAGTTTGCTGACTTCACAAATGAGTTCGAAGCATTTTTTGAGGAGTTTGAGCTCGGACAAAGACTTGATCAACATCTGTTGAAAGCTTTAGCTTACTCTTTCAAACAATGCTCCTTTCTTAATAGCAAATGCCAACTTATCTTCATATATAACAAGAAATTCGTTCCTTTTGTTAAGAAACTCTGGGCCCGGCCTAGAAGCCGGCCCATATATGGGCAGCCCATAGAAAACTCTAGCAGGGTCGAGAGGCTAAAAATAGAGAGGGACCTCCAACCATTGTAATACGTTTATGAGAAGCAATAAAGCGAAGCCTGAAGTCCCCTCATATCTCTGTGTTCAATCTATTATTATGTTCTTGTGTTATTGCATTATTTGAGGCGACTCTATGTTTGTCTACGATGTTATCGTTCGGACTGGACTCGCCAGCGATGGTTCCTCAACACGTTACCAGCACGATCGACTCTCCTCGCATCAAAAGGTAACCGTCGATGAACGGTACTCGTAAATTGAATCATATTTTTTAAAGCGCTTTCAATTATACAATTTTGCTTTCTAGATTGGTTTTCTACGGTGCAAATCCGTTCTAATCTACCGCAAGCCGACTTGAAGTCGCCGACACAATATCGATCGGTAGATTGCATAAAAGATCGGATGTCGATTGTACCGTAGATTAAAATTGCACATTCGTTCTAATCTACCACGAGCCGACTAGAAGTCATCAATCGGTAATTGCATGAACGCTAATTACACCCATGAACAGTGCACACTTTGTATGAACAGTACAAAAAAAATTTAGCCCGACGGTTTGAAGTCGGTGCCCATACGGCCGCCGAGACGGCAAACCACACCCGACCAAGACCACCGCCTCCTCCGGCCAACAATTGTCGGCGGCAACCCCGCGCTTACTCGGCGCCCGCATGGCACCGCCAAGGCCGAGAGGGGAGAGCCCGACCGGCAATGGTGTCCTCGCATGGCGCCACGAGCCGACAGGGGAGAGCCCACCGCCAATAGCCGTGTCCTCGCATGGCGCCACGGCCATGGAGCCACTGGCACCGCCACCACCGGCCGCCAGCGGCAAGGCCCTAAGCCCATCGCCGTCGCGCTGCACCGCCGCCGCCACCCTCCCGCTTAAGCCTGCTGCAGTCACAAGCCAAGACTCCGGCCACGGCCGCCACCACTGGCACCCAGCCGGCCGCCTAACACAGCTCCCATGAGGGAGCCGCCGCCGCCAAGTGAATAGGTGGGCTTTCTCGCCGATCCTTAAAAGGCGGTGGCAAGTAGAGCGAGAGGGCGACCTTCATGGTCACCCAATTTTTTCTACCTAAAAGGAAAAAGGGAAAAGAAAAGAAAAGGTAATTTCACATAATAAGGAAATTTTATGAAAAACCCTGACTTTTAGAAATTTACATGCAATTTTTCTTAGAACTGAAATTTCGTTTTTAACCCTCAGAAATTGTAGAATTCACCGAAAGTTCTTTTTCAGTGTAAGAGGGCCTCTGAATTCAAATTTTGAATCGATTTTTGCATTTGAAGCATGTTTAACTTTGTTATTGTTATTTCTATGCCATTTATGTATTGTATTTACTATTTTTAATTATTTTTGATTATTTATGATTATTTGTGTTGCATTTAATCACCAAAATAGCAAGAAACCATGAAAATGCATAGAAAATACGTAATCATGAACCAGAGTTCAAGAATATTATGAGAATTTTACAACCATTTTATGCATATTACCAGTAGTAATCTTATAAACACTTTGCATGAATATGAAGATGATTGGCATCATGAACGTGATTGGATCACGACCAAAGATGGCCATAATTTGTACATAATTTGTACAAATCTTCAACTATGTGATAATGTAATCACGGATGAGCAGAAGATTGGGAAGACTCTCTCTACCTTTCACCCGGATGCGGTGCAATCCACATGCAACTATTGTCAAGATGGCTACAAGGAGTATGCCTAATTAATTAACATCATGTAAGTTGCGAAAGCTCAAGATGATGTTCTAAAGAAGAATTACAGCAGCCTCGTAGCAATGTTGGCCATGAAGCCAATGCTAGCAGCTACAAGGCAAGAAAACCTCTCACGAAGGAGAGGGGCAAGAAGGGTAATGCCGTGGGTCGCAAGCACGTTATTTATGCTTTCCAGTCTAAGAAGAATGGCAAATGACAACATGAGGCACAACTCGCCATTGCAGGCACAAAGGATACATGGCCATTAGTTGCACTAATGGATGTGGATAGCCCAGTAGCAGCTCCCATCACTCCTCATTTGGACATCACAGCGGCCGCAACCGTAGTTACCCAAGAGGAGAGGATCGCCATGAAGCGTATTCTGTACAAGTTATCGATACTTCATCGATTCGATCTAGTGCACGACTTCACTTGGATCTTTTTACAGTTATTTGTAATTTGTGATTGTGATGGAACATTGAATAATGGTTGTAAGCTCTATGAGAGGAAAGTATTAAATTCTTATGATGAGTCCTGCAAGACTTATTCCCGTATTTATAATAGCAAGTTATGTTCTGATATCTGAAGTGTTTTATTCATATGTTGCTTGTTTTCTACTACATATTAATAAAGTGCATTATATTAGAACGCGTGTAGCGCCCTATGGAGGAAGTGTGCTTAGCGGGTAGCAGAGCAATGGATACCACCTTGAGAGAGACGATTTTTTTTTTATCATCAAGAATGCTGGTAGCCTTACGACAATCGCAGGCAGCGATACTTGTATAATCGGCTCAGGAAATGGCATAATTATACTCCCAACGGGCACAACTTTGGTCATTAAAGAAACCTTGTTGTAACCAGAATCAACTAGAACTCTCAAGGATATTCGCGCGAACGTTTTCCACGTAGATACTGAAGAAGAGCATGGTAAGGAATACCTGCTCATTACAAAGCGTGAAGAAAGTAGAAAAATGGTATTAGTACGACTTCCTTCATTTGAAACCGACTATACTACACTAATATTAAGGCATTTGCGTACTATCTATACGCTCGAAACCATATTTAGAAGCTCTGAACTTTTCTATCTCTAGCATGATAGATTATGCCGCCTAGGTCTTAGGATGATGAGATATATAATTAACAATTCACAGGGATATAATATCGATGTAAAAGAAATTCCCGAATCAGGAGGATTTTGTGTGTCCCGCATGTGCCACCGGGAGATTAATTACTAGACATTCTGCTCTGAAAGCGAAGGATGAAATCCCTGCATTCCTGGACCGTATCCAAGGAGACATTCGCGGTATTTTATGGTGTTTATCGATGCTTCCTTGAAATAGTCGCACGTACGTTTATTGTCTACAAGAAACCCCGCTTCTACAAAGCTAATCTCGTAGATAATTAACATTAAGAACAATTTCCCTGATCATCATGTGAAGTCCACCGAATGGACAATGCTGGAGAATTTACTTCGAATGCACTTGATGATTATTGTATGAAAATGGGAATGAAAGTTGAACATTTTGTACCTCATGTCCACACCCAAAATGGATTAACAGAATTGTTATTCACCAACTACATATTAGGGACACGCAGTCCTGCACGCAGGAACTCTCATCAATCTTAGACCACCGGCATATAACATCCATTCACCTATGCAACTAGCGCGAGGATCAACATCAAAAATTTCTCATCTACGAAGGTTTGGTTGCAAGGTTTATGTACCTATACCACCACCGCAGCAAACTGCACTTGGCCCTCTCCGAAAGTCTAGGATATATGTTGGTTATGAGACAGCATCCATAATCAGGTATTTGGACCCCATGACTGGAGATTTGCATGCAACCCACCTCGCTAATAGTATATTTGATGAGTATTGTTTCCCGTCATTAGGGGGAAAATCAACCCCTTGATGAAAAATGTCGGGAAATAGAGAAGTTCAGAACACAATTGAAGTCCATAAGATAATTGAAATCCATACATATGACCCGCGCACTAGTGAAGCATATAGAGAAGTCGAGAAGATCATTGAAGTCTAGAAGACAATTGAAGTCTAGAAGACAATTGCAGTCTAGAAGATAACTGATTTGCATGCATTAGCAAATCATCTGCCTGACCACTTTAGTGATTTGAAGAGCATGACCAAGTCGTATGTGCCTGCACACAATGCACCGGAGAGGGTTGAAATAACAATGAAGGTATGCCAAATCCCATCCTAAGGCCTCTTAAAGGATGAGAACTCCGGCCCCTCGAATCCGAAGTAACCCGGGACGCCTGGTGAAAAAGGATAAGAAAGACTTGACACAACCGATCACCAAAGTTCCCCAGAACTAGAAGGGGAGTCAGTTAAGATCTGGCACTAGTATGGAACCTTCAGAAAAGGCATACCAGAATTGAACAACCCCATGAAGGGAGATACCAGCATGGATGTGTGCGCACACATCGAAGCTGAAAAACTAAAGGGACTTGCCCCCGTAATTGAAAGCAGCGGTGAACAAGTAGAAACATTAGAAGAATCACCCCTTGAAGAAATAGCTATAAACTTTGGGACCTCGGGAGAATCTATGAATAAGATAACAGCCAATGTCGACAATGTTTTTGTAAAGAAAATTGCCACAATCATCGATCTTGATCCGGAGCCCGTATCGCTCACTAAATGTAAGAAAAGATCAGATTGAGAAGATTGGAAGAAGGCAATAGAAATAGAATTATTTTCTCTGAATAAAAGAAAGGTGTTTGGGCTAGTAAGCCGTTCACCTCCCCATATGCACCCCGTAGGGCATAAGTGGGTATTTGTTCGAAAGAGAAAATAAAAATAATGAAGTAAATCAAGGCTTGTTGCACAAGGTTTCACTCAACATCCACGAGTTGTTTATGCAGAAACCTATTCCCCGGTCATCAGAAACCACCCTTTAGATATTTAATCAAACGTAGAAAACTTGAAGTTAAAAAGTGAAATTGATGGATATGGTAACAAAGATACCTTTATGGAATATTGATTCGGACATTTATATGAAGATACCTGAATGTATCCCTATCCAGAACCAAGACAGAGCAAATAAAAAATTGTACGGTGTGAAGCTCAGAAAGTCACTGTATGAAGTTAAACAATCAGGCAAGATATGGTATAATCGCTTGAAGCGACTTTCTATGCAAGAAAGGCTACACGAATAATGAGAATTATCCCTGTGTATTTATACAACGATCTCATGATAGATTTTGTATAATCTCGGTGTATAAAGATGATCTGAACATCATTGGAACCCCGAAGGTATTAAGAAAGCAAGCTCTTACCGAGTCGACCAAATGAAATATTTGAGTAAAACCAAATATTACCTAAGCTTGCAGCTTGAGCATGCCCTTGAAAGGATATTAGTACATCACTCAACCTACACTTAGAAGGTGTTAGAAAGGTTTGATTTTAGAAAGGCATATCCTTCGAAAGTGCCGATGGTTGGGAGGTCTTTGTAGCAAAATAAGGACCCGTATAGACCTAGAGAAGAGGGGGAGGAAGTCCTGAGACCAGAATTCCCACACTTGAGCACAGTAGGAGCACTCATGTATTTAGCAAAATGTACTAGACCGGAGCATTGCATTTGCCGTGAACCTACTAGCAAGGTATAATACAAAACCTACCAAAGGCATTGGTAGGGAATGAATGACATCTTCTGATACCTCCAAGGAAGCAAAGAACTTGGTTTGTTCTATAGAAAAAACCAAGATCTAACTATGAATGGCTACATAGATGCCGGGTACTTGTAGAACCCGCATACAGCCAAGTCGCAAACGGCCTATGTATTTCTATGGGGTGGAACTGCATTTCATCAAAATCATCTAAGCAAAGTCTTGTATCTACTTCGACGAACCACTCAGGAACCATAGCACTGTACGAGGCCTCACGAGAATGTGTTTGGCTTTGACAGATGATTCACCACATCCAGTAGTCATGTGGATTTAATACCGCACAAACCACATTATTATCTATGAAGATAATGCAGCTTGTGTTATACAAGTGCAAATGGGTTATGTGAAGAGTCCTCTCACTAAGCATATCAACCCCAAGTTCTTCTATGCTCACGAATTGCAAAAGATGAACGAAATTAAAGTATTGCATACTAAGTCATGTGAAAATCTTCTAGATTATTCACTAAGTCACTTCCAGTATGTAGCTCTAAAAGATGCATACGTGGAATTGGAATGATGAGACTTAGAGAAGTGCATAATTCAGAGGGAGAATCTTCACGAACTCTTTATTAAAATTTGATCACGAAAATCGAGTACCGAAAGAATAAATCCTGGAGATTAAATTAAATTAGATAGATTGTACTCTTTTTCTCTTGACGAGTTTTTCTGAAGTTTCTCGGCTAAGGTTTTTAATAAGGCAATTCATGTAACGCAACAGAACATATGTCATGTACTCTTTCTCTAAATTTTTCCCAATAGGTTTTTATGAAGTTTTTATGAGGCATGTATATGTAAGAATAGGTGCTCAAGGGGGAGTGTTAAGAAACTCAGGGCCAAGCCCAAAATCCAGCCCATATATGGGCAGCCCATTGAAAACCCTAGCAGGTAAGATCGTTTGTAGCCTATTAGCATGGATACACTTTTCATACTTTCCAGCGATCTTTTACCAAACATTCTCTCCCTCTCCCAAAATTGAAGCACCTTCAGATCCCACCTACAGAAATCAAACAGGTATGTGTCGCTCTCTCTTTACACATTCTTCATATTTGTGCCCCATACATTCCAATTCAGCAAAGGTACTACCTGTGATAAACAGCACCACATTATTGTCATATTTTGTTGAATTCGGTTCCAAAAAAAGGGTCAGATGACAAATCCTTAATCCAAAATCTGTACCATGCAGTTCAGTCCTAGGAGCATCACAAAATCTAGGCGTACTTAATACTGTTCCAACATAAAAAAACCCTAAAACAGACATTGCTATTGTAATCATTGTAGCTATTGTTACTTTCGATCCTCCTGAGGTCTGTCAAATAATATTAGCTTACAAAATCCTGTACTCTGTTTCTATATGTGCACACTGTATTATAATATCAACATTCTTTCTTCTTATTTATTTTTTGTGTTGACGACCCAATGATGTACCACAAAGAATCAAATAAGCAATGATTTTCTTTGGCTTCTATGATAATAGCTGGAGTTCTTCTATATGTTTACTGATTTCTTTATCTTGGAAACCATGCTGCACTAACTCATTCCAAAAAACAAAAAGAAACTCTCTTACTGGTTTCCTAAAATAAAAAGGACATTCTGGGACAAATATATTACCCAGTATTGCATCCATGCACTCAGTAGCCCAATTGATTTTACTCTACAACATGACCATTTCCTTCTGTGTCTACATGAACAAATTCATAGACAACACAGGATCAATTACTTACACAACACACTGATCCTACTTGTAACAGCCCCAATTTTAATAAACAGTAATTATGTGCATTTTATATTATATTTGTTATTTCTGAAGCATTTGCATAAATTTTGCATTTGTAAATATCCTAATCAAGTCTAAAGGTAACTCCAATCACAACTCCAAAGAGAGACAACAATTAATACTTAAGAAATTCTCTGGGAAATAATTTAATTAAAAATTTTGCAATGTTTATCATAAGTAACAATCTTCTCAATACAAGTAACACAAGAATTTATTTACATCAGATCATATTATGTTTTACAACTTTGAGTAATTTACAAAAATGTTAAAATAAAATTTGCATTGCATGTCGCCTAAAGCCTTCCTTGAAATCTTGCCCGTCCATCGTTGTCCAGCCAAACCATCTTCCTCGACCTAATCCGAAATATCATTTGCAGCTCCATAGTCCGTCAACCAATCAAAAGACCATTAGTTGTTCAAAAGCAGTATAATAGAGTTAGAATAAAATAAATTGCCGTCAGTATACCATAGGAATCATCGCGGTTCCCTGATCTACCTAGATTAGTCGGCACCTTGAGTATCGCGACTACCCACACCAACCTGGGTTAATCGGCATCTTGACTTTTCAAGTCACCTAGGCTAACCCAGATTAGTCGGCACCAGGATACCCAAGATACCTAGACTAATCTAAGTAAATCGGCACCATCTTATTTCCGTAGGTTCTCATCATTCGGCATTTAAGGAAATCCAAAACCTACGTATACTGAATTGCCTCAATTGTCGCAAATCCATTGCATAAGGAATTGTTAGCCAATGAACCAAAAATGCCCAAATTCAAAAATATCCGGAGCCATCCGATAAGCACCAATGCATGAGCTTCATTAGCAATTTGCAATGACAGCTCATTCACCTCACCAAGCTAAGCACCAGTCAAAGCACCAGCCAGCCACCGAAGGCAACAAGAGCAGAGCCAGCAAAGCACCAGGGACAGCACAGCCCCTTCCAGAGATTTCCCAACCCACTGCAAAACCAGCAAAGCCGGCACACACAAGCCAAGCCACCACATCCCACAGCCAGTAGAAGCAAGAACCGAAGGCAATCAAGAGCAAGTCAATCAAAGCAAAGGCCAGAGCAAATCACCATGCCAAGCCAAGCCAAGATCACCATCATCAACTGATGTCGCAACCACCAAGGCAAGCCAAGAAAGAAGCAGCAGCCAGAGCAAGAGGGGGAAAGAAGCATCGTGGAGCCAGAAGCACAGGAGGAGGGGGAGCACCAGCAGAAGGGCGCACTGAGGGGAGCACCAAAGACAAAGCCAAGATCGCTACCCTTTTCTTCCAAATTTCTAAAATCATCCAGAGGTAACCCCAGACCCATCAAGAAGCATATCACTTGCACATCATCAATCACTGCACTCGATATGCATTGCACTCATCCAAATCATTCTCACAAATCATCATATTTCAATAGAATCAATCCCGGATATCAAGAGAACAATCAAGATAGCTCTCGGTTCATTTTCATCATCACAGAGCAGAGGGGTAGGGTAGAGAGGGAGATCACCGAGGTCTTACCTCGGTGGCAACCAACCCAACACCCACCTCCACCATCGAGAGCATTCACCACCTCGGATGAACCTCCATAAGCATGCATGCAAATAATCATCGAGTATTAATATCAAATCAACTGGTTTTGCTAAAGATCAACATAATCAAATCAAATTAGAACGGGAACCAAATCGACAAAGAGATGAGGTAGGACTGGTCGGTTCGAGTAGTCAAAGCGGCCGGCGGGAGGCCGAGCCGGCCAAACCAAACACCGGAGTAGGCCGCGCTGTGGTGAGCATCGGACCGAGCAGTAGGGGACCCAATCTCGATGGAAAACCAGATCCGGCCGAGCTGGGACGCTAGGAGAACTTCGGCGCAACGCGCGCAAGCCACCGAGGAGCAAAGAATGGTGCTCGGGCGATCTGCGCACGGGCGAAGAAGGAGGCGCGCATGGCCTTGGCCGCCAGAGAAAGAGGAGGAGGCGAGGGGCGACGAGGGGAGAGAGCAACGAGCCGGGAGTGAGGGAGCCGGGACGGCAATGGCCAGGCAAGCGCAGCAAGCAGGAGCACAGGAGCCTGTGGGGCGCCGCTGAGAGGAAGCGAGAGAGACTGAGAGAGTCGGAGCAACCGAGAGAGCCGGGTGAGGAAGACCGAGAGATAGAAGAGAAGAAGCGTCGGCCGAGAGGGAGGCAAAGAGATAAGATGAGAGGGAGGCTTCGGCCGAGAGGGGATTAGAGAGAGAAAGAGGAAGGGAGAGAGAGATGTAATTAGGGTTAAGGTTATAAATTAGTGGTTAAGTGATGAATAAAAATTGGAATTAAAGGATTAGTATAAATAAATTTCAATATATAGCAATGGCTATAGTTTGAGCTGTTTAAATTGATGTTAATTAGTAAGTATTATTAATACCATATCAATATTGCAATCGATCTAAGTTTTAGTCGTCCGCAATTAAATATCAGTAAATCGACTCTTAGAAAATAAATTCAAGAGTAGTTTAAATAAATTAATCTGAGCCTTTAGGTATGATTTGACCGCCATTAGTATTCACCTGATTAAATGCAACGACCTGTTGTGTTATAGATTATTCGAAATAGATTAATTAAGCACTGCGACTGTAGATAATAGATGTGCACACCATCACCATCAAAGTCTGCCGATAGAAGAGAGCGTATTAGATGATTGATTTTGACTGTAGGATCATCGTGGTTGTATGCATATAATGCCTGGAGAGAGAGTGTTTGTGAGTATTAGATGTCCTGTTAAGGAAAACAACATCACCTAAACTCTAGGTATCGTCAGTCATTATAATTCCACCAGAAATTGAATTAACTTTAACCGGTCCATAAGAAATTGAATTTTTATTAAACTAAAATCTATACCTAAATGCATCTAGAATCATAACCTCATTAATATGTAATTATCATGCATTTTTGAGCATTTTGGATTTCTCGATTTTATTGGTATTTATTCGCTATTGTATTTTCTTTTAGATTCTGAATTGCGCAACGTGAACGATTACGCCTCCGAGAGTGAACAAGTGAACATTGCATAAGGCAAGCATCCTCTCTACACCATGTTGATCCCAATTTTTGAATCAGATTTACAAAACACAAGGTGATATCAAGTTGCATGCTAATTTTCTTAAAATTAATTGTGATCTCATCAATAGGTAGTTATAACTCGATAATTGTGGCTTACCTTGAATTGATCATACACTCAACCTAAGGTAGTTTGTGGTGATATAATACTTAATTTCAATTTTGCTTAGCCATGCATCCATAGAACGGTAGTGTTTGGCGGTGCTTATCTTGTCAAACCCGGGAACAACAAATACATTTTTATTTTTGTTGATTCTTTGTTCATTTATTTAAATCAAATGAATCTAAATCTTGTTGTTAAACTTAATTCAAATCGGACAAGTGGATGTTAGTGATGGTGCCTAGTGCACAAGAATGGGAACCGTGGATGTCTTGTCAGGTTGGTTAAGGACCGAACTCGACGGCCCAATTCAAGCTCCAGCATATTTCCACACGCAGCAGTATGGGCGCTGCTTGGTTAAGTAAAGGGTTAATATTATTGAGTTGGATACGTGAGAGTAAGGACATGTGTATTGATTTCATATGGCATAGATGCTTAAGTCTTCGGGCCGTGTCGTATGCCATGTGGAGCTTATATCGATATCAGATGTTCTTAGAAGGGTAAGGGCGTAGATGTGTTACATCGCATGTACGTACCTTCAGGGCCCGACTGCGGTGTAATATGTGTGGCTAACACGAGTTTGCATTTAATTGACTGGGTCGGCATTCCCTGTACAACATGTGAACCTCGGTTGAATATATGCTATCAGTCGTTGTTTAATCGGGATCAGTTTCACATGGGTCATCCAACTCAATAGTGTTAACTTGTTGAAAAATACCAAATTTTAGTTTACCCTACGGCATACCAAAGGAAGTGTGCTATTGTTCTAGATGGCTTACGGGCTAACTAAATCGTGTGGGTAAAGATGTACACCCCTGCAGGGATTAAAACTATTCGAATAGCCGTGTCCACGGTTACGGACAACGCTTGGATTGATGTCACCTGTATAGAATTTGCTCTAATTTGGGTTTTGGGAATTATTAATTTCGGCATGATAGTGAGTCATGCAATTTATTGTTAGTGGTTGTAGCCACTTGATTTTGATACTAATTATGATCATACTTTTATTTAATTACTGTTTTAATCCAAATTGATTTATTAAATTGCTTTACTAAAACCTAGCAAGTGTAGGATAAGATGTATTGCTTTCTGCAAAATTTAACCATTATAACCTTCCTGTTGTTAACCTTATGCATCTATAAATTCTAATCCTTTGTATAGAACCTCTCAGACACTTTATTTTAAATAGTTTGTGTAAGTCTTGTTGAGTACCTTCCGTACTCAAGTGGAATTTTCCACTTGTTGCGTAAAGAACGCCCTAGGTAATATTTCAAGTTGACGCAGCTACGTTGGTACTTCGCTTTAATCCCACAAGTTGCCCTTGGGTTGTGGCGCCCACCGGAAGTTTATTTTATTACTTCCTTTTCATTTAAGATTTACTTAATGTTTCACCAGTAAATTTTTATTAATGTATTTCAATCGTATGCTTGTGATATCATGTTGCAAGGATATGTCTATGTTAGCGACTCATCCCGAGCTAACATGAGAGGCATATCCGGAACCCGAATATTGGAATTGTACCTTGTTAATGATTATACTTCTAGTATTATTTTTAATTGAGACTTGATTGTTCTTGATTAAAAATTTTACTTTTGGTATGATTATTAATTTGGTATAAACCTCCAATATTCCGGGTCCTCACAAATACAGTATCGAGTGTGTTGATCGTGAGGTTAAAGCCGTAATAATGGACGATGTTAGGAATTTGGTTTGCAAAAAGTATTTTCAAAACTAGCAAAAATTTGGGCCAAAAATGTAAGTAATATGATTCTTTTCTTTCTTACCCATCCTAGCATCTAATTCTTATCTCATAATTCATTTGATTTGTGCAAGTCAAATTTTCTTCGGTGTTCGTCTCTTTTCTCCAACAGTAGACACGCTAAGTAGTCAACTAGTGAGGACAATGGTGGCAAGATGAGGAGATGTTGCCTTCCTGCAAAATTTGGATTAATTTAGGGATTATCCTTAGATTATATATATACCCTAATTATATTTCTTTAGCTTGTAGACGCTGGATTTTGTAATGTGGTCATTTGTTCTCTTTTGTTTCTAAATAGTTGCGCATTGCCTACAGGCAGCATGTATAGCAACTATATCGAAAACTAATTGTGGTTCAATTGAATCTTGTACTGGTCTTGAGGCTTAGTACACCCATTTGGATTTTGAGTTGCAAGGTTTTGGGATTTTGCATTCATAATAGGAATTATTGTCTAAGGGTTGCCCGCTTACTTATCTTATGCTCATTCTTTCCTCATTTCATTTCTTATGCATCATCATGTTTAAGGGGGGTAGAGAATACCCCAAGGTATGTGTAAGGCATCATAATTCCTACACTTTGATCATGCATATAGTGGTATGTTAATTTAAGCATATCTTATTATTCAGGTTGTTAGCAAGATTTATAACTAAAAAGGATTCATATAAATTAAGATGTATGATTAGTATTTCATATTGAAGTTAGAAGCATGAAAATGACTAGTCTATAGCTATATAAATTGAAATTTGCTTTAGCTTAAGATTGTTAACTAAATTAGAATTTAACAACTTGCCATGCTTTTATACATTTCTTGTTTGAACTTAAAAATTTGAAAGTCATCGATGTGTAGTTTGATATGTTAGACTGTTGTAAAATTAAACAACATGTCTATCTTTTAAATTGTTAATGAGTGAAGATGTCATAACATGAGCTGATGATAATTTATTTTTATTGTTATTCAATTAAAAGTAATTAAAATAGAGTAGGTTATATCGGTAATTCTATACTCTTTGTCATAGTAAAACGCCATTGCTTGTTATTGAGTAATTTTGACCTAGACAACTGGAACTGTACTGTAGTGTTCTTAGGTAATTTATAATTTTGAGAGTTTTATTTGAGCACATGATAGTGTGTATTTCCAAATATGTTTTTCCCAAAAGATTAATGAATTTGTTTTGTCTAGGAATTGATTCAAATACCTTGCATGACTGATCTAGTTATTTTTGAAATCTAGAATTAATAGGAAGGTTTAAACTGCTAGTACCTAGTTTTCTAATGTTTAGTATCACCTAACTAACCTGCCATAAGTTTTCTGGAATTTTTGAACTTCATTTCATTAGTGTTTGAGCCCTAGGACTTGTTTTCTGTTTGAATTGATTTACCGAGCAAAATCTGAACATGATGTGTAGAATGAATTCTTCTGTCAATGTTAGAATCCTAACAATACTTCTGAATTTACCTAGCTAATTTATTAATTTTTCCAAGCCCTAGTTGTTCACCAGTAGCAGTTAAAAACAAGTGGTGAAATTAATTATTTTTGATTGTTAAGGACCAGATCATGGTAGTATGAGTTCATATTATTTGTTAAATCTTCTGCTCACCCAATCTCAATAAAATTAGTTGTTTATAGTTTGGTAGAATCATGTAAGTAGGCATGTGAGTTCTTGCATTCACTAAATAACCCTAAATTTATTCAAGGAATTGATTGCATTTTTGCATCTCTGCATGCATTCACCTAATGCATTTTTCTCCAAATCGGGCAATTAGAATTAGCAATACAAGAGTCAAGTGAGACTACCTTAAACCCTACTTTAACCTCTTCCCTCTTTAGAACCTAAACGGAAGGATAGCCTCACATGATTCGGATTTGAGTTCGGTTGTGATAAAAATCAAGTGTGACCCTAGGACCAAACCTAGCTAGATCGCCATAGCCTTTCGCTCCCAATTTCGAACCACCTAATCTCGGGGACTAGATTCTCGCTTTAAGGGGTAGGTTTGTAATGTACCCAATTTTAATAAACAAGAATTATGTGCATTTTATATTATATTTGTTATTTCTGAAGTATTTGCATAAATTTTGCATTTGTAAATATCCTAATCAAGTCTAAAGGTAACTCCAATCACAACTCCAAAGAGAGACAACAATTAATACTTAAGAAATTCTCTCGAAATAATTTAATTAAAAATTTTGCAATGTTTATCATAAGTAACAATCTTCTCAATACAAGTAACACAAGAATTTATTTACATCAGATCATATTATGTTTTACAACTTTGAGTAATTTACAAAAATGTTAAAATAAAATTTGCATTGCATGTCGCCTAAAGCCTTCCTTGAAATCTTGCCCGTCCATCGTTGTCCAGCCAAACCATCTTCCTCGACCCAATCCGAAATATCATTTGCAGCTCCATAGTCCGTCAACCAATCAAAAGACCATTAGTTGTTCAAAAGCAAGATAATAGAGTTAGAATAAAATAAATTGCCGTCAAGATACCATAGGAATCATCGCGTTCCCCGATCTACCTAGATTAGTCGGCACCTTGAGTATCGCGACTACCCACACCAACCTGGGTTAACCGGCATCTTGACTTTTCAAGTCACCTAGGCTAACCCAGATTAGTCGGCACCAGGATACCCAAGATACCTAGACTAATCTAAGTAAATCGGCACCATCTTATTTCCATAGGTTCTCATCATTCTAAGATTTAAGGAAATCCAAAACCTACGTATACTGAATTGCCTCAATTGTCGCAAATCCATTGCATAAGGAATTGTTAGCCAATGAACCAAAAATGCCCAGCCCAAAAATATCTGGAGCCATCTGGATAAGCACCAATGCATGAGCTTCATTAGCAATTTGCAATGACAGCTCATTCACCTCACCAAGCTAAGCACTACCAAAGCACCAACCCGACCATCGAAGGCAAAGAAGAGCAGAGCCAAGAAAGCACTGTGGACAAGACCCCTTCCGAGATTTCCCAACCCATCAAAAACCAAAGAAAGCCGCACACACAAGCCAAGCCACCACATCCCACACCAAGAGAAGCAAGAACCGAAGGCAATCAAGAGCAAGTCAATCAAAGCAAAGGCCAGGAGCAAATCACCATGCCAAGCCAAGCCAAGATCACCATCATCAACTGATGTCGCAACCACCAAGGCAAGCCAAAGAAGAGCAGCAGCCAGGAGCAAGAGGCGGAAAGAAGCATCAGGGAGCCAGGAAGCACAGGAGGAGGGGAGCACCAGCAGAAGGGCGCACCAGAGGGGAGCACCAGCACAAAGCCAGCACTGCTACCCTTTTCTTCCAGCCCTAAAATCATCCAGAGGTAACCCCAGTACCCATCAGCAAGCATATCACTTGCACATCATCAATCACCAGACCTCGATATGCATTGCACTCATCCAAATCATTCTCACAAATCATCATATTTCAATAGAATCAATCCCAGATATCAGTAGAACAATCAGTATAGCTCTCAGTTCATTTTCATCATCACAGAGCAGTAGGGGTAGGGTAGAGAGGGAGATCAGCCGAGGTCTTACCTCAGTGGCAACCGAACCCAACACCCACCTCCACCATCAGTAGCATTCACCACCTCAGATGAACCTCCATAAGCATGCATGCAAATAATCATCGAGTATTAATACTGAAATCAACTGGTTTTGCTAAAGATCAACATAACTGAAATCAAATTAGAACGGGGAACCAAATCTGGCAGTAGACCGAGGTAGGACTGGGCCGGTTCGAGTAGTCAAAGGCGTGGCGCCGGGAGGCCGAGCCGGCCAAACCGAACATCGGAGTAGGCCGCGCTGCAGTGAGCATCGGACCGAGCCAGTAGGGGACCCAATCTCGATGGAAAACCAGATCCGGCCGGGCCGGGGCGCTAGGGGAGAACTCAACGGCGGCGCACGCGCCAAGCCACCGAGGGGAGCAAAGCGGTGCTCGGGCGATCGCACGGGCGAAGAAGGAGGCGCGCATGGCCTTCGGCCGCGCCAGAAAGAGGAGGAGGCGAGGGGCGACGAGGGGAGAGAGCAATGAGCCGGGAGTGAGGGAGCCCGGGACGGCAAGCAAGGCCAAGGGCGGCAGCAGGAGGAGCGCAGGAGCCTGTGGCGCCACGAGAGGAAGCGAGAGAGACTGAGAGAGTCGGAGCAACCGAGAGAGCCGGGTGAGGAAGACCGAGAGATAGAAGAGAAGAAGCGTCGGTCGAGAGGGAGGCAAAGAGATAAGATGAGAGGGAGGCTTCGGCCGAGAGGGGATTAGAGAGAGAAAGAGGAAGGGAGAGAGAGATGTAATTAGGGTTAAGGTTATAAATTAGTGGTTAAGTGATGAATAAAAATTGGAATTAAAGGATTAGTATAAATAAATTTCAATATATAGCGATGGCTATAGTTTGAGCTGTTTAAATTGATGTTAATTAGTAAGTATTATTAATACCATATCAATATTGCAATCGATCTAAGTTTTAGTCGTCCGCAATTAAATATCAGTAAATCGACTCTTAGAAAATAAATTCAAGCGTAGTTTAAATAAATTAATCTGAGCCTTTAGGTATGATTTGACCGCCATTAGTATTCACCTGATTAAATGCAACGACCTGTTGTGTTATAGATTATTCGAAATAGATTAATTAAGCACTGCGACTGTAGATAATAGATGTGCACACCATCACCATCAAAGTCTGCCGATAGAAGAGAGCGTATTAGATGATTGATTTTGACTGTAGGATCATCGTGGTTGTATGCATATAATGCCTGGAGAGAGAGTGTTTGTGAGTATTAGATGTCCTGTTAAGGAAAACAACATCACCTAAACTCTAGGTATCGTCAGTCATTATAATTCCACCAGAAATTGAATTAACTTTAACCGGTCCATAAGAAATTGAATTTTTATTAAACTAAAATCTATACCTAAATGCATCTAGAATCATAACCTCATTAATATGTAATTATAATGCATTTTTGAGCATTTTGGATTTCTCGATTTTATTGGTATTTATTCGCTATTGTATTTTCTTTTAGATTCTGAATTGCGCAACGTGAACGATTACGCCTCCGAGAGTGAACAAGTGAACATTCCATAAGGCAAGCATCCTCTCTGCACCATGTTGATCCCAATTTTTGAACTGTAGATTTACAAAACACAGTGATACTGTTGCATGCTAATTTTCTTAAAAATTAATTGTGATCTGTCAATAGGTAGTTATAACCTGATAATTGTGGCTTACCTTGAATTGATCATACACTCAACCTAAGGTAGTTTGTGGTGATATAATACTTAATTTCAATTTTGCTTAGCCATGCAGTCTATAGAACGGTAGTGTTTGGCAGGCTTATCTTGTCAAACCTGGGGAACAACAAATACATTTTTATTTTTGTTGATTCTTTGTTCGCTTTATTTAAATCAAATGAATCTAAATCTTGTTGTTAAACTTAATTCAAATCTGGACAAGTGGATGTTAGTGATGGTGCCTAGTGCACGAGAATGGGAACTGTGGATGTCTTGTCCAGGTTGGTTAAGGACCAACTCGACGGCCAATTCAAGCTCCAACAGCATTTCCACACGCAGTGTATGGGCGCTGCTTGGTTAAGTAAAGGGTTAATATTATTGAGTTGGATACAGAGAGTAAGGACATGTGTATTGATTTCATATGGCATAGATGCTTAAGTCTTCGGCCGTGTCGTATGCCATGTGGAGCTTATATCGATATCGATGTTCTTAGAAGGGTAAGGGCGAGATGTGTTACATCGCATGTACGCACCTTCAGGCCCGATCATGTGTAATATGTGTGGCTAACACGAGTTTGCATTTAATTGACTGGGTCGGCATTCCTGTATAACATGTGAACCTCTGTTGAATATATGCTATCACCGTTGTTTAATCGGATCGAGCCACATGGGTCATCCAACTCAATAGTGTTAACTTGTTGAAAAATACCAAATTTTAGTTTACCCTACTAAGATACCAAAGGAAGTGTGCTATTGTTCTAGATGGCTTACTGCTAACTAAATCGTGTGGGTAAAGATGTACACCCTGCGCAGGATTAAAACTATTCGAATAGCCGTGTCCACTGATTACGGACAACGCTTGGATTGATGTCACCAGATAGAATTTGCTCTAATTTGGGTTTTGGGAATTATTGATTTTGCATGATAGTGAGTCATGCAATTTATTGTTAGTGGTTGTAGCCACTTGATTTTGATACTAATTATGATCATACTTTTATTTAATTACTGTTTTAATCCAAATTGATTTATTAAATTGCTTTACTAAAACCTAGCAAGTGTAGGATAAGATGTATTGCTTTCTCGCAAAATTTAACCATTATAACCTTCCCTTGTTAACCTTATGCATCTATAAATTCTAATCCTTTGTATAGAACCTCTCGGACACTTTATTTTAAATAGTTTGTGTAAGTCTTCTTGAGTACCTTCCGTACTCAAGTGGAATTTTCCACTTGTTGCGGTAAAGAACGCCCTAGGTAATATTTCAAGTTGACGCAGCTACGTTGGTACTTGCTTTAATCCCACTCAAGTTGCCCTTGGGTTGTGGCGCCCACCGGGAAGTTTATTTTATTACTTCCTTTTCATTTAAGATTTACTTAATGTTTCACAGTAAATTTTATTAATGTATTTCAATCGTGTATGCTTGTGATATCATGTTGCAAGGATATGTCTATGTTAGCGACTCATCCCGAGCTAACATGAGAGGCATATCCGAACCCAATATTGGAATTGTACCTTGTTAATGATTATACTTCTAGTATTATTTTTAATTGAGACTTGATTGTTCTTGATTAAAAATTTTACTTTTGGTATGATTATTAATTTGGTATAAACCTCCAATATTCCGGGGTCCTCACACTACTTCCTTCTTACTTCTTTCCAAGTAGTAATATACAAACCCTGCTAATGATGTTTCATACATCGCATAATGCACCACACTAAGCCATAGCAAACAACGTGCAAACAATCACGAATATCATACATTCAACGAGCAAGCACAGCGTAGCGTGCTCCGCTTTACCATCTAGTTGGTATGATCTCCGCATGTCTTCAAGTGTGGATATTATGGGGATAGGCTCCAGATCTTAGGATGATGTGACAATTGGCAATGGTGTTTACGGTTTGTCGTTTCACAAGTTTTCGACAAAGCTTGAGCATTCGATGGGTCGGTCCGACCGCCATAGCATGGCGGTCCGATCGGTCCCAAATCGGCTCGGACCGCCATGTGCGCGGCCGGACCGGACCAGTGACCTAAAAGTGGTCAAAACGAGCTGGACCAAAAATAGGTGTTGTAGGCAAGTGAGGGGATCCCAATGCACTTGGTCTCATGATTTTTGGAGTCTCCAGTAAGAAGTTCTATTCGTTTTAAGTTTCCAGAAGGTTTCGGAATTTCAGAGCATGAATTTCGGCTAAGTCCCTGGGGGCGGTCCGACCGGCTCACAGGGAGCGGTCCGACCGGCCAGAGGGGCGGTCCGACCGGCTCACATGGAGCGGTCGGACCGGTTTCTACTTGAACGTCGGTCAACTTCGTGGCGATGTTGTTTTATTAGGTCAAAGTCATTGGTTTCATGGCATATGTTTTGCATGATGCATGTTTTGACTAACATGGGTCAAGTTGTGAAGAACTTGTTCCCGAATTCGTGTTTGCTTGTCTATGGTTGTGCAGGTTGCTTGGTGGTCAATGACGGTCAACGGCGAGAAGGATCGGGACTAGACTTGGAGAGTTGAGGTCCAGAACGATCGACGATGCCGGGTGAGGTCAATGACTCAAGCGTGACACAAGATGGACAAGGGTGGCCTATTGGCAAATCCATGACGCATGGTGAAGCGGTTTTGGTCAAAAGGTTAAAGATGACGCTTTGCGAAGCGTGCGTGACCCGTTTGTTAGTGGGCCTTAACGGGAGCCCAATTGAGTCAAACCCTAGAGAGTTCTAGGCCTCCACTATAAATAGGAGGAGGTGGTGGCTGCACCTCTCTCTCGCTGTTTTTCACCTCTTTTATTGTTTTCAAACCCTAATTGGCTTAGGGGGAGTTGAGGTGGAGGCTAGGGCTTTTCATGGTTTGAGGAGAATTTCGTGATCTTGGATTGACCACTGATCTATGATGGTGTGGGTGTAATCCAGCAACGATCACGTTCTTAATCTATGCAAGGTTTGCTTGAGATAAGTCTCTTTTCGTTCTTGCTTTCAATTTCGTGATTTTAGGGATTTCTTTGATCCGCGAGTTTGTGATTGATTCTTTCACGTAAATTAGCTTGCTGTGATATGTGTGAATCTATCTAGAATCATCTTGATCATCAATCACTCACGAACAAGCATTAGGATCAAGTTTTCGTTCTTACCCGGTTTTAGACCTTCTGTTATTCAATTGACAACTGTTCAGGATCTATCCAAGAATTGTCATAATATTCGATTGGAATAGGTCCTCAATAGCATAGAGAAGGTGTGTGCAAAGTTTTGTAAAGTTTGGAGTTGAGAATCAAAAGTTTGACCTAATTGCAACTTCGTCATCGGGCTGATTTTATCGCTTTGATCGGTTCGAGCTCGCCGGTCGATCGATTTGAGCGATCCGACCGCCAAGACAACAATGTCGATCGCCCGCAATCGGTCCAACCGGCTGGGTCCAGAGGTCAGACCGCCCGTGCATTGTGATTCTTTAATCTTAGTTGTTTTTGTTATTTTGCTTAGGCGATTTAATTGGATTCAATACTAGTCTTCCGCTGTACTGGTATATTGATCTTCATAACTTCCTAATAGCTATTGGAGTGAAATCTTGTTGAATTCATTATTGGGAAATAGTGAGCATGCTCCTATTCACCCCCTCTAGTCGCCTTTTCGGTCCAACAAGTGGTATCAGAGCAAGGTTAGTTCACTCTTAATCTTAACCGGTCACTGAACTTTAGGCGATGGATAAGTTTTCTACTAAACCGCATATCTTCGATGGGCACGACTATGCCTATTGGAAGAATCGTATGCGAGTCTTTCTTGAGAGCGAGGGACAAGCTATTTGGGATGTTGTTCGAGCCCCGCTTGTTATTCCTGAAATTGCAACACCCGCTTTAGCGATTCTTGTGGCAAACAACAACAAAGCTAAAAATCTTTTATATGGTGCACTTGGTAGACAAGAATATGATCGTATTTGCAATCTTACCACTGCGCATGAAATTTGGAACACTCTCGAAACATATCATGAGAGTTCGTCCCAAATCAAAAAGGTGCGCCAAACAGTTTACAAGCGTGAATACAATAAATTCGAGATGCGTCCTGGAGAGAGCATCGATGACATATTCAGTCGCTTTAATAAAGTAATTAATCAAATGAAAGCTGTTGATATTGAATATTCTCAATCTGAAAATGCCACCCATCTCTTGGCTGCAATCAACACCAAGGAGTGGGAAATGAAGGCTACTGCTATAGAGGAAAATGTTGATCTTTCAAGTCTTACTTTAGAATTACTTTATAGTAAACTCAAGACTCATGAAATTAAAAGAGTTGATCATCCTAAGAAAGACAACATGGCATTGATAGTGATCCTCTCAAAAGGTCTTCGATGGTACTCTTGAATCTTTTCTCGATCTTTCATTTACTTGTTTATCTGCGATTCATGAGGAGGAACTTGAAAGTATTCTGAGACAGAGTTAGCTCTTCTAGCTAAAAATTCACACGGGCCTATAATAATGTGAGAAACAAAAGAGAGGTGGTCCGTGACATGCTATGAATGTGGTGAGCTAAACCATATCCGCAAATTGCCCCAAGTTGAAAGGTAAGAGCAATCATAAGGAAGGAAAGTCAGCTTGGAAGAAGCCTCCTTTCAACAAATCAAGTTATGAGGCTAATAAGCTTGTGAAGGCCGCCACCGGTCCTTGCCGCTTTTGAGGATCAATCCTTGAGCGATGTGGATTCGGGAGTGAGGAGGACAAGGAGGAGGAGATCCTCAAGGCAAAAGAAAGGGAAGGCCAAAGACTTCTCTGGCATGTGCTTCATGGCTGACACCGACGACATTGATGATGATGAGGTATCTTTTTCTTATGATGAACTTTCTGCTAAATATGATTCTATAGTTGAGCAATTGCTTAGTCAAGATGAAACGCTAGAATTTGTCATGACAAAAATAAGAAATTAGAGTCAAAGATTAACAAACCAAAAATAGAGCTTAAAATGCTAAGACTCTTGAACTCGATGAATGTTTATCTTGTCATGCTATGCATTCAAATTACCAAGTTACAATCGCTCATAATATTTCGCTCAACAACTTGAGAATGCTAGATCCGAACTAAATGAAATTAAAAGTGCTCCTTGTGAAAAATGTTTAGAATCTAGTAAATTGATTGCTTTTGATGTGTTTGATTCTAGCCCTTGCACTTCATGTTTAGAAAAAGAACGTGAAATCAAAGATATCTTAGAAGCTGCTAGAGTCAAATATGCTAAGCTTAAGGACAATATTGAAAATACTACTTGTGCTTCTTGTTCCGCTCTTAAGCTTGAAATTGCTTTATATAAGGAGAAATCTATGGATAAAACTTGTGATGCTTGTGTTAACTTGAGAAAAGAAAATGCTTACCTTCATGATACATTAGAGAAATTTTCTAAAGGTAAGAAACACTTAAACATGATTCTTGACAAGTCTAAAACTCCTTATAAGAAGCAAAGTTTAGGATTCAATTCTTTTCAAGACAATTCAAACCCAAAAGTCATTCAAGTCTTGGAAAAAGGTTTAATTGAATTCAAAACCCAACCTGCAAAAACATCTTTTAAATCTGCAGGTTTTGCCCAACCTTGTATTAATTCAAATGGTGCTTCTTCTAGTGGTACCAAGTACCATTGCACTTATTGCAAGAAAGGTGGGCATTTGATTGAATTCTGTTGGCGTAGGTTGAAAAATGATAAGAAAAATCTTGATAGAATTTCATTCAGGCAACCTAGAGCTTTTATGAGACATGGTAACACCGAAAGAATAAACACGGATTAGGATTTTCTCACATGCAAATCATTATGTTTCTAAATATCCTAATTCCAATATTCTTCAGGCTGGCGGTCTGACCGCTGGTGGTCACCGGTCTGACCGATTTGGTCACGGCGATCACAAAGACAACGCCGGTCGACCGCCCTTAGATGCTTTAATTCCCATGTTAATTTAAACATTGCTCATAATGTAATTCTAGATAAAATCAAGAATAGTACTTGATTTGTATACTCCTTTCGACGTGTGTCTCAAGATCGATTCCTAAATCTTGTTTATCTAACCCCAGTATTGAGACACATCGTTCTTCTGTTCCTTGATTTTCAGGATTACCGCGGAAAAGGAAAAAACACGTGGTTCGTTGACTCCGGGTGTTCACGCCACATGACCGGAAACTCAAAATGGTTCACCTCTTTCACGCGGGCAACAGGTGATGACTTCATCACCTTTGGAGATGATACACAAGGACGAATTGAAGGAACAGGATCAATTAGGGTGAACAACAAATTCATTCTAAAGGATGTCACTCTTGTGGACAAGCTTAGGTATAATCTCATTTCTGTATCTCAGCTTCTTAATTATGGCTATGAGACTGTTTTTAAGAAAAATGCTTGTCGTGTGCTTGATTCTACTGGTGAGCTTGTGTTTGGAATATCTAGAGTTGGTAGAATTTTTGGGCCGATTTTTCGTAATCTCTTCTTTGGATCTCTTAAATGTTTGCTTACATCTTCTTCTGATTTCTGGATTTGGCATCGACGTTTGGGGCCATTGGTTTTGATCATCTGACGCGAGTTAGCAACCTTGATCTCATGAGAGGTTTGCCCAAACTCAAAGCTGTCAAGGATGTTGTATGTGCGCCCTGTAGGCATGGCAAACAAGTTGTCGCCTCACACCCTTCTGTGACTATGGTTATGACCGATGCACTGTGACGCTTGCTTCATATGGATACTGTTGGTCCTGCTAGAGTCCGGTCAGTCGGTGGAAAATGGTATATTCTTGTCATAGTCGATGATCTTTCAAAATATTCTTGGGTGTTCTTTCTTGCTTCAAAAGATGAAGCTTTTGGTTATTTTCATGACCTTGTTCTTCATTTGGCTTCTGAGCTTCCTGGTGCCTTGAGAGCGATCCGCATTGATAATGGCACGGAGTTCAAAAATGCTTCTTTGCTTCTTTTTGTGCTGAGCGTGGTATTGAGCATCAGTTCTCCTCTCCACACGTTCCTCAACAAAATAGTGTGGTGGAAAGAAAGAATAGGACCCTGGTCGAAATGGCTAGGACGATGCTAGATGAGTATAGCACACCGAGGAGATTTAGGGCCAAAGCTATTGCTACAGCTTGCCATATTGCAAATCGTGTCTTTTTTAGACCATCTTTAGGCAAGACTCCTTATGAGCTTCGTTTTGGTAGAAAACCATCTGTTTCGCATTTTCGAGTCTTTGGATCAAAATGTTTTATTCTTAAGACAGGCAACTTAGATAAATTTGAATCAAGAACTTTTGATGGGATATTTCTGGGTTATCCTGCTCATTCGAGGGGTTTTCGGGTTTTTAATACTGAGACTAACCTTATTCAAGAGACTTGTAATGTCACTTTTGATGAGACTAGCCCTAGAGCTAGATCAATTGCTACAGATGATTCACAGGTGACAGAGAGCATTTTTGTGGAGGAAGACGAGGACGAAGCTGATATCATTCCTTCATCTGCTGCTGTTGAGGTGCCCACATTGATACAAGAACCTGCTACGTCTACTTCACCTTCAGTTGAGGCTCCTGCTGCATCATCATCATCAAGCAGACTGCGAGGTCGAAGAAACGATATCTCACCCGGTGCTCCACTTCGCATTCGAGAGACAAAGATCCTCCTGGATCGATAATGGTAATCTACATGAGCGAGTCACTCGCTCCAGGTATAATGATCCAAATCTCTACTCTCATTCTGCTTTTGTTGCTTCTTTTGAGCCCCGCGATATATCACATGCTTTATCTGATTCGAGCTGGGTCAATGCCATGCATGAGAAGTTAGAGAATTTTGAAAGAAACAAGGTTTGGAACCTAGTAGAACCTTCTAGTGGTCATAATGTTATAGGAACCCGTTGGGTGTTCAAGAATAAACAAGGTGAGGATGGTTCTGTGGTTAGAAACAAGGCCAGATTGGTAGCTCAGGTTTTCAGCCAAGTTGAGGGGTTAGATTTTGATGAGACATTTGCTCCTGTTACTAGACTAGAAGCCATTCGCATTTTGCTCGCATTTGCTGCATCAAAAGGTTTTAAATTATATCAGATGGATGTTAAAAGTGCATTTTTAAATGGATTCATAGAGGAGGAAGTATATGTTAAGCAACCCCCTGGTTTTGAGGATCCCAAGTATCCAAATCGTGTTTTCAAGTTATCCAAAGCCTTGTATGGTCTTAAACAAGCCCCAAGAGCCTGGTATGATAGACTTAAGTCTTTCTTGCTTAAAAATAATTTTGAGATGGGTAAAGTGGATAAAACTCTATTCATTCTTAGGCGTGGCAATAACTTCATGCTTGCTCAAATTTACGTAGATGATATTATTTTTGGTGGTTCTTCTAATGCTCTTGTTTCCAGCTTTTCTGAGACTATGTCCAGGGAATTTGAGATGAGTATAATGGGAGAGTTTAATTACTTTTTGGGGCTTCAAATCAAGCAATGCAAGGAAGGAACTTTCATCCATCAGACAAAGTACACTAAAGATCTACTCAAATGCTTCAACATGGGTGACTGCAAGCCAATTTCCACTCCCATGGCAACTTCGACTGTTTTGGATCTAGATGAGGAAGGAGAAGTTGTGGATCAACGCGAGTACCGCAGCATGATCGGCTCCCTTCTGTATCTGACGGCCTCGAGACCGGACATTCACTTCACGGTATGCCTTTGTGCAAGATTTCAGGCGTCTCCGAGAACTTCCCATCGCCAAGCCGTTAAGCGCATATTCAGGTATTTACACTCCACCCTCTTATATGGCATTTGGTATTCCTGCTCTTCAGCCTTGTCCATTAGGGGTTTTTCAGATTCGATTTTATGCGTCATTTGCTAGATAGGAAGAGTACCTCGTGCACCGTCACTTCCTGGCACTTCTCTTGTATCTTGGTCTTCTAGAAGCGGTCTTACATTGCACAATCCACTTCAAGCGGAGTATGTAGTCACGCTAGTTGTCAGTAGCTAGATTTTGTGGATGACGTCCACTTTGAAAGATTATGGGTTAAACTTTGCTAGTGTTCCTCTTTTCTGTGATAACACTTCTGCTATTAATATTGCTAAAAACCCAGTGCAACATTCTAGGACTAAGCACATAGACATTCGCTTTCACTTCCTTAAAGATCATGTCGAAAAAGAGGATATTGTGATGCACTTCGTGGAGTCCGAAGCTCAATTGGCAGATATTCTCACGAAGCCTTTAGATCAAACCAGTTTTGCCACCTTGAGAAGTGAGTTAGGGGTAATTTATCCCTATGGGTTGGTTTGAGGGGGAGTTTGATTTTTTCTGATCTTTCCTTGTTCTTTTGATCTTTTATTGTTCTTTTTCTGAACTTAGTGATCTTTTTGAACTTTTTAGGTTTTTAGGTTTTTTTTTTAAATTGCATCTCATTGTATCATATTACATTCATATGGAAAATACGACAAGTGGTATGAAAAATCCAAAAAGATGCATTGTAATATAAGATTTTCTGCTTATCTTTTAAAATTGATGAAGCTTTGCCTATTACCCTTTGGAGCTTTAGTATTTCAATTCTTGCTCAATGTCATGTCTAGTTCTTTAACTTGCTAGAATTATCATGCTTTTACATGTGTAGCTAAGTCTTTGCTATATGAGCTAAAACCTTAAAACAACTCGAACTAAGAAATTACAATTTGTGGATGTTTTAGCGAGTTGCGTAATTAGTGCTCCTCTTGTGACATTGGCCCTGTCAGAATTGCTTTGTTAGCTCTTTGATCTAAAATTGACCATTACTTGAGCTTTTGTGTTCTTGAGATTCCAAAACTACTCATGTGAAAAATGAAAATCAAGATTGTCTTATGCTTAAATTGTGCCAAACTATTCTTACAAGACTGCTTGTCAAATGACATGAACTTGGAGATAGTTTGATGAACCAGACGATCTCATGGGAACTGCTTGTCAGAAACGACATGAACATCAAGATTTGTCGCCCTGGTAGAAGCTTAGAAAGAGTTTGTGGATGGCTCATAGTCCAGGATCTTCTTTACTAAGATATACCTTTAATCAACTTTTGGTCGAAGCTTAGGATGAGTTTGTGGATGGCTCCTAGTCTAGGATCTTTCACTAAGTTAGATCATTAGTCAACTTCAATATTCAATGCATATGAGAAAAATGTTGACAAATGGGCATTTACAAAATATTGAGCAAAATGATTCAATACAGGACCTGATTGACTCTTAATGTGGTCTTTGTTAGATTTTTGATCTCACTTTGACATTTTGACATGGCCAATTTCATTTTAGGATCCCTGTTGATGAACTTGCTGAATTTGAAGCGTTGCTTAAATTGATTAAATCTACTGCTTTACTTTTGAGCTTTTATGCTTAGCTTTGATATACATGTCTTACCATGATCTTGCTAGCGTTGTCAGGTTTGATATGTTATTTGTGCAATATTAGAAATGCTGGCTAGCTCTTTTGGGTAATCTCCAAAGCTTCTTGTAATCAAAAATTGAACAATACAAAAATAAAGCTACATCATTGTACTTCATGCATACTTCTTCTTTTCGCTTCTTTCTCCATTCTGCACTTGTTATCTCTGGATGAGAGGAAGGCGTGATTCCTTGATGACTCCATTGTCAAAGGGGGAGAAGATATTTCAATGTTATATCGTAATGTTGGGGGAGAAGATATGTTATTGTTGGGGGAGAAGATATTTTATTTCAATGTTGGGGAGAAAGTCAAAAATTTGAAAGTTTTTGAAACCTGAGGATCATAGTGAGGGGGAGTTCTTGAGTTGCATTCTTATTGTCTTATTGTATATTCTGAACTTGAATTGCATTCTTTTATCCTCACAATGATCATAGGTCAACTGAACAATTGTTCTTTCATATGGACCTTATATGAGAATTTTGACTCTTTTCTGGAAATCAAAGTTTTTATGCTTTCTTGTGCCTTATCTCACATGCCTATACTATTCTGATGCCAGCTTGGTCATTTACATTGCTTTTTCTTGCTTATGGACCAAGTTGTGCCTTTGTGCGAAAACTGCGAGTAAACTCGTTTTCAAACCTCTTACTTACATTTTCTGGATAATTGCCAATGTGTTCATCAAGGGGGAGATTGTGGATATCATGGGGATAGACTCCAGATCTTAGGATGATGTGACAATTGGCAATGGTGTTTACGGTTTGTCGTTTCACGAGTTTTCGACAAAGCTTCAGGCATTCTGGACAGGGGCGGTCCGATCGGTCCTAGCATGGCGGTCCGACCGGTCCCAATCGGTCGACCGCCATGTCTGGCTCGGACCGGCCATGACCTAAAAGTGGTCAAACGAAATGGACCAAAAATAGGTGTTGTAGGCAAGTGAGGGGATCCCAATGCACTTGGTCTCATGATTTTTGGAGTCTCTAGTAAGAAGTTCTATTCGTTTTAAGTTTCGTAAGGTTTCGAATTTCGTGGCATGAATTTCAATAAGTCCACAGGCGGTCCGACCGCCACACGTGGAGCGGTCCGACCGGCCAGAGGGGCGGTCCGACCGGCTCACATGGAGCGGTCGGACCGGTTTCTACTTGAACGTCGGCCAACTTCGTGGCGATATTGTTTTGTTAGGTCAAAGTCATTGGTTTCATGGCATATGTTTTGCATGATGCATGTTTTGACTAATATGGGTCAAGTTGTGAAGAACTTGTTCCCGAATTCGTGTTTGCTTGTCAATGGTTGTGCAGGTTGCTTGGTGGTCAACGACGGTCAACGGCGAGAAGGATCGGGACTAGACTTGGAGAGTTGAGGTCCAGAACGATCGACGATGCCGGATGAGGTCAATGACTCAAGCGTGACACAAGATGGACAAGGGTGACCTATTGGCAAATCCATGACGCATGGTGAAGCGGTTTTGGTCAAAAGGTTAAAGATGGCGCTTTGCGAAGCGTGCGTGTGTGACCCGTTTGTTAGTGGGCCTTAACGGGAGCCCAATTGAGTCAAACCCTAGAGAGTTCTAGGCCTCCACTATAAATAGGAGGAGGTGGTGGCTGCACCTCTCTCTCGCTGTTTTTCACCTCTTTTATTGTTTTCAAACCCCTAATTGGCTTAGGGGGAGTTGAGGTGTAGGCTAGGGCTTTTCATGGTTTGAGGAGAATTTCGTGATCTTGGATTGACCACTGATCCATGATGGTGTGGGTGTAATCCAGCAACGATCACGTTCTTAATCTATGCAAGGTTTGCTTAAGATAAGTCTCTTTTCGTTCTTGCTTTCAATTTCGTGATTTTAGGGCTTTCTTTGATCCGCGAGTTTGTGATTGATTCTTTCACGTAAATTAGCTTGCTGTGATATGTGTGAATCTATCTAGAATCATCTTGATCATCATCACTCACGAACAAGCATTAGGATCAAGTTTTCGTTCTTGCCCGGTTTTAGACCTTCTGTTATTCAATTGACAACTGTTCAGGATCTATCCAAGAATTGTCATAATATTCGATTGGAATAGGTCCTCAATAGCATAGAGAAGGTGTGTGCAAAGTTTTGTAAAGTTTGGAGTTGAGAATCAAAAGTTTGACCTAATTGCAACTTCGTCATCTGGACCGATTTTCTTGCTTGAGATCGGTTCGAGCTGCCGGCCGATCGCCCATCAAGACCGGCCGACCGATTTTGGAGCGGTGCGACCGCCAATGCAACAACGGTCAGACCGCCCGGCAATCGGTCCAACCGACTGGGTCTAGAGGTTAGACCGCCCGTGCATTGTGATTCTTTAATCTTAGTTGTTTTTGTTATTTTTCTTAGGGGATTTAATTGGATTCAATACTAATCTTCCGCTGTACTGGTATATTGATCTTCATAGCTTTCTAATAGCTATTGGAGTGAAATCTTGTTGAATTCATTATTAGGAAAAAGTGAGCGTGCTCCTATTCAACCCCCGCCCCCCCTCTAGTCGCCTTTTCGTTCCAACATCAAGACATAGTACGTAGTACTAGGTACCACCGCAAAACAACTCGTGCATGAGAAAAGTTTTCTATTCCACATAAAGGCTACCACTGTAGTAATTACACTGATGTTATGAAGGCTCAGGTATATTGGAAGTTTTAGGAGCATCACCAGGCATTGGAAGTAGTCATCATGATCTAGCTATTTTGATATTGGCCTTGCAATTCTACGTAGATCGATCTGTAGGTTTGTTGTGAGCACTGGAATAGCAATTTATCACGATTTTTAAAGAGTTCAGAATTCCACAACAAAAGTCTTCAGGCCACTAAGCTTGGCGTCTAGATGATGGCACAATGTACTAGCATATTGATTTAGCATTTCTTGATTTTCTGGCTACTTTCGTTGCAATGCAGCAGTCCATCACCATTGTTTCTAGGAATACTTGGATAGCATTTTCGAAAATGCCACTCCATTTATCTTTGACACATGGTCACAGAACCCAGATGTCAGTGAGAGACGGAGTGACAATTCCTAAAACATCATTCTTTGGAGTAGCAAGTATCTGAATTCCCGAGCAAAATAGGCTGCTAGTCAGGAATCAGGATAAATGATCACCACACGAAGCAACTGTAAGCATCTGTAGTCATCCTTTAGCATTGTGTGATGCCATGTGGAGGCCCTCCCATGTGTTCCTTGGAAAAGGTGATGACCAATTGCAACCTAGAGTTTGTGGTTGTGCAGTACTAGTTGTGGATAATTTTTGTATGGAGGGCCGTCCGTGGTTTCATGGAGAACGGCTCGGTTTGGCACTCTGATGTGTTATTTTGTTCTCTGTGTTGGCTGCACCGGCGGAGTGAGGAGAGTTGGCATTGAGGACTGAGGGGAAACAGTGGCGGAGCAAGGAAATTGAAAATTTTGTAATCTGGGCAAGCCTACCTGTGACCAATAAACAAAAACAAGTCCAAATACACATCACACAAGCAAAGTTGAGAACCACAATAGTTTTAACTAAAAGCATGGTCCAATACACATGTGAACCTCCATAGATGAAAAACAAAGGAAAATGCGATAGAAAGTACCTCACTACCATACTATCAAAGCTTCCACGACTCGCCAACAAAAGTACAATTATACACCCAGAAGAGAATCTGCGTGACAAAAATATGTGGATTAGTGTATCATATAACATAAAAATATATTCAAACTGAAAATTTAGAGAGAAACAGCATGCGTTTTCTTAGAAAAAGTTCCATGCAATTGTAATCTATGTGGAATCCATCTATCTGCACTCTGGTTGCTACCTGGTGCTAACATTACAGTAGTCTTTTTTCCAAGACTAAGAAGAAATGAACAGAGCACGATATTTATAGGAACAGAGTTACGGAGGGTAGAAATGAACTGTAATTTGGTCATAAAATTGGGTTGGTGTAGACTTTAGAGCCCAAGCAATGCGCCCATAGGCTCAAAAGACTCGCAAGGGATTAGGAATTTGATTGTTAGGCCAGGTAATATCACCTATCACGGAGCAGGGCGGAGCGATACCCCTTGGCCCTTGGCGACTTCCGGCTTGGCCGTTTGCTGTGCGCAACGCCGCGGCACGCTCGTTGGCTTCTGCGCGGCCGCATCCTGCTCGGCTCTAGCTGCCGCCTGCGCCCCTTGGCCCTTGCGGTTGCGGCCTTTGCCCTTGCCGCCCGCAACAGAGCTTCGAGAACCCCGCCGGGCGCCTGCCGCGAATCGTAGTCGTAGGGTTTTGGGAGTGGAGTGGAGAGTGGAGGCTGGGAATAGGGATCGATCGATCGAGTTGGCATAGCCCTACGCGTTAGGTTTGGGCGTGCGGGCCTCGCCAGGAGGAGTGAGGCGTATTGGGCTGCTGCGGCCTTTTGGCCAATCAGACGCAGCAACCAGCGAGCCATAACCCAGCAACTTGACGGCCCAAGACCAGGCTTGCCCGGGAATAGCTCAGTTTCCATGGTGTCTGCGGAGGCGGGGCTGGACTGCAGCTGAATGGCTGGTCGCCGGCGAGCTCGGGCAGCCGCCCAGAGACGCCGGGAGGTGGCTCAGCCCCTGAGGGCGAAATACTGGTCCCTCCGACTGTCCGTAATGGGGAGGTGGACTATCCGTGTTGGCGGACTGAAGGAGTTAGTCTATGATAGTTCTGCAGACCGAGGAGTTGGCCTATGATGTCAAATGGTCCCTCCGACCGTCCGCCATGGGGTGGCAGACCGTCCGTGATGGTGGACTAAAGGGTTTGGCCGGGTGTCTGGCGGATCGAGTAAAGCCTTGAGCTGGCGACCATCCACTTTTGGGGTGTGAGTAGTCTGCCACCCTTGTTCCAAGAGGAGCTCTCTAAAACTACTTTGTCTAGGGTTTTGGCTAAGATGTAACAGTAGATAATGTTAGGGAAAAATAAATATGTAATATGAAATATTGGAGCAATTGTGTTTGTATTCCTCGTGTTTATGTAAGCGACGCACACCCATGATACTTCCTCCTTCATTGACACATGTACGGGAGAACATATTGTCTGCGCTCCTTGCACACCGTAGTGCATCATGTGCGCAATTAAGGTTTTATGCCCTACCAGACCAACGCCTTACGCTTTGTTGTTGTATTGTAGCTCGTCAAGTGACTTGCTTCCAAAGCCCAAGTTTACCGGCCCCTTTAATTGTCACACACTATTTATTCATTCTTCCACTCCTCCCTTGTCGCAACCTTGCCTTGTGGCCAACCTATGACATCTCGGAGCCCTTTCATAGTATTGAGACAGGATCGATGAACACTTGTTATATATATATATATATATATATATATATATATATATATATATATATATATATATATGTGTGAAATCATAATCCCTACATCTCTACCACTACAATATTACCTACAGAGAGCGAATACTTGATGCAATACTCAAGGGAAATCAGTGCATACATATAGGCACGGTGGGGAGCCTGGGTCGGCAGGCCCACGGGCCGGTTTGCTCTCTAACACGCCCCCGCAGTCGGAACTAGGAGCACAGCGAACATTCAGACTGGACCTAAACTCCGTGAAGACGGACATCGGCAGACCTTTGGTGAAGATGTCGGCGTACTGGGATGAAGTGGGAACGTGCAGTACACGGGCTTCACCGAGGGCGACTCGTTCTCGAACGAAGCAAGTCAATCTCGATATGCTTGGTGCGCTGGTGCTGGACGGGGTTGGTGGAGAGGTAGACAACACTGATGTTGTCACAATAGACAACTGTGGCGCGGCGAAGAGGGCAGCGAAGTTCCTGCAGAAGATGGCGCAACCAGCAGGCCTCAGCAACTCCATTTGGAACGGCTCGATATTCAGCCTCTGCACTGGACCGGGACACTGTGGGCTGGCGCTTGGATGACCAGGAAATGAGGTTGTCCCCGAGAAACACTGCATAACCCGATGTGGATTTGCGGGTGTCAGGACAGCCTGCCCAATCAGCATCCGTGTAGACAGTAAGATTAGCCGGTGAGGTCCGGTACAGGTGAAGACCAAGATCCAAAGTGCCCTGTACATACCGCAGGATGCGCTTCATGGCGCCGAGGTGAGGCTCCCGTGGGTCATACATGTGAAGACAGATCTGCTGAACGGCATAGGAAATATCCGGACGGGTGAAAGTGAGATACTGGAGGGCCCCAGCTATGCTGCGATAATGGGTCGGGTCAAATATGGAGGCCCCATCAGCGGCGAGCTTGGAGTGAGTATCCACAGGGGTGCTGCACGGCTTGCAGTCACGCATACCAGCACGGTCAAGAATATCCAGCATATACTGTCTCTGGAAAAGGAACAAACTGTCATCTCGGCGTTCAACAGTGACACCCAAAAAATGATGAAGAGGCCCCATGTCTGTCATAGAGAATTCGTGGTGAAGAGCTGAAATAATGTGCTGGAGAAAACTCGTAGACGAAGCCGTAAGAACAATGTCGTCAACATATAGGAGCAGGAAAGCCATATCAGTGCCTCGGCAGAAAATAAACAGGAAGTGTCAGACTTAGCTTCAACAAAACCGAGGGAGGTGATGTGAGAGGCGAAGCGACTGTGCCAAGCGCGAGGAGCTTGCTTCAATCCATAGAGAGACTTGTTCAATCGGCAGACATGGTCGGGTCTGGAAGAATCAACAAACCCGGATGGATGAACACAGTATACTGTCTCTGTCAATGTTCCATGTAAAAATGCATTCTTGATATCCAGCTGGTGAATAGGCCAAGAGCGAGACAGGGCCAACGTGAGTACAACCCGAATAGTAGCAGGCTTGACGACAGGGCTGAAAGTCTCATCATAATCAATGCCTGGACGTTGAGTAAATCCGCGAAGAACCCACCGAGCTTTGTAGCGGTCGAGTGAGCCATCAGACAGGAACTTGTGACGGAAGATCCATTTCCCTGTAACAACATTAACACCAGACGGGCGAGGAACCAAGGTCCAGGTGTTATTAGCTCGCAACGATCGAACTCGGCTCGCATAGCAAAGACGCCAAAGGCGGGTCGAAAGAGCAAGGCGAAGGTCGTTTGCATCGGGAGAGGACCGCAGTTGTTGAGGTTGAGGCGATCCACGGCCGACGAATGCCGCTTTGCACGGTGCGCATGTTGTGCGCATTTGTCACCGGTGACGATGGCATGTGAGCTCGTGGAAGACGCCCGCCGCAGAGTGCGCC
This sequence comes from Hsuehochloa calcarea, assembly GCA_036346395.1. NCBI lineage: Eukaryota > Viridiplantae > Streptophyta > Magnoliopsida > Poales > Poaceae > Hsuehochloa > Hsuehochloa calcarea. The sequence continues at coordinate 13,417,993 of CM070615.1, read as the reverse complement.
CGGCGGCGCCGGGCAAAGAACTGGATGACGAGTCCGCAGGGCAGCTGCACTGGGCACAAGCAGCGGCGGCGACGGCGGCGCGCGAAGGGTCGACGCAGGGAGGCGGCCGGCGACGAGCCGGTGGTGGCTCGTCCGAACCGGCCGAGCGAGGCATGCAACCGCCGAGGTGGCGAGAGGCGCAGGCTGGCGGCATCCGCACCGCCGGGAAGACGGGTACCTGCATGCACAACACTTGGCCCAACGGGCAAAGCGGAACGGTCATCATCGCTCAAAAAATCCAGTGTGGTGGGATCCAAAGGGGAGGTGGACATCTCGGAAAAGGGGAAAAGCGACTCATCGAACACAACATGTCGCGAGACGATGATCCGATTGGAATGAAGGTCAAGACATCGGTACCCTTTGTGATCAGTAGAGTAGCCAAGGAAGACACACAGGGAGGAGCGAGGTGATAATTTATGTGGAGCTGTGGATGACAAGTTTGGATAGCAAGCGCAGCCAAAGACGCGAAGGTGAGCATAAGAAGGTCGGGTGTCAGAAGGGCAAAAAGGGAGTGAGGCCGTCTAGAGTCTTGGTGGGGTGACGGTTGAGGAGGTAGGTGGCAGTGTGAAGAGAGTCAGCCCAATAGACCGGAGGAAGACTAGCCTGAAACAGAAGGGAACGCACAATGTTGTTGATCGTGCGAAGGGCGCGCTCGGCGCGACCATTCTGCTGGGAGGTGTATGGGCACGACATGCGAAGGACTACACCGTGGGTCAGGAAGAACGTGTGGGCCGAGGAGTGATTGAACTCGCGGCCGTTGTCGCACTGAACTGCCTTGATAGGGGAGTCGAACTGTGTGCGCACATACGAGAAAAAATTAGAGAGAACGCCAAAAGTATCGGACTTGAGGCGAAGGGGAAAAGTCCAGGTGTAGTGAGTGCAATCATCAAGAATGACGAGGTAATATTTATAGCCTGACACACTAACAACTGGAGATGTCCAAAGATCACAATGTATTAAATCAAACGGATGCAGCGCTCGAGAGTTTGACATGCTAAAGGGGAGACGCACATGGCGGCCTAATTGGCAGGCATGACAAATATGATCATTGTGGCGCTTAGTACAAGAAATAGCATTGGAACTAATGAGCTTAGACAGAGCCTCATGACCGATGTGACCTAGGCGGCGATGCCAGAGGGTGGTGGATGATGCAAAGCAGAAGTGAGGCGTGGAGGCCGGTCAGTGGGAAGAACGGTAGAGGTCACCCGTGCTATTGCACCGGCGATCACGCCCGTGTCTCAGAGGTCCTTCACAGAAAGGCCAAAGGGATCAAACTCGATGGAACAATTGTTATCAGTGGTAAAACGACGAACAGAAATCAAGTTCTTAATAATGCTAGGGGAGACTAGAACATTAGAAAGAAACAAAGGTCGTCGTGGTGTGGAAAATGAGTGTGACCCAACAGAGGTAACAGGAAGTAGGGCCTGCTTATCGACAATGATAGATGAAGGACCGGATGATGGGGAGGTGAGATGAAGAGAGAATACCAGCGGTGTTGACCATGTGAGAGCCGGACCGAGTCCGTGATACCACTCGGCCGAGGGCGGCGTTAACGACATAGAGTCAAGTTGTTGACGAGTGATGAGGCGTCCCCAGACCCCTTGCATCGGTGTCCGTGGGGTTGCCGCTGCTGCGGGCGGGGCGCGCGAGGCGGTGGCGCGAACGCCTCGTAGCTAAACCGGCGGGCGCCGAGGCCGGACGCGCCAGGGGCGTCGGGCGGTGGTGGTGGTGGCGCGAGTAGAAGTACGACGCATGAACGTAGGGTACCGCCGCCGCTGTGGAACGGCGGCGAAGGCGGTCGACGGGGCCGAGTAGGCGCTACTGGTGCGCGCCACCGTGGCCGTGACGGTGCGCCAAAATTGCACCGCGTCGCCCACGGATTGGCGAACGGGCAGGGGCGAGGGCCGCGGAGGTCATTGCTTGCCGCCACGCCCACGGCGGCGATCGAGCGCTGAAGACGGGTGCCGTGTTCGCGTGGCGCCGCCCGGCGGCACTAGCAGCAGTTGGGCGTGGGGCGGCGTTGGGCGCAGCGACGAAGGCAGGTGGTGCCGGCGGAGTGGCGTCAGCGGCAGCGTCGTCGATGTCGATCTCCTCGAGAAGAAGCAGCGTGCGGGGCTCCTCGAAGGTGGGAAAGGGGCGCTGCATCTTCAGGTTGGAGACCATGTGGCGGAACTTGCCGTTGAGCCCACGGAGCAGCGTGAGGACGAGAGTACGGTCGCCGATGGGGTCCCCGTACTCGCAGAGGGCGCTGGCCATCGTCTCGAGGCGGCGACAGTAGTCGGTGATCGACAGCGACCCAAATTCGGCGGAGAGCAGTAGAGCGCGCGACTCGCGCTGGCCGAGGAACTCGGACTCGAGGAAGGTCCAGGCGATGCGCGCGTTAGGGTTGCGCAGCATCACCGATTGCTGGAGGTCGCCGTTGATGGTGCCGTAGATCCAGGTGAGCACGGTGCAGTCCATTTGTACCCACGCCGAGCGATCAGTGTTGGCCACGTTGGAGAGCACGTGGTCGGTTAGGGCATACTTGCCCAAGACGACGAGGAAGAGGGTGCGCCATCGGCTGTAGTTGTTGGCTGTGCGATCCAACACCATAGGAACGAGCACTTTGATGTTGAGGACGGCGAGAGCTTGGGCGTGGACGGCGGCGTGCTGGGCCTCGTAGGCGTTGAGGGCAGCAGTGCGATCCGCGGCGGCCGCGGCCTCACGAGCGGTGCGCTCGGCGTCGGTCTCGCACATGATGAGCGCGGCGAGCGTCATGCGGGTAGGCGCGCGCTGGGAAGATCGAGCCGGGAGCGTGAAGCTCGGCGACGGCGACGGCGGCGGCCGGCGAGCACGGCCAGCGGTGGCGGCGAGGTGCGGCCGGCGAGCGAGAGCCAACGACGGCGGTAGCGGCGGCTAGGGGCGACCGGCGAGCAGGGCTCGGCGACGGCGTGGGTAGCGGCGGCTAGGGTTTGCGGAAGCGGTGGAGGGCGCAGGAGCGAACCCTCTGATACCAAGAGAGCGAATACTTGATGCAATACTCAAGGGAAATCAGTGCATACATATAGGCACGGTGGGGAGCCTGGGTCGGCAGGCCCACGGGCCGGTTTGCTCTCTAACACCTACAACCCCTGGCCCTTGGGGGACTACTCGCACATAATCAATGTGATCATAAAACAGAGAATAAAATTAAGGAGATAAACATGATGTCAATGATATGAAAAGGTGTATATTGATCCACAATGTTGTCGGTGCCCCAGATCACTAGACAATGTGTGATTACGGCCCTGTTTGGTACAGCTTCTGCTTTGGCTTTTGGGTGAGAAAAGCCGTGTCGTACTAAACGGTTGGCTTTTTTTCCGCTTTCACAGAAGCTCAAAGTCACAATACATATGGAAGCCAAAAGCGAAAAGCCGTGTTGAGGTGCTTCCCACGCCTTCCCACCTCCAAATGCTCCAAGAATACCCCTGGACTTCGCAGAAATTACACACCTCATACCTAGTATTTAAAGCAATCTTGCCTGTTTGCCTTCCCACTGGCATATTCGATTGAGTCTACTTAAAATTCTAAGTTACAATGAGCACAAGCAAAAGAAAATTATCATTGCAACAATGGCTTTGCATAATTTTATTCGAGATAGTGCTTTGATTGATAATGATTTTTCTCGTGCGCATGTGAATGATGATTATGTAGACGAGGACATGTCCACTAACCTCAGCGCACATGATGATACATCTGTTATGGATGATGTTGATATGAACGGCCTCCGTGACGCTATTGCAATAGCTTTGGTAGCATGACGATAGGATAGATGGAAGATATATGCGATTTTGTATGTAGTACTTGCCAATTTAAACTATGTATAAGGACCGATCTTCTAGTCCGCATTATTTTCACATGCTTTCAAGTTTTATTGTTAAATCATCGTTAAATGTTCTTAAATATCGTTAAATGCCGCTTAATGTTGTTAATTTAGTTAAACGACATCAAATAAGTCATTATTGTCCTCATGAGCATTTCGCATATTTCATATCTCTAAGTCCGCACGGACTACCTAAAAGCCGCATACCAAACACCAAATCGAAAAGCACACCCATTCAAATTTCGCAAATGAAAAGCCTACAAAGACAAAGGAAGCCGCTTTTTAGGAAAGCCACAGCTGTGCCAAACAGGGCCTACATGTAGGGATGGGAAAATGGATGCAAAATGGAGCGGAATACGGTTGAGATGGTGTTCCGGATATGACCAAGACGATCAAGGAGTTCTTGGACATCCTCCTTTCTGTATGTATATGGGATCTAACTCCTTTTAATACTAGTCTCCTAAGGTTTCTTCTTCACAAAAGGGTTTACACTACCCGGAGGCCAATTTCCACCGTTGGTCCATGTGGCAATCCCACTTGAGGCAGGGTGGTACGGGTCGATCGGGTGCTTCACTAGCCGATTCGAGAGGCTTCACCACCCCCACAAAAGAGCTTGAGACGCCACGGTGCACCCCCCGCGTGAAGCTCCACTGCCACCCACTACCACTTGCCCCCCAAGCTCCAGAGGTCTCGACGCCACCGCCTGATTCCGTGCATGGTGGAGTTTCAGCTGGAACTTCACAGAAGGTTGGTGATATACGAGCGCGATAGATGAATGCCTCATGGACCTTCGTAACATTGCCTCTGGGATATCTCTCAGATGTACATCTCCCGGACAATGCCACCCGGCCGGACTTCCGGGGCTTAGGCTCCGAGACTTCTAGAACTCTCCCATACTTAGTCTCTGGGATGCCCACCGCTAATCAAATAGGGAGCTACCCCAACAGACACCTAAGACCATGCACCGTCATACAAAAAAAAGGCTACCATAGATGTGCTCATAATAACAAACGGTGTACACAAAGTCACAAACTACTGCTATAGCTGGCCTATTGCTACTCTGCTACTACTGTCGCTACCCGGTATACATGGTACACCCCGAAAATTCAAAAACCTATAGAAAATATATACGTATTATGCACTACTGCAAAAAAGATCATCATAGACCGTTTAAAAACGTCATCACAGACGATTTCGTGAGTCGTCTGAGTTTATAGGTCAGTAATGATATGAGATCATCACAGACGATTTTCTAACCGTCTGTGATGTAGACTATCACAAACAGTTCTTAATTCATAACCGTCTGTAATAGTTGAATATCACTGACAGTTTGTAGATGGAACCATCTGTGATAGCTTATGTATCGCAGACAGTTCGTAGATGAGACCGTCTGTGATAGTTGATGTATTACAAACGATTTGTAGATAAAACCGTTTGTGATAGCTGATGTATCACAGACGGTTTATTCGAAAGACGTCTGTGATAGTCTTTGCCTCTCGTCATTCATTTCACCTTTGTGTGCGTAATCGTGTTCATGACGGTCAAGTTCTCCTTCCTTACATCCCAAGATACTACCATTCCATTCCTGATCTATTCTCTATAAAATCTCCAATCAGTGGTTGCTTGTGCCATTAAAATCGTCTTTATATATATATATATATATATATATATATATATATATATATAATTTATACTCACGGGTGTAGTTACTCCCACCTATGACATACCACATAAAGGAACTTGATATACTCCTTTATCACTCTGGGTATACTCATATACTAATTATAAGATATTCTAATATGAATCACACGAAAAAATGCAAGAGTGCCCGTAGTTTTCAGCATATTTTTGTAAATACCTTCATATTTGCATATAAAAAGAAGTATGCCTAAAAAATTGTACATACCACCCCTAAAAATGTATAAATATACTCTCAGTTGCGCGAGATACTTACTACGTTGTGAGATACGGAATAGGGAGTAACTACACCCGAGCGTAGCAAAAAGGATTCTGATATATATATTGTAGTCTATTGTTAGCTAACTCGAGGCCTGAATTCAGCTAGCTAGCTCTCTCCTTGGGCGTTCATCCTAAACATGCAAGTGAACCACAACTTACTTTATCGAACCTGACACACTAGAGTGTGTGATTTACTTCATGCCACGACAGCAAATCCTCCAAGTGCTTGTAGAATCCTCCTAAACTTAGGTTATCATGGCATGAAGTAAATCAAACACTCCAGTGTGTTAGGTTCGATGAAGTAGGCCGTGGTTCACCTGCACGTTTGGGATGAACGCCTAAAGAGCGAGCGAGCTAGCTAGCTGAATTCAGGCCTCCAGTTAACAAGGGTTTACGAACTATATATATATATATATATATATATATATATATATATATATATATATATAGCCTATTTTAAAGGCACAAACAGTCACTATTTTAAGATTTTATAGAGAAGAGATCAGGAATGGAATGGTAGGACCTCGGGACACAAGGTAGGACAACTTGACCAGATGAACACGGTTACACAAACAAAGGTGAAATGAATAGCAGAGAGAGGAGAAGAGGTGTTGTAGTAGTTTTTAACTCATTTGGTCTTATTTCGGAATAGAATATCAAATTTTGTAGATGAAACAGTCTGTGATAGTTGAATAGGCACTGTTTAAAACTATACTAGATTTGCCCCTATCCAACAGGCCACCACAAATTTTACATTGTTTATGTGCTGTTAAGAATGCAGCATTAATTTGTCACATGATTTTAGTCATTATATGCTACTAGAAGTCTAGAACTGCAATTGTGTTCTCTACAGAAAATTTTATACCGACATTAAGCTTCGCTGCAATATTCATACCACTGAAGCAAATCATAAAAATAAATAATAAAATAGAAAGACATACCACTAAAGTACTAATTACATCTAGGAGGCTGAGGCAATTTCATTCTCTGAGATTTCATGCCTTGAATCATTTCTTAATTCCCGCTTGAGCTGGTATTTGTGGTCGAGCCACTTGACGCAATGGTAAAATAACTCTTTAAATCTAGCAAATCAAATAATGAATAAATCACAATCCAATGGAATTCCTGGACAATAGCGTAATATAAATGATAAATGATAAATCACTAGAACCAAATCAACCAAATCTTACCCTTGTCTTTGGAGTAGACTTGACATTTTGAGGAACCATCCCAAATTCTAGCCACCGGACCCGGCCGCCCACAAAGCATCCTCTCCGCAACCGCAAGCAGGAAGAACTGAACTACTAAAGAGTGAAGACATCATCACAGCAATCAATAGCCATCACAGTGTCACCCATTCATGCAAAGGGAAGGCAAGAAGCAAATTAGTTTGAGACTTTTCAAACTTCAGTTGTCATTCCACATTTCCACAGCCTACCACTGGCAATTGCCATTCCACATTTCCACAACACGTCCACACTGCGCACTACCTAAAGGGAAGGGGGAAGGGTCTTCGCTCGCCGGGGTCTGGGTACGAGGGGGGTTACCTCCTCTAGGGGAGGAGGCACGCTGGGCTCGAGGTAGAGGCAACGTGTGCTCGGGCTCAGGGGAGGAGGGGCGCCGAATTCGGGGAGGCGGCGGCTCGTGCTCGAGGAGGAGGTGACGGGATCAGGGGAGGAGGCGCGCCAGGCTCGAGGAGGAGGTGGCGTCGAGGACCGAGGCGATGGGCATGGGGGGAGGGAGAGTTTGAGTAGGGGGCGCGGGCTAAGAACCCTAGAGTCCGAATATAAATAGGGTTGAACATCACAGATGGTTCTAAAGTAGGACCGTACGTGATAAATATACATCACAGACTGTTCCAATAACTAACCGTCTATGATAATGTACATCCCAGACAATTCTAAAGTAGAACTATCTGGGATGAAAACAAAAATACTTTTGCAAAAACTACTAATTTTATGACAAGTAATTCAACACCTGTGCAAAGAACTTGGCGTACTCATGTCTAATCCAATAGTCGTTGCTGTAGAAGACGACGTAGATGCCCCACCCTTACGTCACACCGTAGCCAGTGCTTGTGCAACCATGGCCATCCTCCGGCAACGCCAACACCCAACCCAGAGGCCCGGTCATCCTCTTCCATGTCGCCCCGATCAAGGCCCGCAGCCGAGCCTCCAGATCACCGCACTCGATTGACCCACTTGGTCGTCTCGCACCAACCACCTGTCGGCTTGCTCTCGACCTGGCTGATGTAGTGCTTCCCAACGTTGCTCGCCTCCCTGGTCGTGTAGAGGAGGAGGCCGAGCACGTCAGCCATTGCCTTGTGGCCGGCCACGGCCGCCCGCTCGAGGCACACGAGGTCGCACTGCATGTTTAGTGCGCGAAGACGTGCGTGAGGCCGACAATGAAGTAGACCTTTGGATTGCCAGCGCTGGCCAGGTGGTTGATAATGGCGAGACAGCGCTCGTTGTCCAGCCACTTCATCGTCTCCTCCCACTCCAGCACCACGCGTCTCCCCACAGCGTGTTCCTTGGACGTCTTGTACATAGCCTTCCAACTAACATTCATGATGTCAAAATCTTAATATAAGAATTACTCCATAAGTGAAAATTAAAAGGCCAAATTAATATCATTGTTCCTAGTTAGATTAGTGACATGTTTGTTGAAACAAGAACCAGAATCGATATTTTTGTCAAAACTAAATTTGTCGATATTTTAGACAGAACAAACACAACTGAGACTTTCTCCTTCAATTCAGAACTAGATATTAGACACGAAATAAAATCAACACGAGATTATTTTGCGCCGTATCAACTGATACGATTTTTCAGTTTTTCTCATTTTTTATAGATTTTCATAGGAATTACAATCAGGTTCTCTATCGGTCTCTTAAACCGAAACGAACACCTGAAGGTTAGCACATATTTTTGTAGGTATATAAATACGTACGTTGCTCGTAGGCTGCAGATGTCAGCCATGGTTTGAGGAGAGCTCGCGGCCACGAGGCTGACGATGTGGATGACGACCTCGTGAGGAAGAGCGACGGGGATCGCTGACCTCCTCGCCTTGGTCCTTGTCGTCTTGCTCCGCATGATCACCATGGCACACGATGGTACTATAGTTAGCCACGTACGTATTCAATTCCGTGCATACTTACTATAGCGCGCGATGATTATTCTTATAAAACAAGGAAGAGACGCATCGTAACATCGACGCGTGAGAAGAAGAGATGCATCGTAACGTCGACGCGAGAGACGAAGAGACACATCGTGCGAGAGCCGAAGCATTGAACATGTTGTAAACACTTTCAACTACAAACCGTCTGTGATACAAAATTATCAAAGACGCTGTGAATTATCACAGACTGTTCTTATTAAAAAAAACATATGTGATAATGACGTATCACAGATGGTTCTTAACAATCACCGTATATGATACACAATTATCACATACAGTTCTATTTAAAAATCGTCTGTGATAATTATGTATCATGGAAGGTGTGGATATCATGGGGATATGCTCATGATCTTAGGATGATGTTACAATTGACAATGACGTTGAAGGTTTGTCGAATCACACTTTTTCAGCAAGTTTTCAGTGCTGTCAGGTCTTAGGCGGTCTGACCGGCCAGGGTGGCAGTCAGACCGGCCAGTGGCGGTCCGATCGGCCACCCCTGGCGGTCAGACCGGTCAGCGGCGGTCCGACCGGCCAGTATATGATTGGTGGAATTTGGAGCTGGCCCAAAAATAGAGGGTGTAGGCAAGAGAGGGGATTCTCATACACTTGATCTCATAATTTTTGGAGCTTCCAGTCAAAAGATCTATTCGTTTGAAATTTCCAGAGAGGTTTCGGATTTCAAGGTGTGAAATTTGGCTAAGTCCCTTCTGGGCGGTCTGACCGGCCAGGGCGGCGGTCAGACCAGCCAAAGGGCGATCAGACCGGCCCTTGAGTAGTGGTCTGACCTGTTTTCACTTGATTCGTCGGCTTTCATAGCAGCCATGTTTGTTTGTTAGGCCAAGTTCATCGGTTTCAGTCCATATATGTTGCATGATGCATGTTTTGACTAATGTGGGTCAAGTTGCGAAGAACTTATTCCCGGTATCGATTTCTTGGACTATTGTTGTGCAGGTTGCTTGGAGGTCAACGACGGTCAATGGCGAGGATGATCGGGACTAGGCTTGAGAGCTGAGGTTCATAACGATCGAGGATGCCGGGTGAAGTCATTGGATTTGAGCATTGCACAAAATGGACAAGGATGTCTGAACGGGAAGTTCGGTGCGACGGGTTACATCAAGCGGCGCAGGGGTCGGTGCAAGTGCCATGGTGGTTTCGGTGGGAGCCGGATGAGAGAGACTTACCGACATGATGAGAGCCGTTGATCAACCTACACGTGGACAAGCATGCGATTGCTTCTTGAAGATTGGACTCGGTCTCTGGAGAAGGATCGAGAAGGGGTATTTAGGTAATATCACTAAAATATCACCTTGATTGCTTTTGGCTAAACCGCGGCGCAAGACGACGCAAGGAGAATCGGTTTAGGTCAAGAGAAGATGAAGACAACGCTTTAAAATGCATGTGTGAGTTAAACTCATTTGTGTGTGGGCTTGACGTGTACCCAATAGGAAACTCTTCTAGAAGGTTAGCCTTCACTATAAATATGGGAGGGCGTGGATATCATGGGGATATGTTCCAGATCTTAGGATGATGTGACAATTGGCAATGGTGTTTACGGTTTGTCGTTTCACGAGTTTTCGATAAAGCTACAGGTATTCTGGACAGGGGCGGTCCGACCGGTTCTTGCACGGCGGTCCGACCGGTCTCAAATCGGTCGGACCGGCCATGTGGGGCGGTCGGACCGGCGGTGACCTAAAAGTGGTCAAAACGAGCTGGGCCAAAAATAGGTGTTGTAGGCAAGTGAGGGGATTCCAATGCACTTGGTCTCATAATTTTTGGAGTCTCCAGTAAGAAGTTCTATTCGTTTTTAATTTCCAGAAGGTTTCAGAATTTCAGAGCTTGAATTTCGGCTAAGTCCCTAGGGGCGGACCGACCGGCTCACAGGGAGCGGTCCGACCGGCCAAGGGGCGGTCTGACCGGCTCACATGGAGCGGTCAGATCGGTATTGACTTGAACGTCGGCCAACTTCGTGGCGATGTTGTTTTGTTAGGTCAAAGTCATTGGTATCGTGGCATATGGTTTGCATGATGCATGTTTTGACTAACATGGGTCAAGTTGTGAAGAAATTGTTCCCGAATTCGTGTTTGCTTGTCTGTGGTTGTGCAGGTTGCTTGGTGGTCAACGACGGTCAACGGCGAGGAGGATCGGTACTAGACTTGGAGAGTTGAGAACGATCAACGATGCCGGGTGAGGTCAACGACTCAAGCGTGACACAAGATGGACAAGGGTGACCTATTGGCAAATCCATGGTGCATGGTGAAGCGGTTTAGGTCAAAAGATAAAGACGGCGCTTTGCGAAGCGTGCGTGTGTGACCCGTTTGTTAGTGGGCCTTAACGGGAGCCCAATTGAGTCAAACCCTAGAGAGTTCTAGGCCTCCACTATAAATAGGAGGAGGTGGTGGCTGCACCCCTCTCTCTCTCGCTATTTTTCACCTCTTTTGTTGTCTTCAAACCCTAATTGGCTTAGGGGGAGTTGAGGTGGAGGCTAGGGATTTTCATGGTTTGAGGAGAATTTCGTGATCTTGGATTGACCACTGATCCATGATGGTGTGGGTGTAATCCAGCAACGATCACATTTTTAATCTATGCAAGGTTTGCTTGAGATAAGTCTCTTTTCGTTCTTGCTTTCAATTTTGTGATTTTAGGGCTTTCTTTGATCCGCAAGTTTGTGATTGATTCTTTCACGTGAATTAGCTTACTGTGATATGTGTGAATCTATCTAGCATCATCTTGATCATCAATCTCTCACGAACTAGCATTAGGATCAAGTTTTCGTTCTTGCCCGGTTTTAGACCCTCTGTTATTCAATTGGCAATTGCTCAGGATCTATCCAAGAATTATCATAATATTCGATTGGAATAGGTCCTCAATACCATATAGAAGGTGTGTGCAAAGTTTCATAAAGATTGGAGTTGAGAATCAAAAGTTTCACCTAATTGCAACTTCGCCATCGGGCCGATTTTATTTTCTTCAGATCTGCTTCGAGTCGGCGGTCCGACCGCCCATCATCACCGGTCGATCCGATTTTGAGCGGTCCGACCGCCAAGACAACAATGGTCGATCGCCCGACAATCGGTCCAACCGGCTGGGTCCAGAGGTCAGACCGCCCGTGCTTTGATCTTTTGCAATCTTAGTTGATTTTGTTATTTTGTTTAGGGGATTTAATTGGATTCAATACTAGTCTTCCGCTGTACTGGTATATTGATCTTCATAGCTTCCTAATAGCTATTGGAGTGAAATTGTGTTGAATTCATTATTTGGGAAAAAGTGAGCGTGCTCCTATTCACCCCCCCCCCTCTAGTCGCCTTTTCGGTCCAACAAGTTGTATCATAGCCCGGTTAGTTCAATCTTGATCTTAACGGGTCACTGAACTTTGGCGATGGATAAGTTTTCTACTAAACCGCATATCTTCGATGGGCACGACTATGCCTATTGGAAGAATCGTATGCGAGTCTTTCTTGAGAGCGAGGGACAAGCTATTTGGGATGTTGTTAGAGCCCATTGGTTATTCCCGAAATTGCAACACACGCTCAAATGATTCTTGTGGCAAACAACAACAAAGCTAAAAATCTTTTATATGGTGCACTTGGTAGACAAGAATATGATCGCATTTGCAATCTTGCCATCACAAGATGAAATTTGGAACACTCTCGAAACATATCATGAGGGTTCGTCCCAAATCAAAAAGGTGCGCCAAACAGTTTACAAGCGTGAATACAATAAATTCGAGATGCGTCTAGGAGAGAGCATCGATGACATTTTTAGTCGCTTTAATAAAGTAATTAATCAAATGAAAGCTGTTGATATTGAATATTCTCAATATGAAAATGCCACCCATCTCTTGGCTGCAATCAACACCAAGGAGTGGGAGATGAAGGCTACTGCTATAGAGGAAAATGTTGATCTTTCAAGTCTTACTTTAGAATTGCTTTATAGTAAACTTAAGACTCATGAAATTAAAAGAGTTGATCATCCTAAAAAAGACAACATGGCATTGATAGCTAATCCTCTCAAAAGGTCTTCTGATGGTACTCTTGAATCTTTTTCTGATCTTTCTTTTACTTGTTTATCTGCGATTTATGAGGAGGAACTTGAAAGTATTCCTGAGACAGAGTTAGCTCTTCTAGCTAAAAAATTCACACGGGCCTATAATAATGTGAGAAACAAAAAGAGAGGTGGTCCGGTGACATGCTATGAATGTGGTGAGCTAAATCATATCCGGGCAAATTGCCCCAAGCTGAAAGGTAAGAGCAATCATAAGGAAGGAAAGCCAACTTGGAAGAAGCCCCCTTTCAACAAATCAAGGTATGAGGCTAATAAGCTTGTGAAGGCTGCTCACCGGGTCCTTGCCGCTTTTGAGGATCAATCCTTGAGCGATGTGGATTCCGGGAGTGAGGAGGACAAGGAGGAGGAGATCCCTCAAGGTAAAAAGAAAGGGAGGGCCAAAGACTTCACTGGCATGTGCTTCATGGCTGACACCGACGACATTGATGATGATGAGGTATCTTTTTCTTATGATGAGCTTTCTGCTAAATATGATTCTATAGTTGAGCAATTGCTTAGTCAAGATGAAGCGCTAGAATTTGTCATGACAAAAAATAAGAAATTAGAGTCAAAGATTAACAAACTGAAAGTAGAGCTTAAAAATGCTAAGACTCTTGAACCTGATGAATTTTTGTCTTGTCATGCTATGCATTCAGAAATTACCAAGTTACAATCTGCTCATAATATTTCTGTACAACAACTTGAGAATGCTAGATCTGAACTAAATGAAATTAAAAGTGCTCCTTGTGAAAAATGTTTAGAATCTAGTAAATTGATTGCTTTTGATGTGTTTGATTCTAGCCCTTGTACTTCATGTTTAGAAAAGGAACGTGAAATCAAAGATATCTTAGAAGCTGCTAGAGTCAAATATGCTAAGCTTAAGGACAATATTGAAAATACTACTTGTGCTTCTTGTTCCGCTCTTAAGCTTGAAATTGCTTTGTATAAGGAGAAATATATGGATAAACCTTGTGATGCTTGTGTTAACTTGAGAAAAGAAAATGCTTACCTTCATGATACATTAGAGAAATTTTCTAAAGGTAAGAAACAATTAAACATGATTCTTGACAAGTCTAAAACTCCTTATAAGAAGCAAGGTTTAGGATTCAATTCTTTTCAAGACAATTCAAACCCAAAAGTCATTCAAGTCTTGGAAAAAGGTTTAATTGAATTCAAAACCCAACCTGCAAAAACATCTTTTAAATCTGCAGGTTTTGCCCAACCTTGTATTAATTCAAATGGTGCTTCTTCAAGTGGTACCAAGTATCATTGCACTTATTGCAAGAAAGGTGGGCATTTGATTGAATTCACATGAGGTTGAAAAATGATAGGAAAAATTTTGATAGAATTTCATTCAGGCAACCTAGAGCTTTTATGAGACATGGTAACACTGAAAAGAATAAACCTGGATTAAGATTTTTCTCACATGCAAATCATTATATCTCTAAATATCCTAATTCTAATGTGTATCAGGCTGGCGGTCTCACCTTTGGTGGTCACCGGTCTGACCGATTTGGTCGCCGGTCTGACCGCCAGCACAACGCCGGTCAGACCGCCCCTGGACATTTTAATTCTCATGTTAATTTAAACATTGCTCATAACCGAACTTTAGATGAAATCAAGGATAGTACTTCTGGTTTGTATACTCCTTTCAGACGTGTGTCTCAGTACTGGATTCCTAAATCTTGTTTATCTAACCCCAGTATTGAGACACATCGTTCTTCTGTTCCTTGATTTTCAGGATTACCGCGAAAAGGGGAAGAACACGTGGTTCGTTGACTCCGGATGTTCACGCCACATGACTGGGAACTCAAAATGGTTACCTCTTAAACGCGGGCAACAGGTGATGACTTCATCACCTTTGGAGATGATACACAAGAACGAATTGAAGGAACAGGATCAATTAGGGTGAACAATAAATTCATTCTAAAGGATGTCGCTCTTGTGGACAAGCTTAGGTATAATCTCCTTTCTGTTTCTCAGCTTCTTGATGATGGCTATGAGACTGTTTTTAAGAAAAATACTTGTCGTGTGCTTGATTCTACTGGTGAGCTTGTGTTTGGAATCTCTAGAGTTGGTAGAATTTTTAGAGCTGATTTTTCAGAATCTCTTGCTGGATCTCTTAAATGTTTGCTTACATCTTCTTCTGATTTCTAGCTTTGGCACCGACGTTTGGGGCACATTGGTTTTGATCATCTGACACGAGTTAGCAACCTTGATCTCATGAGAGGTTTGCCCAAACTCAAAGTCGCCAAGAATGTCAGATAAGCGCGCCAGTAGGCATGGCAAACAAGTTGCCGCCTCACAACCTTCTCGGATTATGGTTATGACCGACGTACCGTGACGCTTGCTTCATATGGATACTGTTGGTCCTGCTAGAGTACGGTCAGTCGGTGGAAAATGGTATATTATTGTCATAGTCGATGATCTTTCTAGATATACTTGGGTGTTCTTTCTTACTTCAAAAGATGAAGCTTTTGGTTATTTTCATGACCTTGTTCTTCGCTTGGCTTCTGAGCTTCCTGGTGCTTTGAGAGCGATTCGCAGTGATAATGGCACGGAGTTCAAAAATACTTCTTTGCTTCTTTTTGCCGAGGCGTGGTATTGAGCATCGCTTCTCCTCTCCACACGCCCTCAACAAAATGGCGTGGTGGAAAGGAAGAATAGGACCTTGGTCGAAATGGCTAGGACGATGCTAGATGAGTATAGCACACCGAGGAGATTTTGGGCGAAGCTATTGCTCTGACTTGCCATATTGCAAATCGTGTCTTTTTGAGACCTTCTTTAGGCAAGACTCCTTATGAGCTTCGTTTTGGTAGAAAACCCTCTGTTTCGCATTTTCGAGTTTTTGGATCAAAATGTTTTATTCTTAAGATAGGCAACTTAGATAAATTTGAATCAAGAACTTTTGATGGGTTATTTCTGGGTTATCCTGCTCATTCGAGGGGTTTTCGGGTTTTTAATACTGAGACTAACCTTATACAGGAGACTTGTAATGTCACTTTTGATGAGACTAGCCCTGGAGCTAGATCAATTGTTACAGATAATTCACAGGTGACAGAGAGCATTTTTGTGGAGGAAGATGAGAACGAAGCTGTTATCATTCCTTCATCTCACGCACGAGGCGCCCATATTGATACAAGAACTCGCTACATCTACTTCACCTTCGCTTGAGGCTCTGCGCATCTTCATCATCGCTAGACTGCGGAGGTCGAAGAAACGATATCTCACCCGGGCGCTCCACTTCGCATTCAGAGACAGCATCCTCCGGATCAGATAATAGTTTTTCTGAGACTATGTCCAGGGAATTTGAGATGAGTATGATGGGAGAGCTTAATTACTTTTTGAGACTTCAAATCAAGCAATGCAAGGAAGGTACTTTCATCCATCAAACAAAGTACACAAAAGATCTACTCAAACGTTTCAACATAGGTGACTGCAAGCCAATTTCCACTCCCATGGCAACCTCGACTGTTTTGGATCCAGATGAGGAAGGAGAAGTCGTGGACCAACGCGAGTACCGCAAAGATGATCGGCTCCTTACAGATCCGATGGCCTCGAGACCGGACATTCACTTCACGGTATGCCTTTGTGCAAGATTTCAAGCGTCTCCGAGAACTTCCCATCGCCAAGCCGTTAAGCGCATATTCAGGTATTTACACTCTACCCTCTTATATGGCATTTGGTATTCCTGCTCTTCAGCTTTGTCCATTAGAGGTTTTTCAGATTCTGATTTTGCGGGCTGTCGGTTAGATAGGAAGAGTACTTCAGGCACCTGTCACTTCCTAGGCACTTCTCTAGTATCTTGGTCTTCTAGGAAGCAGTCTTCTGTTGCACAATCCACTGCTTTGAAGCGGAGTATGTAGTCACGCTAGTTGTCAGAGCTGATTTTGTGGATGACGCCCACTTTGAAAGATTATGGGTTAAACTTTGCTAGTGTTCCTCTTTTCGTGATAACACTTCGCTATTAATATTGCTAAAACCCGAAGCAACATTCTAGGACTAAACACATAGACATTCGCTTTCACTTCCTTAAAGATCATGTTGAAAAAGGAGATATTGTGATGCACTTCGTAGAGTCCGAAGCTCAATTGGTAGATATTCTTACCAAGCCTTTAGATCAAACCAGGTTTGCAACCTTGAGAAGTGAGTTAGGGGTAATTTATCCCTATGGGTTGGTTTGAAGGGGAGTTTGATCTTTTCTAATCTTTCCTTGTTCTTTTGATCTTTTATTGTTCTTTTTCTGAACTTAGTGATCTTTTTGAACTTTTTAGGTTTTTAGGCTTTTTATTTGCATCTCATTGTATCATATTGCATTCATATGAAAAATACAACAAGTGGTATGAAAAATCCAAAAAGATGCATTGTAATATAAGATTTTCTGCTTATCTTTTAAAATTGATGAAGCTTTGCCTATTACCCTTTGGAGGTTTAGTACTTCAATTCGTGCTCAATGTCATGTCCAGTTCTTTGACTTGCTAGAATTATCATGCTTTTACATGTGTAGCTAAGTCTTTGCTATATGAGCTAGAACTTTAAAACAACTCGAACTAAGAAATTGCAATTTGTGGATGTTTTAGCGAGTTGCGCAATTAGTGCTCCTCTTGTGACATTGGCCCTGTCAGAATTGCTTTGTTAGCTCTTTGATCTAGAATTGACCATTACTTGAGCTTTTGTGTTCTTGAGATTCTAAAACTGCTTATGTGAAAAATAAAAATCAAGATTGTCTTATGCTTAAATTGTGCCAAACTATTCTTACGAGACTGCTTGTCAAATGACATGAACTTGGAGATAGTTTGATGAACCAAACGATCTCATGGGGACTGCTTGTCAGAAATGACAGGAACCTCAAGTTTTGTCGCCTACGTAGAAGCTTAGAAAGAGTTTGTGGATGGCTCCTAGTCCAGGATCTTCTTTACTAAGATATACCTTTAATCAACTTTTGGTCGAAGCTTAGGATGAGTTTGTGGATGGCTCCTAGTCCAGGATCTTGTCACTAAGTTAGATCACTAGTCAACTTCAATATTCAATGCATATGAGAAAAATGTTGATAAATGGGCGTTTACAAGATATTGAGCAAAATGATTCAATACGGGACTTGATTGACTCTTAATGTGGTCTTTGTTAGATTTTTGATCTCACTTTGACATTTTGATATGGCCAACTTCACTTTAGGATCCCTGTTGATGAACTTGCTGAATTTGAAGTGTTGCTTAAATTGATCAAATCTACTGCTTTACTTTTGAGCCTTTGTGCTTAGCTTTGATATACATGTCTTACCATGATCTTGCTAGCGTTGCCAGGCGTGATATGCTGTTTGTGCACTATTAGAAATACTGGCTAGCTCTTTTGGGTAATCTCCAAAGCTTCTTGTAATCAAAAATTGAAAAATACAAAAAATGAAACCACTCCATTGCACTTCATGCATACTCCTCTTTATGCTTCTTTTGTTTCTGCTTCTTTCTTTATTATCTATTTGTTATCTCTGGATGAGAGGAAGGCGTGATTCCTTGATGAATCCATTGTCAAAGGGGGAGAAGATATTTAATGAGAAGATATTTCATTGTTGGCGGAGAAGATTATACAAAGGGGGAGAAACTGAAAATTTGAAAATTTCTGGAATTTGAGGATCATAGT
This sequence comes from Hsuehochloa calcarea, assembly GCA_036346395.1. Classification (NCBI taxonomy): domain Eukaryota; kingdom Viridiplantae; phylum Streptophyta; class Magnoliopsida; order Poales; family Poaceae; genus Hsuehochloa; species Hsuehochloa calcarea. The sequence goes on along the minus strand of CM070615.1, from coordinate 13,399,299 downwards.
GAGGGGGAGTTCTTGAGTTGCATTCTTATTGTCTTATTGAATATTCTGAACTTGAATTGCATTCTTTTATCCTCACAATGATCATAGGTCAATTGAACAATTGTTCTTTCATATGGACCTTATGTGAGAATTTTGACCCTTTTCTGGAAATCAAAGTTTTTATGCTTTCTTTTGCCTTATCTCACATGCCTATACTATTCTGATGCCAGCTTGGTCATTTACATTGCTTTTTCTTGCTTATGGACCAAGTTGTGCCTTTATGCGAAAACTGCGAGTAAACTCGTTTTCAAACCTCTTACTTATATTTTCTGGATAATTGCCAATGTGTTCATCAAGTGGGAGATTGTGGATATCATGGGGATATGTTCCAGATCTTAGGATGATGTGACAATTGGCAATGGTGTTTACGGTTTGTCGTTTCACGAGTTTTCGACAAAGCTACAGGTATTCTGGACAGGGGCGGTCCGACCGGTATCGGCCATGTGGGGCGGTCGGACCGGCGGTGACCTAAAAGTGGTCAAAACGAGCTGGGCTAAAAATAGGTGTTGTAGGCAAGTGAGGGGATTCCAATGCACTTGGTCTCATAATTTTTGGAGTCTCCAGTAAGTAGTTCTATTCGTTTTTAATTTCCAGAAGGTTTCGGAATTTCAGTGCTTGAATTTCGGCTAAGTCCCTAGGGGCGGTCCGACCGCTCACGTGGAGCGATCCGACCGTTATATGGTCCGACCGCTCACATGGAGCGGTCGACCGTATTGACTTGAACGTCGGCCAACTTCGTGGCGATGTTGTTTTGTTAGGTCAAAGTCATTGGTATCTTGGCATATGGTTTGCATGATGCATGTTTTGACTAACATGTGTCAAGTTGTGAAGAACTTGTTCCCGAATTCGTGTTTGCTTGTCTGTGGTTGTGCAGGTTGCTTGGTGGTCAACGACGGTCAACGGCGAGGAGGATCGGTACTAGACTTGGAGAGTTGAGAACGATCAACGATGCCGGGTGAGGTCAACGACTCAAGCGTGACACAAGATGGACAAGGGTGACCTATTGGCAAATCCATGGTGCATGGTGAAGCGGTTTAGGTCAAAAGATAAAGACGGCGCTTTGCGAAGCGTGCGTGTGTGACCCGTTGTTAGTAGGCCTTAACGGGAGCCCAATTGAGTCAAACCCTAGAGAGTTCTAGGCCTCCACTATAAATAGGAGGAGGTGGTGGCTGCACCCCTCTCTCTCTCGCTATTTTTCACCTGTTTTGTTGTCTTCAAACCCTAATTGGCTTAGGGGGAGTTGAGGTGGAGGCTAGGGCTTTTCATGGTTTGAGGAGAATTTCGTGATCTTGGATTGACCACTGATCCATGATGGTGTGGGTGTAATCCAGTAACGATCATGTTTTTAATCTATGCAAGGTTTGCTTGAGATAAGTCTCTTTTCGTTCTTGCTTTCAATTTCGTGATTTTAGGGCTTTCTTTGATCCGCAAGTTTGTGATTGATTCTTTCACGTGAATTAGCTTGCTGTGATATGTGTGAATCTATCTAGCATCATCTTGATCATCAATCTATCACGAACTAGCATTAGGATCAAGTTTTCGTTCTTGCCCGGTTTTAGACCCTCTGTTATTCAATTGGCAATTGCTCAGGATCTATCCAAGAATTATCATAATATTTGATTGGAATAGGTCCTCAATAGCATATAGAAGGTTTGTGCAAAGTTTCATAAAGATTGGAGTTGAGAATCAAAAGTTTCACCTAATTGCAACTTCGTCATCGGGCTGATTTTACTGTTTCAGATCTGTTCTGGAGTCGGCCGGTCCGACCGCCCGTCATCACCGGTCAGACCGATTTTGGAGCGGTCCGACCGCCAGTACAACATCGGTCAGACCGCCCGGCAATCGGTCCAACCGGCTGGGTCCAGAGGTCAGACCGCCCGTGCTTTGATCTTTTGCAATCTTAGTTGATTTTGTTATTTTGTTTAGGGGTTTTAATTGGATTCAATACTAGTCTTCCGTTGTACTGGTATATTGATCTTCATAGCTTCCTAATAGCTATTGGAGTGAAATTGTGTTGAATTCATTATTTGGGAAAAAGTGAGCGTGCTCCTATTCACCCCCCCTCTAGTCGCCTTTTCGGTCCAACAGAGGGTGCTGTAGCACCTCTTTGATCTTTTTGCTTATATTGAAACCATAGTTTGCTTTTGAGATTAGGGAGTGGAGAGGTTAGGATTCTAGAGAGGAGATTGATTGTGTGCTCATGTATTAAGTTTTGTCCTCCTAGATGGAGTGGTTGTAAACCAGCAACAATCACAAATCATTCTGTGCAAGTTCTCTTGAGATAAGTTTCTTTTCGTTCTTGCTCTCTATTTTGTGATTTTAGGGCTTTCATTGAATCTCAAGTTTTGTTTTTGTTTCTGCCCCCAATCTTGCTTGCTGTGACATGTAGGAACTCATCTAGGATCATCTTGATCATCTCTAACCCACGAGCAAGTTTTTGGATCTAGTTTTCGTTTTAACTCGGTTTTGAACCATCCTTCACTCAAACGGAAAAAGGTCAGAACTTTGCTAAGGATCTTCACGATCTTTGATTAGAATAGGTTTCTGATATCCTAGAGAAGGTGTGTTTCAAGTTTCATCTTGTTTAGAGTTGTAGATCAAAAGTTAGACCTATTTGCAACTTTATTTTTCTGGCTGATTTTACTGTTCATCAGGCTGGAGGTCAGACCGCCCAAGGTGACCGGTCAAGCCGCTCAAGGTGACTGGTCAGACCGCCATTGATATAGAGGTCAGACCGCCCAACACTTGAAAATCGAGCTTTGGTTGATTTTGGTTTTCTTGCTCCGGTGTTTAGATTGGATTCAATACAAGACTTCTGCTGTGCTTGTATATTGATCTTCATAACTCTCATAGCTATCGGAGTGAACATCGTATTGAGTCCGATCTTTGTGAAAAAGAGATCGTGCTCCTATTCACCCCCCCCTCTAGTCGCCATTTCGGTCCAACAAGTGGTATTAGAACCCGGTTAGTTCAATCTTGATCTTAACCGGTCACTGAACTTGGCGATGGAGAAGTATTCCACGAAGCCGCATGTCTTTGATGGGCTCGACTATGCCTATTAGAAGAATTGCATGAGTGTCTACCTTCAGAGCGAAGGACAAGCTATATGGGAGGTTGTTCGAGCTCCACTCGTTTTGTCCGGGGTTGCTACGCCGGCTTCAGTAGCCTTTTTGGCTAACAACCATAAGGCAAAGAACCTTCTGTATACCGGACTTGGTAGACCTTGTGACCACACACGAGATTTGGAGCACCCTCGAAACCTACCATGAGGGTTCATCCCAAATCAAGCAAGTACGTCATACGGTCTTTAAGAGAGAATATAACAAATTCGAAAGGCGTCCTGGAGAGAGCATCGATGACGTCTTTACTCGCTTCAACAAGGTGCTCAACCAATTGAGAGCGGTTGATATTGAGTATTCTCAATCTAAGAATGCCACCCACCTCTTGGCTGCAATCAACACCAGGGAGTGGGAGATGAAGGCTACCGCCATTGAGGAGAATGTCAATCTTTCTACTCTCACTTTGGAGCTGCTATATAGTAAGCTCAAGACTCATGAGATCAAGAGAGTTGATCATCCTAAGAGGGAGAACATGCCTTTGGTAGCAGACCCTCTCTATAAATCTTCTGATGGTTTTTCTGAGTCTTCTTCTGGATTTTCTCTTGCTTGTTTATCTGCTATCTATGAAGAGGAACTTGAGAGTATCCCTGAGGCTGAATTAGCCCTTCTAGCCAGAAAGTTCACACGGGTCTATAACAATGTGAGAAACAAAAAGAGAGGCGGCCCTGTGACTTGATATGAGTGTGGAGAGCTCAACTATATTCGTGCAAATTGCCCCAAGCTGAAAGGGAAGGGCAACCACAAGGAGGTGAAGGCGGCTTGGAGGAAGCCTCATGGGAACAAGCCCAATTTTGATACTGTCAAGCTTATGAAGGCCGCTCAGTGGGTTCTTACCACTTTTGGAGAGTAATCCATGAGCGATGTGGACTCCGGGAGTGAAGAAGACAAGGAGAAGGAGATCCCTCAAGACAAAAAGAAAGGGAAGGCCAAGGATTTCACCGGCATGTGCTTTATGGCCGACTCCGTCGACGTCAATGATATCAATGAGGTACCTCCATCCTATGACGTTCTATTTACTAGATGTGATACCATGTGTAAGCAATTATTTAGGCAGGATGAAGCTTTAGAGTTTACCATGGCTAGGAATAAGGATTTAGAGTCACAAATTGATAATCTGAAATTAGAACTTGTGAATGCTAAGAGTCTTGGTGGTGATGAATGTTCATCCTGCCATGCGTTACATTCTGAACTTGCTAAACTGCAAACTGCTCATGATGTCGCTTTGCACCAACTTGAAAAATACTAGAACTGGGCTAATTGAGATTAAATCTGCTCCTTGTGAAAAATACTTAGAATCTAGCAATTTAGTTGCTTCTGGTAATATTGATTCTAGCCTTTGCTCTTTCTGCATTGAACATGAACATGAAGTAAAAGACATAGTAGAGGCAGTTAGAGCTAAGTATGCTAAGCTTAAGGATAGAATTGATTCTGCTACCTGTGCTTCATGTGAAGCTCTTAAACTTGAAGTAGCTTTCCATAAGAGTAGGCATACTAGGGCTATTCAAAATCAAACTTGTGAATCATGTCTTAATCTTGAAAAAGAAAATGCTTACCTCAAGGACACATTAGAAAAATTCTCTAAAGGTAAGAAACAGTTAAACAAGATTCTGGACAAGTCTAAAACTCCTTACAAGAAGTAAGTGTTAGGATACAACTCTGCCCAAGATAAGCCCGAGCCAAATGTCATCCAAGTCTTGGAAAATGGCTTAGTTGAATTCAAAACCCAACCTGTAAAAACACTTTTCAAATCTGCAGGCTTTGCCCAACTATCTGTTGAGTCAAAGGGTGCTTCTCCCAGTGGTATCAAATACCATTGCACCTATTACAAGAAGGATGGGCATTTGGTTGAGTTCTGTTGGCGTAGGTTCAAAAATGATAGAAAAAAGTTTGCTAGAAATTCATCTCATAAACCTAGAGCTGTCGTGAGACATGGTCATTTTGAAAAGAATAAATCTGGTCTAGGATTTGTTTCACATTCTCGTTATTATCATGTTCCTATACATGATGATTCTTATGTTCGTGTGATCATTGCTCGTGATAGAACTTCAAATAGAATCAGTGATAGCACTTCTGCTTTGTATACTACTCGCAGACGTGTGTCTAGGTACTGTATTCCCAAGTCATGTTTAACTAACCCCAGTATTGAGACACACTCGTTTTTCTGTGCCTTGATTTTCAGGATCGTCGCGGAAGGGGGAAGAACACGTGGTTCGTCGACTCCGGGTGTTCACGCCACATGACTAGAGATTAAAGATGGCTCACCTCCTTCACGCGGGCGATGGGTATGACTTCATAACCTTTGGAGATGATACACAAGGGCGGATTGAAGGGACGGGATCGATCAGGGTGAATGACAAATTCATCCTGAAGGACGTCGCTCTTGTGGACAAGGTAAGGTACAACCTGCTTTCTGTCTCACAGCTTCTTGATGATGTCTATGAGACTATATTTAAGAAAAATGATTGTCGTGTGCTTGATTCTGCTAGTGAGCTCGTTTTTGGGATTTCTAGAGTTGGTAGAATCTATGGAGTTGATTTCTCTGAGTCTCTTGCTGGATCTCTCAAATGTTTGCTTGCATCTTCTTCTAATTTTTGGCTTTGGCACCGGCGGTTGTGGCACATTGGTTTTGATCATCTGACGCGAGTTTGCAATCTTGATCTCATGAGAGGTTTGCCCAAACTCAAAGCTGTCAAGGATGCTGTATGTGCGCCCTGTAGGCATGGCAAGCAAGTTGCCGCCTCACACCCATCATTGACTGTGGTCATGACTGACGGACTGGGATACTGTTAGTCCTGCTAGGGTTCGGTCAGTCGGTGGCAAATGGTACATTCTTGTCATAGTCGATGATTTTTCGAGATACACTTGGGTGTTCTTTCTTGTTTCAAAGGATGAAGCTTTTGGTCATTATCATGATCTTGGTCTTTGTTTGGCTTCTGAACTTCCTGGTGCCTTGAGAGCGATCTACAGTGACAATGGCACGGAGTTAAAGAATGCCTCTTTTACCTCTTTCTGTACTGAGCGTTGTGTTGAGCATCAGTTCTCTTCTCCACACGTCCCTCAACAAAATGGCATGGTGGAAAAGAAGAACATGACCTTAATCATGATGGCTAGGACGATGCTAGATGAGTATAGCACACCGAGTAGGTTTTGGGCCGAAGCTATTGCTACAGCTTGCCATATTGCAAATCGTGTCTTGTTGAGATCATCTTTGGGCAAGACTCCATATGAGCTTCGGCTTGGTAGAAAACCCTCTGTTTCTCATTTTTAAGTTTTTTGGAGTCAAGTGTTTCATTCTAAAGACAAAAAATCTAGATAAATTTGAATCAAGAACTTTTGATGGTTTATTTCTGGGTTATCCTGCACATTCAATGGCCTTTCGGGTCTTTAATGTTGAGACTAACCTTGTTTCGGAGACATGCAATGTCAGTTTTGATGAGATTAGCCCTGGAGCTAGATCAGATGTTTCAGGTGACACACAGGTGACGGAGAGCATCTTTGTAGAGGAAGATGATGATGAAGTCGATGATGCTTTTTGACCCGCTGCTGACGCTCCTGTTAGGCTTCAAGAACCTACTTTGACTACTTCACCTTCAGTTGAGTCTCCTGCTGCATCTTCAACATCAGCGGTATCTACAGAGGTCGAAGAAACGTTATCACCCTCGGGCGTTCCACTTCACATTCAGAGGCATCACCCTCAGGATCAGATGATTGGTCAGCTTCATGAGCGAGTCACTCGCTCCAAGTATCATGATCCGAATCTTTACTCTCATTCTGTTTTTGTTGCCTCCTTTGAACCCCACGATATTTCACATGCATTGTCTTATTCGAGCTGGGTTAATGCCATGCATGAGGAGTTAGAAAATTTTGAGAGTAACAAGGTCTGGAACCTAGTAGAACCTCCTAGTTGTCATAATGTGATAGGAACTCATTGGGTGTTAAAAAATAAACCAAGTGAGGATGGTTCTGTGGTTATAAACAAGGCTAGATTGGTAGCTTAGAGTTTTAGCCAAGTAGAGGTGATGAACCTGAAACGTCCTGATTTGGCCTGATCTTTCGATGAGAAGATAAATTCAATAGAAGTCGCTCAACTCTCACGATCCTGGCTACGAACTCGCAAGTCCTGAAACCATGCAATCACTAAACTGCTCGACAAGTCGTTATCAACTGTGCACGAATACCCGGATGACCTGATCACGAAGATTAATTCCTGCATACACCCAAGAAGCAAGCAAGAACGAGATAAAAAGCAATCTGAATTACAAATATATGATTAAGTTTAATAGGTGGGATTCCACAGAGGTCCTTTACGGTTGGTTTAGTCGACACAAGCGAAGAACGAGAGTTTTCACAATGGAGAAACTAATCAAACGAAATCCGGGTTCTAGCAAAAGGAGACGGTGGCTCCTATATAGGGAGACAGCCAGGGGTGGCGGCCAGCGAAGTGGACGCACATCCCTAGGGTTACAAGGCCCATGGGCCCAAGTGGAGGTGGCGCAACACCCTTTTGACTCGGACTCAGAAACAGATATGGACTCTTTTAATGATTGTGGCAGTATCAGATGGAGTTTGATGATGAGCTTGGATCTGTTGGAAAGTAGACTTGATGAGATTTCCATGAAGTCCAGAATCACCCCCAAACGGAGTCTGTATGAAGAAGTTACGACAGTTTGAACTTAGTACTGTCGCAACAGTCCGAATTCGAATCCAGAACGAGCCCAATTCGAACTCTTGCTTGACATGGACCCAAAGTGACGTGATGACCTCAATTATGCCTTCCATTACTCCACAAGCCTCTCCTTGGTCCGTTCTCGTGTTCCTAAGTACAATTAAATCACTTGCATTAGGTAGCGGTTTATTCTCATAAATATATACACATAGGAACGAATTCACCTGGTAATTAAGTTGGTGAGCACGAGCTCCGGTAAGAGGTCCTTGTACTGTTTGTGGATGAGTTATGTGTGTAGACACGACTATATCTATAGTAGGGATGTACTCATCAAGAGGGGTTAGACTTTGATGAAACATTCGCTCCTGTTGCTAGATTAGAAGCCATTCGCATTCTGCTTACTTTTGCTGTATCTAAGGGTTTTAGGCTGCATCAAATAGATGTCAAGAGTGCTTTTCTGAATGGTTACATAGAGGAGAAAGTGTATGTTAGGCAACCCCCGGGCTTTGAGAATCCCAGGCATCCACATCATGTTTTTAAACTATCCAAAGCATTGTATGGTCTTAAGCAAGCCCCCAGAGCCTGGTATGATAGACTTAAGACCTTCTTACTTAAGAATAATTTTGAGATGGGTAAGGTGGATAAGACTCTTTTTATTCTTAGGTATGGCAATGACTTCCTGCCTGTTCAGATTTATGTAGATGATATTATCTTCGGTGGTTCTTCTCATGCTCTTGTTTTCAGTTTTTCTGAGACCATATCCAGAGAATTTGAGATGAGTATGATGGGAGAGCTCAACTACTTTCTGGGGGCTTCAAATCAAGTAATGCAAGGAAGGTATCTTCATCCATCAGACAAAGTACACCAAGGACCTGCTCAAGCATTTCGAGATGGGTGGCTGCAAGCCGATCGCCACTCCCATGGCGACTTCTACTGCTTTGGATCCAGATGAGGAAGGAGAAGTCGTGGATCAACGCGAGTACCGCAGCATGATCGGCTCCCTTCTGTACCTGACGGCCTCAAGACCGGACATCCACTTCGCGTTCTGCCTCTGTGCGAGGTTTCAGGTGTTTCCGAGGACGTCACATTGCCAAGCCGTCAAACGCATCTTCAGGTACCTTCACTCTACCCTCCAGTATGATATTTGGTATTCCTGCTCTTCTTCCTTGTTTATTCGGGGGTTTTCTAATTCTGACTTTGCGGGCTGTCGGCTAGATAGGAAGAGTACCTTAGGCACTTGTCACTTCTTAGGCACTTCTATTGTCTCTTGGTCTTCTAAGAAGTAGTCTTCTGTTGAACAATCCACTGTAGAAGCTGAGTATGTAGCTGCTGCTAGTTGCTGTAGTCAGATTTTGTGGACGGTGTCCACTCTTAAGGACTGTGGGTTATCTTTTGCTAGTGTTCCTCTTCTCTGTGATAACACTTCCGCCATTAATATTGCTAAAAACCCTGTGCAACACTCTAGGACCAAGCACATAGACATTCATTATCACTTCCTTAGAGACCATGTAGAGAATGGTGATATTATGCTACATTTTGTGGAGTCCGATGCTCAGTTAGCTGATATCCTCACCAAGCCTTTAGACCCAATTAGGTTTGCCACCTTGAGGAGTGAGTTAGAGGTAATTTATCCCTATGGGTTGGTTTGAGGGGGAGTTGGTTCTTTTATGAGCTTACCTTGTTCATCTGATCTTTCCTTGTTCTTTTATGAACTTGTTGATCTTTTTGATCTTTTTAGGCTTTTTCTACAACAAGTGTAGTCAGTCGCTTCTTACAATGTTAAATTTTTTAAAGTAGAAATCTAACTAATCAAAGCTTTTTAGTGGTAGAGGTAGTATGCTATCTCTGTCTTCAAAACTTCGTAGGCAATGTGGTCGGCATCGAAGTGTTCAGGATCAACGCAGGTAGCCAGAAACACATCTAGCCGTTGATGCGATTGTTCGAGAGTCGCCCGAAGATGCTCCGACTCAAGAACGAAGAAGAAATGCATCCAGATGCTCTCTTTCCTTGCTTGATGGTTCTCGGTTTGGTCGACTTGCTCGCCCGCCGCGTCAATGTTGGCTTCGAAGCGACGGTAATCCTCTTGGAGACGTGTAACGTCGTTCTGGAGGACCACGTCGATGACGAGGTTAGCTTACCAGAAATTGGAGACCACTCGGAGGACGCGGCAGAGGACGTCCAGACGACGGAAGGTGGCCATCATCTGGCCGACATTACCTCCATTAGAGGCAGGAGGACACTGTTTGCATAGTATCCTTTTGCAGCATCCGCAGCGTACGACCGGAGAGGTGCTCGTACAAAATGGCTAGGTAGGCCATCACGGCCGACGTTAGGGAATAAGAGTGGGGAGCTATTTTTGTAATTGCTATTTGTTTGTGCTTGAGAGTAGAGCGATGTGGAAATTCATTTTCGGTGGCGGATGATCATTTTTATAAAATAAATAAAAAATTATACATATGAGATGAAGAGATACATCGGAGACAAGACGAAGAGACGCATAGAATCAGGAGTCGAAGCGGCATTGGGAGTTAACCTCTCGGACGACGACAGCGGTGGCACAGAAGTGAAAAAACTGTACAAACCAATCAGCCAACATTCAAGATGAACAGACGGAAAAATTGCATGACAGTTGGTGTAGCAAATGGTGAATAGCAGCCAGTTGACAAATGGTGCCGTGCAACGGGCCAGGAGCTTCAACGCGGGCATCTCCACCAGGAGCCCCACCACGTTAAAGGCATAGGCAACGGTGACAAGGAGGAAGATGGAGACCGTCATGCTATAGCTCCATGCGTCCATGGTGGTGGCCCCGCAATAAGCCCACTGGTCCTCTAGCTGGCGTCGCACTTCGCGAGTCTGAAGGACAGCGCAAAGGCCATCACCCTAAAATGCACATAATGGACAACCTTGTGCTGGGGGCTCATCGCGGTGCTCACATGCATGCAAACCAGAATAGAAACATCAAATCGATCGAGAAGGCAAGAAATATATGGAGAAAAACAGTGAGGGAGGGAGGGGGTGCAAAGAAGAGAAACATCAAAAAATGGAGAACAAAAAAAGAGGAACGGTGGGAGCAGACCAGCACATCTGCCAGCTTTGGTCGACCTACTCCGGCCAAGAAAAGAAAGGAAGGTGACTAGAAAAAGGAGAGGATGCCTCCCGGACTTAGTCTCCAAGAGTCGACACCTGGATCTCCCAGGCTTGGGCCCTAGACTTAGGCCTGTTGGGACAACTCCGGATCCAGCTTCTGGTGGGAGTTATGGGAGCTGAGTTAGGCACCTCTGACTTCCAAAAAAACTAGCGGAGTGGAGCGATGTTAGGGTGGATTCCACCCGAATCAAAGTGCCCCATTAAGTTGCTGGCAATTACCTGCAATTCCACCCGAAACGGCAGCGCGTACCCTTCGCAGCAAACATAGTTAATTCATATCACCACGTGACACATAGTACTCGCTATATATCTCCATTAAAAAATATTAACTTGCAAAATTAACGTACGGTTAGAGCTTGAGCAATTGTACAAGTTCCCCGGCTTGCCGTTGATGGTGTAGGCGTCGGCGTGTCCCGCCGGAATGACGGTCAGGAACGCCATACGCTCCAGGTGGACGACGACCTCCATGTTGGGCTTGGGGAAGGGGTATGCCTTGGTGCCGCCGCGGGGGCGGATGACGAGCGCGCCGTAGACGGTGGCGCGGAGGTACGAGATCAGCGCGTCTTCCTGACCGATGACGTTAAACTGGTAGGTGTAGTTGCCGTCGGGCCTCACTGGGCACTGCGTGATCATTCATCGCCGACCTGTCCGCCCGCGGCGTGCCTCGCTGGAAGATGCCGTGCCTGAATGTGTCCAAGAACAAATTGTTAACAGTAATTTACCCGATGGCTCAAATCCCACAAAGTTCCTTGATGCACGAGTGCAACATCGCAATTCCGAACAGAGCATGTAGATATGATGTGAGAAAAGTAGTGTTTATCACGGTGATTACCAGTGGATGGTCATGTTGTATGGTGAGTCGTTGACAAGGTGGACGACCACCGTGTCGCTCTCGCGGGCCTCGATGGTCGGGCCAGGAAGCCGGCGGTTCACCGCCGTGATGATCCTAGTGGGCTGGCCCGGCTGACTTATGGTTAGGTTCCCCACCTGACACGTATAAGAAAATCTGTTTAGCTCGTACTTTGATGTATAGTACCACTATATACACGAATTCTGTGCATTGTGCTACATAAGCATGCATGGTTGGTACACGGTTCAAGTATGTAACTAACTAATCAAAGATAAATTCCAATGGGGCGGTCTATTGCTCAGTCAATTCAAAATACCTTAAATCTCAGTCGATTTTTTCATCCATTGGATTATGGTTTTGATTACCAGCCGAAAATCGGCCATATCTGTCGTACGGGAATAACACCCTGCACGTTAAAATTCTTTAAAAACAAATTTTGATTTGAAAATTTGGGCCAAAATCTTTGGATTTTCGGCCAAACCAGTCCTGCCGTCCCCCGTTTAAAAATTGAAACTGATTTTGAAAACCCTTGACCCAGCCACCCAAATTTATCCCTCAATCCATATAGAAATTCATCCTTAACCCTATCTCACTCATCCCACCCCACCCCCAGCTATCGCTACCCCAACTCCCTCCCCGCGTGTCTCCTCCCACCGCCTCACACAAATCTCCATGCACGATCCAAAAGTGAGAAAATCAACTGAGATTTGAAGAATTTTCTGTTGCTTGAGAATTAGCAATCCTGAATTCTAATTATTATGGTGTCATGGGTAGATACTCTCATAACTAACTATAGTATATGCATCACATGCACGGTAAGCAGGCGTGGGCATGTGTGTGTGTATGTGTCTATATTATCTATTTGAGCATACTCCAATAATGAATATAAGATACCCCAAAGTGAGTTCTATGAAAAAAAAAATCATTAAAGTCCACCTTTTATAGCTAAATTTATGTATGTACTTTTTTTATATATAAAAAAGGATATATAGCAAAAAATAAAGGACTCCAATGAATTTTTTTCAATCAAGTCGCATTGGAGTATCTTATAATTGATATTTAAGTATACTGAAAATGATAAAGAAGTATAATATATTTATTTAAGTGGTATATATATATATATATATATATATATATATATATATATAGAGCCAACTAAGCTACAATGTCTAAATTTTCTTAAAACCTAGTCATTTTCTTCGGTACGTTGGATCACCATCTAATGGTTTATGTTTTTTTATGTTGAAAAATTATAAACAAGACAAAATTAAATCTAGGTAAACCATACAAATAAAAAACAAAATAAAAAAAATTCTAAACTAGACAAAAATAAATATAGGTGAACCTTACAAATCTAAGAACAAAACAAAAAAAAATTCTAAAACTAGACAAAAATAAATTTAGGTGAACCCTACAAATACAGAAAACAAATAGAACTAAAAGTTACAGTAAAGTTGTGCTAAAATTACACGTCACTTGGTAATACAATTTTAGGCTTAGTACTGTGCAACTGTAGATGACTGAGTTTTTAAAAAAATTCAGGCGACTATGTATATGTATACAAATATGTACACACACTATTAATCTTGGCTGTTCAATCCAGATCCAACGGTCAAGATTGTCATTAGCACCTTAGCACTTAATTAACCATTAGCACTCAATTGATCAGGTTTGCACTTTTGTCGATGGTTAAAGTTCATTAATTATAATAATTAATTGAAAGATTGTTATTTTTCAGTGGTCCATGCATGAGAATACAGGTTGCATGGTTGGTGGATAGAAGAATTTGACAGCTTGAAGCTATTGTACTTCCAAAGTATGGGCAGGGGGTTAGAGTTCCATAATATAATCATATGACGACTACATACTATAGACTTTTGGCCGTCCATATCTACATTTCACCTGGACTGTTTTAGCCGTATATCACCACAAAATTTCAAAAATAGCCCTCATATCTCCGAAATTCCCATTTTAGCCCCTCTATTTCACTGCTGTTAGTCCGGACGGCAGAAGAGTGACTTCCGCTGCTTGGGATCAAGAAGAGCACTCGCCGCCGCCCCGCATCAAGAAGTCACTCTTCGCCGCTGCCGGGACGGCAGCAGGTGGAGAGCACTGTTCAAATTTTTTTTCTTCTGAAAATTGTATTTAATAATATTTGTTTGATAAATTTTTAAATATAGTAAATGAGCTCAAAAAATTATGAAATTTTTTGTGGAGCGTCCTGACATTGTGTTCTTGCTTGTGTAAGTTTTTCAAAATTTTATCTATTTTTGTTTTCTCTGCAGAATTATTTTAAGTATAATGTTTCTAGGAATTTTCTAATATAGCAAATAAGGTCCAAACATTATAAATTTTTTTTTCAGATTCCCTACATAGAGGAATTCATTGTGTAAATTTTACGTAATTTTATATGCTTCGAAATTATGTCGACAAATTCAGTGTTTAGGTGTGGAAAATTAGGATAAGACGTTTCGGAAATTAGGGTTTCATGATTTCATGTGACTTGAATTGTGTGAAATTTTGTACCACATGACTACTTTTGACCGCCAACTAATGGCCGATCGGACCGCCCATACCTCAACGGCTATAATACTAACCGTTGGCCCCTCGGCTAGTCGGACCGCCACCTAATGGCCGGTCATCGCCGCTTAATCACCGATCGCCAAAGTGGCTTGGTCCGACCGTCTGAGGAAAATCACCCCGCACCAAAATGGTGCTTCTCTGGAAAAAATGTTCCGCTAGATTTTCTGAACTTCCGATCTTCGGTAGTTCCTTTTTCTCAACGGCGGAACTACCGCACAGAAAATCAATCCAAAGGGAAATCGGTCAGACCGCCCAACACATGGCGCCGAGACCGATTTGCCACCGGCCCGATCGGTGACCCACAGCGGTCGACCGCCAATCCACGAAGACCAAACCCTTTGCTTCACTTCAAATGGAAAAACACATTTGTCCATTTGAGTGCAATTCCAACAGGGTTCACAGATGATATTCCCAGCAAGTTGCAAAACACATTTGCCAACCTTTAGAATACTCAGCACATGATGATTTCTTCACTTTGGGATGCTTTGAGAACTTAATTGAAGGGGCTGAGAACGTTGTGATTACGAAGATGCCCTAAAACATAGAAGAATCGTTGTCAATATAAATGATTATTTCTGGAATTCCACCAGAAGAGGCATACTTGCAATATAGTATTGTTTTGATGGCTCAATGAGGCACGTAATCGAACTACATTGCGATCCGCGACGACGAAGCACGTTACATGTGGTCACATGGCATGTTGGTTCGTGTCGACGATCAAATCGCCGATCTTATGAATATATAAAGGAAAAGAGGAAAATATGCGTATCTCCGGGAGTGGATCCGCTTGCTCTTTATTGCTATGAACTCACTATTACAAACACCGAGAGTATCTAAAACACAACACTTTGCTATATCTTGCTTGATGTGCTTCTATGTGTCTCATTCGATGTCCGCCTTGACCTCTCCTTTCCACCTTCTGTGGTCCTCCTTAAGTACTTGATGAAGCGGTGGCAGTTATCTCACGAGGAGACACCCGCTGGGAGCGACGCAGCGTGCAGTCGGAAAGAGGCGGCAGTTTGAACATTCCACCAACTGCAAGAGCGGTTGGTGAAGGTGTCAACCGCTATGCGGTTAACGATTTAGGAGACGTTAAACCATCAGCCGTGATAGTGTTGTATTATGCGGAATATGAAACACGTGTTTCATTCATCACACAGTGAGTGGCGTAGTCGATACTTGACCCAGACGCATGTTCATAGCTTTACGAGCACTTACCTGATCGTGGACTAGGTTTAGGACTTTGTCCGACCAGGGTATTTATTATATAACTTCTGTAGCACCTACGACCAGTTAGGTCGGTGGTCTTAGAAGTTACGACCACGAAGACGTATGGTCTTTTTCATATATTAAGATAATATATGAATATTTTAATCCTCATCAGTTCGGCTAATTGGTTTAGTCACACAAGCTATTACTACGGTACATTGCGACACAAGCCTCCGGACCATGTAAGTACGCATGTCTTTAGGGGATAGTAAAAAACATGGCGAGTAGGAGGGGGACTACTACAGAATGACCCGACCTACTGCGTGGACCGGAGCCATTTGCCCTTCCTTTCGAGCTCGGCGTTGTACTCCTCGCCGGCCGCCCTATCCTCGGCCGCCATTTCCCGCTTTTTTTCCCACTCCCTCTCGCGTGCCTCGCGCTCCCTGCGCCTGCGCGACGCCAGATGGGCCTGCGTCTCCCGGCGGATACGCTCGTTGTGCTCTTCAGTCCGACGCTCCTCCTCCCGGATCTCGCGTCCCCTTTCGGTATTCCGCTCCTCAAAGTCGAGTTGCCACTGGTCGTGTGGGTGGATCTCTAGGTCGATCCACTTGCGGAAGCCACACAGAGGCTCCGGGGACTACGGGTAGATAGGAGAGATTGTAAGTGCGTATTCTGAAAAGAGAGTTGGTACGGGAACTTACTATAAGTACTCCTTACCGGCTGCCGATAGGTTCTCGTATCCCAACGACGGTCGGGATAGTCAGAGGAGTAGTTGGGACAACCCCAGTAACGCATGCCGAGGCTGAGCCGGTGCTTGGATTTGAAGAACTTGCATGTATACTAATTGTGGATACCGTGAGGATATGTGCACGATCTCAGGATGATGAGTCAATTGGCAATGGCTTTGTTGGTTTGCAAAATCTCACGTTTTCGGGGTTTGCTTCAGTCTGTCAGACCACAGGCGGTCTGACCGGCGATGTTGGGCGGTCAGACATCTCGTGGAGAGGTCCGACCGGCGCTGGTGGCCGGTCCGACCGGTATTGCCTAACGGTGGCTTTTGGAGCTGATCCAAAAATAGGATGTGTAGGTGAGTGAGGGGAGTCTCCTGGATGTGGTCGCATCATTTTTGGAGCTCCCAGTCAAAAGTTCTATTGAGTTGAAAATTCCAGAAGGTTTCGGATTTTCACGATGGATTTTTGGCTAAGTCTTTTCGGGCGGTCCGACCGGCCTGGAATCGGTCGGACCGGTGATGTGGGGCGGTCAGACCGCCGATCACTTGAAGGTGAGCCTTCTTGGCATTGATGTGTTTTGATTGTGGTTATTGTATGAATGTCAATGCTTTATTGTTGCATATTGCATTGTGGAACTAACGTGGGTCAAGTTGTGAAGAACGTGTTCCCGGAGTCGGTTTGTTTGTCTATTGCTGTGCAGGTGGCTTGCAGGTCAACGACGTCAACGGTGAGGTGGATCGGGACTAAGCTTGGAGAGCTGAGGTCCAGAACGATCATGGATACCGGGTGAGGTCGTGTGACTCAAGCATGGTGCAGAATGGGCAAGATGGATCGAACGGGCAGTTCGGTGCAGCTGGTTGGATCAGGCGGTGCGGAAGTTGGTGCAAGTCCCTGGGTGGAACTTGACGACATGGAGAGCCGCTGATCAACCTACACGTGGTGAAGTAGGCAATTGCTTCAACAGATTGAGTTGTATGTGTGTGTGGGTCCCATAAGTGAAAACCCTAGGCCTCTCCTATAAATAGAAAAGGGGGAGATGTAAAACCCCTTGAAGCATTTGGAGCCCTCTTCCTTTTTCTAGGGTTAGGAGAGGAGAGGAGAGGTTAGGGTTTGGAGAAATTGTATGTGCTCCTTGTTGAGCTCTTGTCCTCCTTGTTGGAGTGGCTTTGTAAGCATCTTGTGAGATCAATCAATCTTGTGATGCTTGCTTGAGAAATCATTTGTCTCCCTTTATGTTCTTCTCTCTTTTGGATGATTTTGGTGCTTCCTTGATTCAAGGATTTATGCTTGGTCTCTTGACCTTTTTGTCTTGCTTTGATGTGTGGGAATACTCCTAGAATCATCTAGATCATCAACTCCCACAAGCAAGTCTTGAATCTGAAGGATCGAAAATGGCAACAGAGGGGGAGGGGGTGAATGATGCCTTAAAAACTCTCTACTAAAATTCACATCGAATCACCATATTCAATAATAGCCGTGGTCGAGAGCTGAGAAAATCACCCGTGGTCGAACAATAATCCGTAAAAGCTTATGCCTTGGTCGATCACCAACTCATGGTCGAATCACCGATGACGAGAGAGAGCACGCAAATAAGCTATGGTCTAAACGAAAAACGGAGGACTCAAAAAGGAATCAATCAAAACATCTCAAGCAAGGCAAAACTTCAGAATGATACTGATAAATGTATGATTAATCATAGAGGTTCATACGACCACTCCACTGAAGATACACGAGCATCCATGCTCTTACCCAGAGACAACTCATACAAATTAGACAGAAAAAGCTTAGAGCCGCTCACAGAACATCCTCTACTCTCGTTACTCTTCTTCTAAAACCTAACATCTCTTGTTATAGCCTCAGCTATCGGGTTTCAAACACTGACAACCCATTAACAGAGCAACAGTGCTTTCCCAGAGGCACAGTGCTTTACCCGTTACTATCTGACAACGGCTCCACTGCTTTGCCCATTAGCACCAACAACTCCATTGCTTTCCCTGAGGGATAGCTTCCCTTTGCAGCTTTAGGTATTTGTCCAAAATACTCCTCAACTGTCTTCCTAGAAGCTTCTTCCTCTTGCCTTGCTGTCAACTCGTTACGATCACCTTGCAAGACTTGTCTTCTGTGGTTTCAAATGCTCGGACCTCAACATCTCCTATGTCTAGTCCCGACCTCTCCAAACCTCACCAAGACTTGTCTCCAAGATCCTGCAACCAAATCAAACACAAAGCATCACATAGCACGGCACAATACAAAGAACTGCACTCGCAAATGAGCTCGATAAGATTAGATCGCAACAAGACCGGTCGAAATGATGAACTATCAAATGCACAAGGTCTATGACTGCAATACAAAACCATACGACCGGTTCCCAACTCGAACGACCGATTCTGGAGGACATACGACCGAAAGCTTTCCTCCGTGGTCGGACTCTATTCTGACCACATACGCCGGAGTCGAAAACCTTCCGACCTCAGATCACAAAGCAACGTGGTCGACATGCATTTTGACCGGCGTGGTCGAAATGCATTTCGACTCACCGTGGTCGAAATGAGACCGACTAGCGTGGCGGAATGCACTTCGACTAGCGTGGCGGAATGCACTTCGACTAGCGTGGTTTTAATGCACTTCGACTAGCGTGGTCAGAACAGACTTCGACTAGCATGGTCGGAACAGACTTTCGACTACGACCAACGTGATCGAATACTTCCCTGGTGACCTCCGACCACGACAAACATGGTCGTAACAGACTTCGACTACGGCGTGGTCGAAACAGACTTCGACTACGGCCAACGTGGTCGAATACTTCCCTAGCTACGACTACGCAGAGAAAGCCCAAAAACAAACTCAAGTACTCATCACAAACTTTTCAATAATATGTCAAATACTGATCACTCACATGGGAGCACTTCTCACATGGTCTCTCAGAATCAAAGATTTTCGTATTTCTAGGGTTTGTGCACTTCTTTGGTAAAACCTTGAGAGATCAATTCTACGAAGTGGATCTGAAGGATCGTCGCTAGAAATAGGTCTCTAATATCCTTAGAGAGGTGTGCTCGAAATTTGGTCAAGTTTCATTGGTTGAATCAAAAGTTGGATCAAATTTCGTTTTGGATTTGGGCTTGGCTTTTCGCTTCGACTAAATCGTCCGACCGTTTTGTAATCAAGGTCCGACCGCCCGCCTTTCAGACCGCCCAGTAGCGGCGGGTCGAACCGATATCAAACGGTCCGACCGCCAGTTAGTAGCCGGTCCGACCGCTCGTTAACCGTCGGTCCGACTGTCACTTCTGGCCCGACCGCTAGTGCCTGCACTGCACTAGTGAGATCAATTCTCCACATTTGTGTCGTGTGGTTAACGGGGTTATCGAATTCAGCACAAGGCTTCCACTGTGCGCTTACTGATCTTCTTAGCTTTCATAGCTAAAGGAGTAAAGTTCGTGTTGAATTTGATTAAGACGAGAAAGTTGAGAAAGCGCCTATTCACCCCCTAGTCGCTTTTACAAATCCTACACTAATGTTTCAATATATATAAAACTTGTGTAGTTTTTGTATATTCATGTTTTGAGTATATAGAACTTATGTAGTTCTCGATACTCAAGTTTTGAGTATGTAGAACTTATGTAGTTTTCAGATACTCATGATGTGAGTATATATATGACTTGTGTAGTTTTATATATACTCATATCGTGTTACTTTTATCAATTCAATTTATGTGTGATTGAAATGGTTATCATCAATTACCAAAGAGGGAAAGATTAAGTTATCTTGTCCCACCATTATGTGTTAATGGTATGATGTGGTAATTAATGATAATCATTATGTGTTGATGCGTATGAAGAGCTTGAAGAAAAAGGAAGTCATCGTGTGTCGATGATGTTCAAGAAGAGAAGATGATTATAAGTTGATCATCTAGTCAAGAGAAGGCCCATCATGTGTTGATGGAGGTCTAATGAAGGATACATCATGTGTTGATGCACATCAAGTCAAGAGAAGACCCATCATATGTTGATGTAGGTCAAGTGAGGAATGCATCATGTGTTGATGCATGTCAAGACTCGGGATGAAGAAATCATCATGTGTTGATGATGTTCAAGACAAGATCCCAAAGTGAAGAAATCATCATGTGCTGAGTATTCTAAAGGTTGGCAAATGTGTTTTGCAACTTGCGAATATCATCTGTGAACCTCGTTGAATTGCACTCAAATGGACAAATGTGTTTTCCATTTGAAGTGAAGCAAAAGGGTTTGGTCTCGTGGATCGCGGTTCGACCGCCCGTGGTCAATGGTCCGGTGGCAAATCGGTCTGACTGCCATGTGTTGGGCGGTCTGACCGATTTCCCTTTGGATTGATTTTCTGTGCGGTAGTTCCGCCGTTGAGAAAAAGGAACTACCGAAGATCGGAAGTTCCGAAAATCTAGCGGAACATTTTTTCCAGAGAAGCACCATTTTGGTGCGGGGTGATTTTCCTCAGACGGTCGGACCGCCACCTTGGCGGTCTCGATCGATGAAGGCAATGACCGCCATTAGGTGGCGGTCCGACTAGCCGAGGGGCAACAGTTAGTTTTATAGCCGTTGAGGTATAGGCGGTCCGATCGGCCATTAGTTGGCGGTCAAAAGTAGTCATGTGGTACAAAACTTCACACAATTCAAGTCACATGAAATCATGAAACCCTAATTTCCGAAACGTCTTATCCTAATTTTCCACACCTAAACACTGAATTTGTCGACATAATTTCGAAGCATATAAAATTACGTAAAATTTACACAATGAATTCCTCTGTGTATGGAATCTGAAAAAAAAAATTATAATGTTTGGACCTTATTTGCTATATTAGAAAATTCCTAGAAACATTATACTTAAAATAATTCTGCAGAGAAAACAAAAATAGATAAAATTTTGAAAAAATTACACAAGCAAGAAAACAATGTCAGGACGCTCCACAAAAAATTTCATAATTTTTTGAGCTCATTTACTATATTTAAAAATTCATCAAACAAATATTATTAAATACAATTTTCAGAAAAAAAAAATTTGAATAGCAGTGCTCTCCACTGCTGCCCCCCGACGGCAAGAGTGACTCTGATGCGGCGACGGCACGGTGCAGTGCTCGCTGATCCCAAGACGGCGAGAAATACTCGCTGCCGTCCGACTCAAGCAGCAGGGCAGAGGGGCTAAAATGGGAATTTCGGAGATATGAGGGCTATTTTGGAATTTTGTGGTGATATACGGCTAAAACAGTCCAGAATTCCATTTCACTTGCATCGGCATACGTGCCTTCCGATACGTAATACTTCTCTGCGTATATATACGATCTATACTTCTTCCGTGTATAAAAAAATTTGATGTTTTTCCTTGAGTAATTTGTGTACTTATATGCAACTGAATTTCTAAATATAATCTCGCAGTAGTTAAAATTCTCCATTTATGTTCTACCGGAAAGTAAGAATCGCCGCTACAAAAAGGTTAATACTAGACATCTCATCATAAACGGTTTTTCAAAACCATCCGTGTTAATGGTAATCACAGACGGTTTTCCCAGCGTGACCATCTTTATTACTGGATACGCTAAGAACCGTATGTGATGAGCTAATATCAAAGATGGTTCGTATCATGAACCATCTATGATACTTCAAAGAAGGTTCTTAATACGAACCGTCTGTGATAAATATCTCATCAGAGATGGTTTTTATATGAAATCGTCTGTGAAGTATTACGGTTATCACAGATAGTTTTTGTATGAAACCGTCTGTGATTGAGGGTGCAAATTTTTGAACGCGTGCGCAGGAGGTCGAAAAATTTAGCGCTGTTCTTATATATTATAGCCACCCCAGCCTTATTTTCCATCAGTCTCTCCCTCTCCCTTCCCCCACACTGAGCTCTGGTGACCACCCTTTATCCCCCGTTGTGGTTTGACGAGGAGACATAGCCGACAACGAGGAGGAGGAGGAGTGATGCGGAGGAGCTCATTGTCCGCCACAGGAGGTAGACTACCGGAAGGTATGTGTTCATAACCAAAACATACACAATTTGTTAGCTGTTTGTTGTAAAAAAAAATGATGTTAATTTTGTGATATCTAAGGTCGGAGCGCTGCTAGAGCTTTTCGGTCGTCTCTCCTTCTTTGCCGACGTGCTTGAGTCGAACTCGGACGACATGCAAGAATAGCTTGTGATATGTTAGTGAGGTACAGAGAGGAGCTTACAAGACCAATCCAAGAAGTCGATGAGTTCTTCAGAAGCTTGGAGGCACAGATGGTTTCTAGCTAGTCTAACTTTGTAACTTTATTCTTTTTTACCCATTCGGAGGGAAACGTTGTGAAACCTTTTGGTTTCCCTTTTCTATAATGTGTTTGCCATCATAATTTTAATTGAATTTTAGTTGTCTTGCTAGAAGTTGTAGATGGAAACTATTGTCCAGCAATTGATTGATTTGGCCTAAAATCTGAATTTTTTTTTTGCAATAGAAAAAACTATCGCAGACAGTTCTTGCAGAACCGTATGTGAAAATAGACTATCATATACGGTTCTTGTTCAGAACAATCAGTGAAAATAGACCATCACAACCGATTCCGATTAAGAACCATCTGTGATAGTAAATTTTCTGCGACATAAATGCAATGTTTGACAACTATTTTGAGCTTCAAAAGCAGAACTAAAGTTATATATATATATATATTATCAGCTGGCCAAATGCATGTTTACTTCACTTAGCTCCATTTTAGAATTTTCTGCGTTTAAATAACATTCTTACTTGAAATTTTAATATAAACTACTCTTATAAATTATGTAAATGTAAATTGTATTTACATGTGCAATCTAATTTATTAATCCGGATGAACTTTTTCTTTGATGCTTAATTTCTTTTTTTCCTTGAATTCAACATAGATCTCCTTGTGATTACATAACACAACGACAAATATTTTACGGGAAACAATGTGCTTCACTAGATTTGATAGTATTCTTCACAAACACATCGACGTCATAAAATGAAATGTATAAATTTTTTTTTGTTGTAAATTCCATATGGTTTGGTCCTGGTCTAGGTAATAAACAATTTACATCATTGTCGAGGAGTTTGGAGAGTGAACTCTCAGTTTTGCAAAATTGAGTACAGTCTGACTGGCCATGAGGGCGGTCAGACCACCCATGCAAGTTTATGCCAAATGACATCGAACACTTGCGTGGGAGTATTTGAGGATGTGTTTGCACCAGGTTCCATTGATAATGGAAACTGGACACAAAACTGGATGGAGATTAACAAAAATGTCTAGAGAAGGGTGTTTTCTGGTTTTGGTATGCAGTCTAATTGACCACTTCATAGCGGTCAAACCGGCGGTGGTCAGACGGTCCCCTATTACAGGTAGGGGACGGTTAGACTAGCCACTGGTTGGCAGTCAGACCATCCTAGGGCTGGCGGTCAGACCTGCCTGGTGGCGGCGATCTGACCGGCCGTGGCAGTTCAATACACAAAGAGGTGTGCTGAATTTTGAGATTGGATCTAGGGTTATGGAATTGTTGCATATGTATTGCATGATGTATGTTTTGGTTAACGTGGGTTAAGTTACAAAAAACATGTGCTTGAAATCGATTTTTGGTCTATTGTTGTGCAGGGACGTTTGGAGTAAACTACGATAAACAACGAGGATGATGGGGACTTAGTTTGGTGAAATCATGGTCTAGAACGATCGAAGATGCCGGGTGAAGTGGTTGGTCTCAAGTAAGGCGCAAGATGGACAAGAACAACAAGAACAGAAAGTTTGGTACAACGGGTTGTATCAAGTGGATTGAACCGGTGCAATTGTCTTTGAACCAAGGAAAACAAAATAAAGCAAGGGCGGCACCGAACCCGAAACAATACTCAATGGACAAAGACAAGACTCACCTCAAAAATATGCAACAATAATACATGAACATAAAGAAAATCAACATCACACCTACGCGTAAACTCAACATAATTAACCCCTCTTCACCAAACAACCTACTCGCTGTCCTGGTAATTAAACAACCATAACTTGTAATTATGGAATCCAAGCAAAGCAAAACATATATGTTCCGGAATCTACACAAAATTGGCTACACTTTTTTTTAGTTATGCAAATTCCATGATTAAGTATGGAACATTCCCTAACTCTTCCTAGTTATGACCATAATTTAATTTGACCATCGGTAATAAGGCAAACAACAAGCCTGCTACCAACGACAATGGAATTCTGGACAACAACACTCCAAAAGACCTAGCTTTTACACCTCTTAACCAAATCCTACGTTCTTACACTGCATGGAAGTCTTAAACACTAATCTATAACTTTCATAATATGGCAAACATGTGAAACAGGAGGTAGATACTCCAAAACTCCCTCGCAAGGCTCAGCAGCACAATGAACGAAAATAAGGCTCGATCAAAACACTAATTCTCACTATCTATCAACCCTAAACATTGATTAAATGACAATCTAACATTGCAGGAAAGGTTTTGAGATCATTACACCTCAAAACCAGACGATGGAGACCATCGGAACGCAAAGCCCTAATTTTTTTTTCCTTCTTTCCCCTTCTGCTTCCTCTTTCCTTCTGCTCGCTCCCCTTTCTCTCCTTCTTTTTCCTTGTTTCCTCATTCTTCTTCGCTCTGCCGCCGACAATGTAGGCAATAGAATCACCATGTAGCACGATAGGCGCGGAAGCGCAGCGCGCGACATAGTGTGGCAACCTAGCGTGACAGAGGCGCGACAGCAGTAGCAGACTACCGCGACTGGTGCTGAAGGGGGAAAGCATGCAAACTAGGGCAAGGGGTGGCTAGGGTTTGACAGGGTGGCGCCTCCTCCTGTTTTATGCGGCGATGCACGGGCACACACGTAGAGTCTGACTTGGACTCGGGTTGGCTCTACCCGGCCCACCTCCCCCTTCTCTCTTTCTTTTCTTTTTCTTAAATCTTTTATAGGTTTTTTTAATAAATGGGATATTACATAATTCTTTAGCACTTCACCGCTTGAGTTTGAAATGGATTCCATGTGTTAAGTTGAACAAAAACAAAGCTGCCTAGGAGATGCTTTCAATCATCGGGAGAGGTTTATTGGGTATTTATTTTGATCGACTGCTTTATCTACTAATAAAAAAATCAGGGACAAAAGCGGAAAAACAAACTTTACATGTACATGAGTAAGTTTGGATGTGTTGCTACCTGGTTGATGCATCTCTCAACCTCTTTTTGGGTATACACAGTACTTTAGACTAAGAGTATAAAGAAATATGTCTTTCAAGAGAATTTTTAAGTTACCTTTTGCTGCTATGGAAGGTGGTGTGTAAATTAACTTTGGCTATTGATTTCTTAGGGTAGTATATACACTTTTATTCATCAAATATAATTTTTTGTATTAACGTAAATTAAATTCAACACCGAATTCTCAAGCTGCAATTTTTTAATGCCGCCGTTGTGTGCAAACTTCTCACTGCCCAGAGATATCTGACGCTTGCTGGTTGCGTAAGCATAGTAGCAAACATATTTCTCACTCCCTCTGATTCCAAATATAAATTGCTCTGGACATTCTCTAAAGTACAATTTGATCATCAATTTTTATGAAAATATGTTGCTTCAAATAAAATTTAGTATATATTATGAAATTATATTTCATATTTGATATAGTAATATCAATTTCATATTGTTAACTTTGTTAATTCTTTATACATTGATAACATAAATTTTAAAATAATTTATATTTGGAATTGCATGTAGTAATCAAAAGCAAAAGGATGTGCGGAGATCGATGTTAATGGTAGAATTGGGAGTTAGGCCGTGTTTTTTGGGTCAGTCCGAAGCCCGGTCGGCACAGCACGGTCTAAACACGACACGGTACGGCATGTGGTGGGCCGGGCCGGCACGGCACGAATAGCGGGCCGGGCCGGCCCTGAGAATGCGGCTCGTTGGGCTGCACGGCACGACACGATCAGTTAGGCCGTGCTTGGGCTGGCATGGCACGAAATAGGCCCAACCTTCCCGTTCTTACCCAATCCCTCCCTCAGCCTGGCCCAATCACTCCCCCACACCGCCTTAGCCCAACCAATCATTCCCTTCTGCCACTCGGCCTGGCCCACAGGTGTCTTTGTCTTCCCGGACGGTGGAGGCGGCGGTTGTCGTCTTCTCAGCCGTCTATAGTTACTTAGAGCTGGGCTTGGGCCAGCACGGTACGATCCCAACACGGCAGGCTTTGGGCTGTGCCTGGGTCTTACCAAAAACGAGGCGGGCCGGCATGGTAGGGTAATCGGACCGAGTTAGCACGGCACGAAACGGTCCGAAGCACGACAGATCTAGTCCATGATTAAATGACATGCAAATTGAAGGACTGATGACTGACTCGAGTGATCAATGTGAATTAAATGATTTGGCTTTTCCATCTCGCCCAATCTCCTCGAAGACGGTGCCGTGCGGACATGGAATAGATAAATTGATCATCCATCTCCATCGCGTTGTGCCGCTGTCGCGTCGCATTGCATTGCAAGAATCGGCTATTAAGTAAACTGTTACACTTTTACCCCTGACAGGATCGCACTACCTCATTCTTGGTGGTCAAGTCAAATCCTAACTATTTTGATCCATCAGATAAAAACAACAGACGACTCATACTAATGGTTGCTTTTTCAATCACGGTGGTACACTCGAGATCTGAATATTGTACGAGTTAATAAAAAAGGGTCTAAATCTTGCATAGAGACATCCATTTAAGCTTGCGAAGCCAAATGAAATCAGCAAATTATATCCAATTCATGTTTCCAAACAATATCCAGTACTGAACTCAGTGGCGAGTGAAACTTCGGTTAGAATTGGGTCTATTTGTGTAAATTTTCATTCATTCCTAAAATTTTAATGCATACAAATCCTTTGATCAGAATTCTTAGACCAGGATGGTCAAAATCTTAGACCAGGGTGATCGAAGCCTTAGATCAATATGGTCAAAGACATAGACCAGTATGGTCGAATGTATAGACCAGTGTGGTCGAAGCCTTAGACCAGTGTGGTCAAAGCCTTAGACCAGTATGGTCAAAGACATAGACTAGTATGGTTGTAATAATGTGGTCGAAAATATAAACTAGTGTGGTCGAAGACATAGATTAGTATAGTCGAAATAATCTGGTCGAAACTATAGACCATTATTCTCAAAGGCATAGACCAGTGTAGTAGAAAATAATGGTCGGATTCTTAGACCAGTGTAGTCGAAAATAGTGGCCGGATCCTTAGACCTGCGTGGACATAATATATTGGTCAAAGATGTAGACCGGTGTACAATCAAGATCAATAAACACTGCTTAATGACCATTAATTGGTTTTGAATTAGCAATTTATTATGGCAGTTACTAGAGAGTAATTGTTTTGACTATAAATAGGATCTAGAGACGTCCGGACGAAGGTGGACGATGTTAGTGATATGCCCTAGAGGTAATCATAAAGATGATTGTATTATGTCTATGTTTATGTGTTATTGAATAAGTGTTATTCTGTTCCTAAAATGAATCATCAGTTATAAAGAGTAACGAGTATGTGACTTGTTGGTGAAACTCTTTTAACTTATGATGATGTCGTTCTAAATGTATGCTTGGTCGGATGTCACTGGTCGGAATACTAGTGACTCTATCGACCAGCACATGTATTGATTGATGACTATTTTTCACCGGTCCTGGATATAGGGATATAGAATCAATAATATGAACACATGTTGGAGAACATGGTGTTGGATTGACACACCTTGAGACACTGCTGAGATTGTTATGATTTTATGTATCATCAGTTGATCTCAACCAATGATGATGTATAATCATTAGATCTGATATTAGAATTGTTTCCTACATGAGTAAGAGTACACTTCGGGGTTGCCAAATGCTACTCCGTAACTAGGTAGTTATAAAGGTATCTTTCAGGTATACTCTGAAACACGCGGAGGAATGTGACTGGTCGGATATGAGATTTTTCCTTCCTAACGTAACAGGAGAGATATCTCTGGGCCCCTCAATGTGGTCGGATAAGGAAAGTACATGGCCATGCCACTGGTGGTCGAAGAGTTCGGCCATATGAAATTATTCGACACTTGATCGAGAATGTATTGAATAGACCATAGATGACACAACATCTCACCTGGGGTTCAACCAGATGTCATGAGGTAAAAGGGAGAATACATGAGCAGGTATTTTAGTTCGATTAGATACGGACTAGTCGTATGGATATACGAGCTGGTCGTAGGTTGATTAAACATGATCACTAAGTGGTCAAAACCTGGTCGTAAGGAGTTACAAACTGGTCGAGACCAAATATGACCTGGTCGTATAGACATACGAGCTAGTCGTAGTTTGGTCGAAACTTGGTCATAAGGTGTTACGAACTGGTCGAGACTATATACGATCAACTCGTATATAGATACGAGCTGGTTGTTAGTGATAAGGACCTGGTTGTAGATCATATTGCAT
This sequence comes from Hsuehochloa calcarea, assembly GCA_036346395.1. Classification (NCBI taxonomy): domain Eukaryota; kingdom Viridiplantae; phylum Streptophyta; class Magnoliopsida; order Poales; family Poaceae; genus Hsuehochloa; species Hsuehochloa calcarea. Next base: position 13,370,511 of record CM070615.1, on the reverse strand, counting down.
TAAGGTTCGTCCGATATAACTCATGTGTATTTGGGAAATCGATATGCCCTGATAGGTGCCACTGATGACTCGTGATCGGAATGGAGTTTTTGAGTCACAACTGATTACGCATGAACCTACAGGGTCACACACTTAACGGGTTGGAACAAACCAGTACAAATACGATTTGTCAAACGTGTTCGGATAGGATCAATCACGGGCACTATATAAGGAGATGCTTTTGGCTATTGGGAGGGTGAAGATGCATGTAACAGACAAGACACACGAAAGTTGTGAGTTGTGTTGTTCCTCCGAAACCCTAGCCATCATCTTCTTGAGAGTCCTACCGTATGAGTTGGTGCTAGCACACCAACGTACGGTTGTTCCTTTCTTGGACGTGTGGATACCGTAGAGACGCTACTGCGGTTACTGTTGCGCTAAAGGACGATCGTCGACCTTAGCGAGTGATGTGTACACGGTGGCCCGATCTTCCGATAGGTTCGATTTGTTTCGTCGTGAGGACGTTGACGCTTTGAGGCTTCCGACCCGCAGATATTCACCTCGCAATTCGCTACACCCGCATGACTGTCGTTATCAACCACGCTCGCACGCGATCGACCTCACCACGAGGGTTATGGTTCCTGCAAGCAATCGAAGCAACTCACAATAACAAGATAGATACAATCTGAAATATATTGCGAAATTGGATGAAGTTCACAAAGTGGGGTTTCTCAAACCGTAAACGGCGAAACTGCAAAGGCAGAATAATCTAAGAAAAAACCTAACCTAAACTGTGGTGGCTGCATGCAATATATAGGGGGGAACATGCGGAGGTCGACCAAGGGTTGTGCTACCATGTGGAGAGGCGTACACATCCTGGGCTTTGACCTCGCCAAGCTTACAAGGTCTTATTATGTAACATCCCAATTCTAAGTCTTGGTTTCAAATGTAAGAAAACGCGAAGAAATTAAAATTTTTCTTGCATCTTGAAGTATTTGGACATTTCTGTAATTCTTGTAAAGGAATTATGGAAGTCAAAAATCAAAATCCTCAATTGACTCCAATCAAAAACTTCTTTGGCAAAAATCTTGTGCCAAACCACTGTGAATATTTTTCCTGGGTTCTAGGGAGGCTTGGTAACACCTCTGAATTATTTCATGATTTTTAGAAATTATTTGATAATTTTGGAGGCAAGTCAAACCAAGTCAAAGCTTGGTCAAACCCTAACTCCAACCTTCTGGAATTTCTGGAGAAGAATGCTATGCATGAAAATCTCTGTAAATTTTATGTAAAGTTAATCCTTAAGTCAGCAACCTCCAATTAAAATTTCATAATTTTTAGAGCTGGTTTACTACCCTAAGTAAATCCTCCAAAAATCAGCTGTTTAATTCAAACCCCACCTGGTTTTCACTGTTCCTTGGGCGCGAGTCAGACTCGGGCTCGAGCCACTTGACTCAGCCCAGTCAACTAACTGCACCCAGCGCGGCCACTCGGACGCGAGCATTGTGGATCGTTGGATCTTAGATCGACGACTCATGCTGGAGTGAACGTTTGGACCATCCGAACGTTTTGATCAAGGAGAGTCGTCGGATCTTCTATCGACGGCTCATGCTGGAGTGAACGTTCGGACCATCCGAACGTTTCGATCAATGAGAATTGTTGGATCTTAGATCAACGGTATGGATTGAAGTGAACGTTCGGACCGGTCGATCGTCCCGTTCATTTGAACCGTCCGATTTCGATCCAACGGTGGTCGTGTCGTCTCCTTCCTCGAGTCTGAGCGAGCGTGCGGTTGAGTCAAAACCATGGCGTGTGCAGGATCTGGAGCAGCGTAGGTTCACCTCGGTGACCACCTTTAAACGGCTCCTTCTGCTCGCATTAAATGCCCGTCGTGCACCGCCCTCAAACGTCCATAGCTCAACTGCTCCCATCACTCTCAGGGCTCCCATGGCAGTGTTGACCCGAGAAAAAATGTTGCCGTTGGTCTCTGCCATCTCAGCTATTTAAGCTCCATTGTTTCCTCTCTTTGGCTTCCTTTAGCATTTCCGCAACTCTAGCTAGCACCTCGGTGTTTGTTTGAGCTGCATTCTCCCGAAAGCACTTCTGCCGCCATTGCCGAGCTTCAAACTCACGGGGAAGGCGGTACCTCAGTGGCTCTCACTGTAACATCTCAAATGTGGATTTGTGTTTTAAATGTAAGAAAATGAGAAGAAATTAAAACTTTTTTTGCATCTTGAAGTCCTTGGTCATTTCTGTAATTCTTGTAAAGGAATTATGGAAATCAAAATCAAAATCCTCAATTGACTCCAATCAAAAACCTCCTTGTCAAAGGTCTTGTGCCCAACCCATGTAAATATTTTCCTGGGTTCTAGGGAGGCTTGGTAACACCTCTGAATTATTTCATGATTTTTAGAAATTATTTGATAATTTTGGAGGCAAGTCAAACCAAGTCAATCCTTGTACCAACCCTAATTCACAACTTCTAGAATTTTTGGAGAAAAATGCAGTGCATAAAATTCTCTGGAAATTTTGTGTCGATTATCATGCAACAAGAACCTCCAAGTTAAAATCTCATGATTTTTAGAGCTTATTTGCTACCTTAAGCAATTCCTCCAAAAATCGGCTGTTAATTCAAACCCTAGCTGGTAGAAGGCCCAAATCGGACTCCGTTTATGACAGTTATGGCCTTTTTAATCCGAACTATGCTACTGATTCCGAATCCGAATTTGATGTTGATTACAAATTCGAATTGAATCCAAAATTTCCTATATTCAATTTCCTTAATTGAAACAACTTGAATTCGTGTGAAACTTGAGAAAAGAACTCTTGTAAACCTTTAGAAAGCCATGCTATAGCTGGATATCCTCCCAAGATGTCATACAAGCCACGAACTCGTCAACTTTGTAAACTCTCGGGAGTCGGTCGGTCTGAAATTGTAGCAAGCACTCCAATAGCATTGGTTTTTTTGTAGAAGCTCCAAATCCTATGCCGTTTGATCCGTTCGAAAGTAGACTTGATAAGCTTTCCATATATATATATATATATATATATATATATTGTGCATGCTAGATCCTTCGGAGTTGCTACAAAGATCATTGTGAACTTCAAGATCAGTACGGCGCCATCTATTTGTCGTCTCATCCGCCCCTACCTCCCATGCCTCTGATGGGTCGCATGCTATTTTTGCAAGCATCAAAACTCCCCGAGAAGCATCGTGTTCTTGATATTCCCATAAACCTTCTCCTTCAAACCTAACAACAAGCGATGACCAGCTATTAGGTAGTATAATATTCTCAACTAAATTAAAAGAAAACTCAGGGAACAGATTCACCAGTTGGTTAAGCTTCTTTGCACAAGCTTCACCCCGCAAGCTTTTCTTGTTCTTCAACTCCTTTTGTAAGCTCATGTTGTTCTAAGGTACTTGATGAATTGAAAATTATATATGGAACAACATAGCTAAAGATGTCCACATCAATATGGTCAGAAAATTCACTATAAGCATACAAGTCTTTCAAGCTCTCTAATCCAGAACTTACTTCGATTGAGTCAAAAGCACATTCTTACGGGATAAAGCATTGTAAACAACATTATCTTTGCCCTTCTTGTAATTGACAACATATGGAAAATATTCAATGAATTCTACCCATTTTACATGTCTACGATTCAATTTAGTTTGCCTTTGAGATATTTCAAAGATTCATTATCAGAATGTATAACAAACTCTTTAGACCAAAGGTAGTGTTGAAAACTTCAAGAACACGAACCAAAGTATATAATTCTTTATCATAAACAGGATAATTTAAATGAGCACCACCGAGTTTTTCACTAAACAAAGCTACCCATTTACCCTCTTGCATTAAAACACCTCCAATGCCTATTCTGCTAGCATCACATTCTATTGCAAAAGGTTTATCAAAATTAGGCAAAACAAGCAAAGGTGCTTCAGTTAACATTCCTTTAATTCATTAAAAGTTGGATCTTGTGCTACCCCCATACAAAGTCAACACCCTTCTTTATCAATTTAGTCAAAGGAGTAGTAATTGTAATAAAATCTTTTACTAAACAACGATAAAATCCAACAAGACCATGAAATCTTTGAATTTCACTAACATTAACAGGAGTATGCAATTCCTTATAGCCTCAACTCTTAATTCATCTATTTCAATCCCATTAGCCAAAACCACATATCCTAAGAACACCACTTTACTAGTGCAAAAGGTACATTTATCAAGATTAACATATAGTTTGTCAGTTTGAAGTACTTCTAGCACTTGCCTAATGTGTTCCATATGTTCATGTAAAGTACGGCTATATATATCAAATTATCATCAAAGTAAACTACAACAAATTTTCCTATGAAGGTTTGCAAAACATGATTCATTAAGCGCATGAAAGTACTAGGAGTGTTAGTTAAACCAAAAGGCATGACTAACCATTCATACAAGCCAAAGTTGGTTTTGAAAGCAATTTTCCGTTCATCTCCCTAATTCATCCTGATTTGATGATATCCACTACGCAAATCAATTTTATGGCTATCGTGACTAACCTGTTATCTCCGTCGCTCTTGCTTTTTCCACTCAATTTAGGCTTGTGGATCTCACTCTCCTTTTGTGGAATGACACTCGCTTCCTTCTTCTACATGGAATCATTAAGAATCTGAGTGGGAGATAGAGGCTTCAATATGGCATCACGGTTCTACCACTTGAATGTGTATTGATTGGTATGTCCATCATGAATAACTTTGCGGTCATATTGTCAAGGTCTTCCAAGTAATAAGTGACAGACTACCATAGGTACCACATCAGATTCCACCGTGTCTTGATAGGTACCAATGTTGAAAGTAACCTCCACGGTATAAGAAACATTCACAACACCATTCTCATCCAACCATTGAATCTGATATGGATGTGGATGTTTCTTATATTTCAAGCCGAGCTTAGTGCATAGCTCCTTGCTAGTAAAGTTGTGGCAACTTCCACCATCAATGATCACCCTGGATGTTTTTCCTTCATTGTCAACATCGGCTCTTGTTTGGAATAAATTGCAGTATTGTTCATGCATTTGTCCAGGATGCACACTAAGCATATGTCAGACCCGGGAGTAACACCCCAGAAATACTATGTGCATTTTTGAACTAGTCCTATGATCAGTAGCTAATTCACACAGTAAACAAATATGGTAACATCCATAATTCGCATAACTTTATTAATAATCAACAGAGTTTATTACAAAAGAGGCTTACAAGTCAACAATAAACAAACACAGTGGAAGATGAAGAAGTAGTGGAGTCCAGCTGATCTGCCACAGGCAATCGACTGGGGTAGCGGCCTAGTCGTCGAGATCCACACTGGTGGTGAAGTCCTCCTCTAAAATTTATTTGCATGAAGTAAGGGTGAGCACAACTACCGTGCTGGCAAGTTACACCCAATAACAGAGTTATTGCATGCATGGATATATCAAAGAAAGGCTTATTGGTTGAATTTGCATAAAGCAATGTTTCTTTAAGTATTTGTACTAAGTTCCAAAGTAGTTATTTTATACTAAAATTCATTTTATAAATTCTCAAGTTTTATAGTAGGATAACCTCCATATGAAATATGGTGATGGATACCCTCCTATCACATGGCTTCCTGCCCAACTTCCCATTTGGATAGAAATCCAAAACAATTTGATAAAGTCTTTTCAAAATAAAATCAAAGTCTAACTTTGAGTGGCTTTGCTCGGCATGTCTATGACCGTGGACACAGCTATTCGAATAGTTTTACACTCTGCAGAGATTGTACAACTTTACCCACAAGACATGAATTTTCTAGTTTGTTTGGCATCCGTCGATACCACTGCTCACTACCTAGGGTAAGCAGTCTAGAGCACGTGTCAAGACCTTTACAATGCGCCATCCTACCGTAGTCCTGCCTCGCTAAGGATTCACCCCCTTTGGATAGAAACCCGCTGGGTTCAGGCCCCCTCTTGCGCCAGGTGGGAATACATAAAAGTAGGTCATTCTGACACCCACACATCAACATGGCACAACCACGGTGAAACGTTGCAAATTAGTTAGTCAGGTCCCTCCCATTCGAGACATGTGGAAGTACGATGTGGCTTAGCAAGATGCGGCTCAAAGACCGGTCCTTAACTGACTTGGGCGACTTCTAAAATAACCCCTGGATCTCAATCCTACCCAGATTGAACCCGTGCATAAACCTGCACCCATCAATCATTCATTTCGCCCAAGTACAAACCAACTTTTTATTTTTGCTTTTCAAAATCATTTGCAAAATCTTCCATGACAAACCAATGCCATGGACTTTTAAACAATAGTTAATCATTTGGCTAAAATTCCCCAAACTAAATATTTTTGATCTAAGCATGTCTTTGCATAATATTTTCAAATGATCCCAGTTCATACTATCGTATCAACTAGGTTTTTATCTAGGGTGACAATATATTTGATTCAAATATCAACATTGGCCATACAAAGGATTTAGCCATAACTATAAATTTAAAATAGGTATTTAAATTACATTGAATAAAAATAAGCATGCAATAATAATGTAAAACAAAATTTAAATAATTTGAGATAATGGGATCAAATATGATCAAAGGTATAACTTGCCTTACTTGGTTAATCGTTGTTCTCAAATGCCGACGAAATCTGGTTGACCGAAGTCGTCGAAATCTATACGTGTAAACGGTCCAAATTCAAATAATATTCAAATAAAATCCAAAAATTATGAAATAAATACTGGAAGGAAGATATCGACTTTATATGAATATAGGAATTTGAATCGACGGAATCAGAGTTGTATGAAGGAGAACGAACATCTGAAAATTTGGATAGCACAAGAAAAGATGGAATCCGAGTATTGTTCTTCTTGTGAGAACTGCTCACTTCGAACACTGGTCATCTTCAGGTACTGTTCACTTTCGAGTACTTCTCACTTCTGAGAATGTTGGTCGAATGAGATTACGACTACATTTGTCGAATGAAGGTTTCAACAGCACTGGTTGAAGAATGGTTTCGACAACACTGGCCGGAGGAAGGGTTTCAACAGCACTAGTCGAAGGATGGTTTCGACAATACTGGTCGGAAGAAGGTTTGAACAGCACTGGTCGAAGAAAAGGTTACGACTACCTAGTCGGCAGAAATTACGACTATCTTCTCAACGAGAGCTACGACTAACTAGTCGAAGAAAACTACGACTATCTAGCCGAAGGAAGCTACAACTACCTGGTCGAAGGAAACTACAACTATCTACTCGAAGAAAGCTACGATCATCTAATGCAGCAATGACGGTGCTCGACTACGACTTGCTGGTGTTATGCGCAACGACGAGCTATGCGAAGGTGCACAAAACGAAGAGGAGGAGATGCTGAACCTTAGGGGGTACCTTACGACAGCAGAGCTCAATGGAGTGGTCGGCGGCGAGGGTGTTCCGGTGGTCTCCTAGCGAAGCGAAGGTGCACACAAGGATCGCAGTGAAGCTACGATGCTGATGACGCAGTCGGGGCGGTCGGAGCGGGGTCGTTGACGATGGAATCGGCGAGCAACCAAGCTTTGGGGATCGCCTCAGAAACTCAAATTATGAGCGCTAGAGAGAGACTGGAGTGAGGAGAGCTGGGGCGCTAGGTGGAGGAGACGTATGCGCACCCGGGGTTACCTTTTATAGGCTAAGGGGAGGTCGGGAGGCGGTGATCGTGCGCAGAGGTCACAGCAACGACGGCGAATGACTTGCGTAAGTGCGCACGAACGAGGGGGAAACGGTCGGGAATGATTGCGGTGGAAACCGGTGGTTTAAATGCGCAATAATGCGAGAAAAATCCGGGAGAGAAACAGAAAATTGATGAAGCTTCATTCGGCAGAAATGGCGGACGAAGGCGCGGCCACGCGGGGAAGAAGAAAGTGTAGGACCATAAAGGCGACTAGAGAGGGGTGAATAGGCGCTTTCTCAACTTTCTCGCTTAAATCAAATTCAACACGAACTTAACTCCTTTAGCTATAAAAGCTAAGAAGATCAGTAAGTGCACAGTGGAAGCCTTGTGCTGAATTCGATAACCCTCTCAACCACATGACACAAAAATGGAGAAAAGAACTCACTAGTCGGGCTTCGGCACCGGGCGGTCGACCGGCCGAGATAAAGCGGCCGGACCGACGTTCAACGAGCGGTCGGACCGGCTACTAACTGACGGTCGGACCGTTGGATATCGGTTCGACCGCGATCGAAAGCGATCGAACGCGGGCGGTCAGACCGCCGTTACAAAACCGGTCAGACCGATTCAGTCCAGAACTGAAAAATCAAGCCCAAGTCCAAAATGAAATTTGATCCAACTTTTGATTCAACCAATGAAACTTGACCAAATTTCGAGCACACCTCCCTAATGATATTAAACACCTATTTCTAGCGACGATCCTTCAGATCCACTTCATAGAAACGATCTCTCTAGGTTTTACCGAAGAAGTGCACAAACCCTAGAAATATGAAAATCTTTATTCAAGACTTGCTTGTGGGGGTTGATGATCTAGATGACTCTAGGAGTATTCCCACACATCAAAGCAAGATAAAATAGGTCAAGAGACCAAGCATAACCCCTTGAATCAAGGAAGCACCAAAATCATCCAAAAGAGAGAAGAACACAAAGGGGACAAATGATCTTTCAAGTAAGCATCACAAGATTGATTAATCACACTAGATGCTTACAAAGCCACTCCAACTAGGAGGACAAGAGCTCACACAAGAGCACACTCACAATCTCTCCAAACCCTAGCTTCTCCTCTCCTCTCCTCTCCTCCAAACCCTAGAAAATGAAGAAGGGGGCCAAATGAATGCTTGGGGGTTTTACATCTCCCCCCCTTTCTATTTATACTAGAGGCCTAGGGTTTCACTTTTAGGACCCACTCACACATGGGACCCACACACACATAACTATTGAAGCAATCGCCTGCTTCACCACGTGTAGGTTGATCAGCGGTTCTCATCACGTCGCCAAGCCTCTCTTGTCCGAATCCCATCGGAATCTCCCAGAGACTCGCACCGACTTCCGCACCGCCCTGACCCACCCACTTTTACCAAACTACCCGTTCGATCCATCTTGCCCATTCTGCACCATGCTTGAGTCACACGACCTCACCCGGCATCCATGATCGTTCTGGACCTCAGCTCTCCAAGCGTAGTCCCGATCCACCTCACCGTTGACGTCGTAGACCTGCAAGCCACCTGCACAACAATAGACAAACAAATCGACTCCGGGAACAAGTTCTTCACAACTTGACCCACGTTAGTTCCGCAATGCAATATGCAACAATAAAGCATTGAAGTTCATACAATAAACACATTCAAATCAACTCAATGCCAACTTGGCTACCCTCCAAGTCATCGGCGGTCTGACCGCCCCACAAGGCCGGTCTGACCGATTTCAGGCCGGTCGGACCGATCCCACAACGGCGGTCGGACCGCCCGAAAAGACTTAGCCAAAATTTCAGCTCGAAATTCCGAAACCTTCTGGAAATTTCAACTGAATAGAACTTTTGACTGGGAGCTCCAAAAATGATGTGACCACATCCAGGAGACTCCCCTCACTTGCCTACACAACCTATTTTTGGCTCAGCTCCAAAAACCACTTTTCAACATATCGGTCGGACCGGCCACCATGGCCGGCCGGACCTCTCCACGGGCGGTCTGACCGCCCGACACAACCGGTCAGACCGCCTGTGGTCTGACAGACTGAAGCAAAACCGAAAACGCGAGATTTTGCAAACCAACAAAGCCATTGCCAATTGACTCATCATTCTAAGATCGTGCACATATCCTCACGATATCCACAATCTCCCCCTTGATGAACACATTGGCAATTTCCCAGAAAATGTGGTTTTTCAGATTGAAAAGTAAAAACAATCGTCGTTTTCGCATAAAGGCACAACTTGGTCCATAAGCAAGAAAAAGCCTAGGAACCGACCAAGCTGGCTTCAGGATAGTATAAGCAAGTGAGATAAGGCAATGAAAGCACAAGAAGATTCAATTTCCAGAAAGTAGCCAAAAATCTCACTTAGGTCCAAATGAAAGACAAAAAGTTCAATTTGACCTTTGATCATTGTGAGTCTTCTTCAATTGCAAATATAACCAGAAAAAGGCAATGAAATCAAGGGACTCAACTCACCATGATCACACAATTTCAAAAGGTTCAATTTTTTATTTTATGAAGTTCTTTTATATTAAACCTTAAGTATGAAACCAAAAGCTCCAAAACAGCATTTTCTTCACAATCTTTCTCCCCCTTTGACAATGAATTCATCAAGATGCATGGGAAAAGAAAGATCATGAAGGAATGAGTTTATTTTTGAACTTTAGAAAAAGGAGCCATGACTATTATACATGTAGACAGTACAAGAATTATACCAAGCCATAAAAAGAGTAGAAGCTATATTCAATCATGGCAAAACATGTACTGCAAAGCTAAAACTAAAATAGCAGTAATCTGAGATTAAGAGAATGAATACCATGAAAGGTTGCTCAATATCATAGTTTCACTAACAGCAACCAAAAATGAGTCAAGCCATGTCTATAAGTAAAAAGAGACTCAAAACAAGAACTGAGGCATTTTGAGCATTAATAGTACACTTTTGAAGCAAAACTCAAGCACTTAGCATTTTGAGCAATTTCCTAAAAGGATTTTTTTTACTGTGCTAGATCTCAAGCCTTGCCGCGACCATCTCAAGCGATAAGCTTAAAAGAGTGGTCTAGGTCATCCAAAACTCCCCCTGAGTTCATGCCTGGTGCAATGGCAAGCCGTCTCATGAGAAAGGATTGGTGAGATCAGTTTTTTCGCACAGAAAATCTCATTTTTCATTTGCTTGACTTAAGAAGTTAGAAAAGCTCATTTTTCATCTCAAAATAAGTTCAAGACTCAATTCAACCTATATGACATGGCAAGAATTATAAGAGGATCACTAGAGCAAAACTAGTCACAAGATCCAACAAGACATGATTTGATTCACTTTGCTCACAGATATAAACCTAGCAAGGCAAAAGCTAAGCTAACAGGAAGAGCCATAAAAGAAGTCAAGCAGACTAGGTATAGAGTATGAAAACAAGCCATACAAGGATAATAATCAAAGCTCCACAAATTTTATTAAACAATGCAAGACAATTGAAATGAAAAATGCATTATGATACAATGATTGCAAAAAGAGCAACTTCCCCCTCAAAACAGCCCAATAGGACTAATAACCCCTAACTCTCCCCGCAAAGCAGCAAAACGAGAAGAATCAAGAGTTTTAGTGAAAATATCTGCAAGCTGTTGCTCAGACTCTACAAAGTGAAGCACAACATCACCTTTCTCAACATGGTCTCTAAGAAAATGAAATTGAATATCAATGTGTTTAGTCCTGAAATGTTGCACTGGGTTTTTGGCAATATTAATTGCAGAAGTGTTGTCACAGAAAAGAGGAACACTTCTTAAGGATAACCCATAGTCTCGCAGCGTGGATAAAATCCAGAGAACCTGAGAGCAACCACTGGCAGCAGCTACATACTCGGCCTCAGCTGTGGACTGTGCATCCATAGACTGTTTTCTAGAAGACCAAGAAACAAGAGATGTGCCCAAGAAATGACAAGTGCCAGAAGTACTCTTCCTATCCACTCTACACCCCGCAAAATCAGCATCAGAAAATACTCAAATTGAGAGAGCAGAAGAAGAAGAATACCAGAGTCCAAAGTCAAGCGTATCTTGAAGGTACCTGAAGATGCGACGAACTGCTTGACGATGAGAAGCACGAGGAAGCTCGAAGCGGCGCACTGGACATACGGCAAATTGTATGTCCGGCCTCGACGCTGTAAGATAGAGGAGGGAGCCAATCATACTGCGGTACTCCTTCTGGTCCACGGACTCTCCATCCTCATCAGGGTCCAGCGCGGTGGTTGTAGCAATGGGAGTAGACATTGGCCTCTCGCCGCATATTGAAGCGCCGAAGAAGGTCCTTTGTATACTTACTCTAGTGAACGAAGGTGCCTTCTTTCAGTTGCTTGATTTGTAAACCAAGGAAGAATGTCAACTCTCCCATCATGCTCATCTCGAACTCACTGCTCATAGAATCTGAAAATCTGGAGCGAGTGACTCGCTCTTGAAGATCCCCAATCATCTGCTCAGGTGGATGTTGTCGCTGAATGTGAAGAGATGCTCCTGGTGCAGAAGTGGCCTCTACCTCATGAGTTGTCGAGGTAGGAACAGAGCCACTCAGATCGTCGGTGGGGATAGGAGGAGGTCGCCAATTGAAATCGGAGTAGTAGTAGCGTGCTCTCCACCCTCTTAGAGGTAGCCGGAGGATGGTTCGATTCCTCATCCTCAGAGTCATCATCGACGAAGATGCTTCCTTGAATTTCAGGAACCTGTGTACCTGTAGCATCGGATCTAGTACCAAGACTAGCCTCATCAAAAGTGACTTCGCAAGTCTCAACAATTTTGTTAGTGTCAACATTAAAAACACGATAGCCACGAGAATGAGCAGGATATCCAAGAAATATGCCATGAAAACATCTAGACTCAAATTTATCAAGGTTGCCATGTTTAAGTATGAAGCACTTGCACCCAAAAATCTTGAAATGAGAGACTTTGGGAGAATGACCAAATCTAAGCTCATAAAAGGTCTTCCCAACCACAGATCTCAAGAAAACCCTATTGGAAATATAACAAGCAAGAGAGATCGCCTCATTAAAATCTCCTAGGAGTAGAATGCTCATCTAACATGGTCCGAGCCATCTCTACAAGGGTTCTGTTCTTCCTTTCTACAACACCATTCTCACTGGGAACTCTAGGAGAAGAAAACGATGCTCAATTCCCTATCGCAGGTAGGTAGAAAAGAAGAATTCTTGAATTCTGTCCCATTGTCACTCCTAATGGCTCTCAAAGCTCCAGGGATATCAACAGCAAGTCTAAGGACCAAATCTCTAAAGAATCCAAATGCTTCGTCCTTAGAAGCGAGAAAATAAACCCATGAATACCAGGAGTAATCATCTACAACCACCAGCACATACCATTTCCCACCAATGATCAACTCTAGAAGGACCAAGCGTGTCTAAGTGAAGAAGTCGCCCCAGTCCATCACCATTACCAAGGTAAGAGGTGGGTGGGAAGCGCACACCATCTTACCATGTCTACTGTATGAGCACACAAGATCTCTAATGACCTTCACTTAGGCAAACCTCTAATCAAGTCCTTGCAACTGACTCTAGACAAATGATCAAAACCTATATGCCCTAGTCTACGATGCCACAAAACAAGGTCATGAGAATCAGAGGCTACAAGACACCTAGGACGGGAAACTGAAGAAATACTGAAATTTGAACAAAAGATCTTCTCAAATCTGGAGATCTCAAAAACAAGCTCACCCGAGGAATCTAGAACTCTACACTCTCCACTTTTAAATCTCACTTCTAGACCCTCATCAAGCAGCTGAGAAACAGATAGAAGATTTGAGAGACCATGTGAGAGGTCCTCCCTTGTGAGTGATGAGTAATTGACATCTTGTTGGATGGGTTGGGATTTGAATCCCCATGTTTGTGCTGGTTCTGTGCTGAATCAGGATAATCGGAACTACCGGCGTAGTAGTCATGGAAGTTCCGATGATCGAACTACTGCATTGTGTAGGAGCGGAAGTTCCATGATCTAACTTCGCTTAATCTCGGGTTTTGAGTTCTGTTGAGTTGAAGTGCGGAACTTCCGCCCCTGGGAGCGCGGAACTTCCGATAATACTGACAGGTGTGTTGTGAATCGGATCCTCCAACCTGGGAGTGCGGACGGTCCGATAATCGGAACTTCCGCTATGGGAAAGCGGAACGTCCGATAATCGGAACTTCCGATTGTTAAGGGCGGAACTTCCGATTGTACACAGAAATGAACAGTGCGTGCATATTTTGTGTAATTGAGGTTGTATGAGTTTGAGTCTCATACAAATGTTGTTGCTATGATATTGTGCAATGCTATGTGATGTGTTTTTGTCTGTGATGACTGCAGGACATCGAGACGAAGTCGTGGCGAGACACGATGTGATCGGACTAGGCGCAGGCGGCGTTGAGGTCAGAACGGTCGGGATGTGTCAAAGACGGCGTGAATCTTGAGGTGGTTGCGAGTCAAGGACAGCGAGGCGTACGGGGGGCTTCCAGAAGGTGCGCAAGGGGTGAAATGGTATTTTCGCAAAGCGGCACAAGTGGAGGCGGTTCCGTTCGGGTGTAGCGGGCTTAATGGGTTGAAGGCCCATTAGGCAAAGGCTATAAATAGAGCTGAACCCCTGGTGTTAGGGTTAGACTTTGAGAGAGAAAATTAGGGTTAGCTCTAGCAAAAGGGTGTGTTTTGCTTTTTGAGAGTTTGTTGGTTTGGAGAGAATGAACTGAAACTTATTGTATTCATTCCTCTTTGCTTTACCTCTGTAATCCTTGTTTCAATCCAATGAAATCTGAGGTTTTGATTATTTGATTTTGCAACTCTTCCTCTCACTGTTTATACGTTGAATATCTAGGTTTCGGTGTATCTTTTGATTCATCTTATGAGAGTGCATGAAACTTGAGAGCTAGAGTCGTTTTGATATTGCTAATATATCCTCAAAGTTTCATGAGCTAAGAATCTAAGAATATCTCTATTCGCGGGTTTTGGTCTTTCTTTCGTATTCTTCAAGAAACCCGATTTTGCTTTGATTATTGAATCTTTGCTTGCAACTTCTTCTCAATACGGTCAAGATGTTGTTTAGGATGATGTCCTGTGAAACTTGACCGAGAAGAACAACAAATCAAAAGTAGTTTGATTTTTGGGCAAAACCCGAGCGCTCGTTCTTGGTCGATAATCGAGCTTCCGATTTTACACAATGAATCTGCCATAGCGGAACTTCCGCACGGAATTCGAACTTCCGATTTTCGAACTTCCGCTTGACCGGGCGAGCTTCCGATTTCCGTAAGAACGTTTCGAGGCTTGTTTTTCTTCTTTGATCTTGCTTCATTTATTTTCTTTAGATCTCCGAGATCTTTGTAGGCTTGTTTAAATACAAGAAAGGGAGTTATTAATTTTAGGCACCATTCACCCCCTCTGCTGCCATTTCGGTCCTTCAATTGGTATCGAGCCTGTTAGCTCTTTCTTATAGATCTTAACCGGTCGGTTGAGCCATGGCAACGACAAGTATTCCACCAAGCCTCCGCCTTTGATGGCATGGATTACCCTTTCGGAAGAGCCGAATGGAAACATACATCCGTGCTCGGGTATGCCATCCGGAGAAAGGTGAAGGTGAGATTTGCGCCTCGCCGATGAAAACATCAATGTGGAAACATGCCCGATGTTGAGGCCAATGCTAAGGCTAGGAACATCATCATTCGTGGTTTGAGTAGAAGTGAGTTTGATCGCATTTCTCATTTGACTTACGCTATTTACATCCGGGTGACCTCGATGCATACCATGAGGGCACCACCCGATTAAGACGGTTCGACAAGACCAGCCTTCAAGCGTGAATACAAGAAATTTGAGATGCTTTTCGTGAATCTCTTGACGAGTGCTTTTCGCGGTTTCATAAGATTTTGAGCAACCTCCGAGCGGTTGGTCTTACATACCCGACTCGGATAACGCCGACGGATGCTTTCGCACTCGATCTTCGTGTTTGGGAGATGAAAGTGACTACCATCAAGGATAGCACGGACCTCTCGACCACGACTCTTGATGCGCTTTACTCGCGTCTCAAGACTCACGAGATTGACATTGTCTCTCAAGGTCAAGTCACGATCGATGGCTTTAGTCACCGATCCCACCTCTGATCTTCTTCTCGAGTCGACACGCTGGTTCTCCCTAGTCGCTCTCGTGACATAACTGATGATCAGTTAGAGCAGCTTGAGGATGAACAGCTAGCCCTCCTAGCTCGGAAGTTTTCCCATGCTTACAAGAGGAGGGATGGAAAAAGAGGAGGTCCTGTGATTTGTTTCGAGTGTGGTGGCCCCAACCACATCCGAGCAAACTGTCCCAAGCTGGGGAAGGGCAAAGGTGACTATGGCGGTCCGAGCAAGAACGACTACATCGACAAGAACCGCAACACGAAGCCCTCAGCACCTGACCAAGGCAAGAAGATGTTCCGCAACTTTGGGAAGGCAAAGAAGTTGTTCCATCGCGTCCTCACCGCCCTCGACGAACTGAACACCAGCGAGGTGGATGGGTGTTGTGACGATGATGGGAAGGACGATCATGATCCCAAGGACGACGGCAACTTCTCCGGCATGTGCTTCATGGCCCTCGGGGGCGAACTGAGCGACAGCGAGCTGTACTCCGACTCCGATGAGGTTAGTCCCACTTACGACCAGCTTAATGATGCTTTTCTTAAGCTAGGTAGATTTCATGCTAAGTCTAGGGCTAAGTGTGCTGAGTTGGAGAAGGAAGTAGCTAGACTATCACGGGAGCTTACTTTACTTACATCTGCTCCCTCCCGTGATGATTGTGACACATGTTGTGCTTTGCTTGATGACATGGAAAAACTAAGGACCTTGCATGATAGTGTGTCCTCTGAACTTGACATGATTAAAGTAGAGAACATTAGCCTTCTTGCTGAATTAGAGATGAGTAGGGTAGCACCTCCTTCATCTACTACTGTTGAGGCTACTGCTTGCACCTCATGTGAGGTTAAGGACAACTCGTTTAGAGGTCTTTATACCATGTTGCTCGATCTGCCTGAGACTTGTGAAAATTGTAATAATCTCAAGATGAACCTAAACGGCAGATCACAAAATTGTCAATTCCAAGTCACGCTTATTAGAGCCTATTGTTTCTTGTTTAAACTGTCCCAAGTTAATCACTGAACTAGAATCAGATTCAAGCAGCTTCAAGAAATGATTGATCACAATAACAAATTGGCTCAGTATGCTTCTAAGGACCTTGTTAGCTCACCATGCAATCAATGTAATAAACTAAAATGTGATTTGGTTGCTTTGGATGAAAAATGTGTGAAGCTAACTAAGGACCTTCTAGAGACACAATCATCTCGCTTGTATTGAGTGTCTTTGGGAAGAAGTCTAAGGGTTTGGTAGAGACGCCTAGCAACGTGAACCAATCTGCTAGCAGAGGGACTGCCCCCCAAAGTCTACCGTGCATGCACAAGCAAATCCTTCCTCTCCGCTTGGTTCTTCTTCGCTCCCTTACCTTCGTTGTTCCTTCTTCCCCTGCTTCTTCTTGCACCTCTCTTTCGGGAGTGTCGATCTTATGAACACTCTCCAGAGGTTTGTAGGAGGCAAGAAGAAGCTCAATCTCATTCTAGACAAATCTAAGATTTGCAGATTTAATCAGGGTCTAGGATATGATATCCATGAGGATATGAGGAAGCATCCACCTGTAGTGCTCAAAACCATAGCACTGTGTGTGATCAAAACTAAGCCCAGACTCCAGAAAGTCAATTTTAAGTCAGCGGGTTTTGTTCAAAGGATTTCGACAAGAAGGTGATTCCACCGCAGCCTCTCGCCCCGCAAGGCGGTATCATTGCACCTTCCGCCGAAGGATGGACATTTAGTTGATCATTGCTTCAGGCGCGCCAAGATCGCGCGTAGAGATCGTGTTGAGTCTGTTAGGTACATTCATGGTCAGCCCTAGACTATGAGTGCACCTAAGACCAACACGAGGCCTAGGTTTGGTACAATCGATGATTTAGGGCAAGATCGAGGACTTGGTTTTTCCGAAGTTTTCGATTTTCGTCCTCATGCTCCCTTTGGTCGTGACTTCCGCCGCTTTGAGGGTAGATCTCTGCTTCCTTTCGAGATGGCTACCACGGCGTGATCGCATGTTGCCGCAATTTCGACTCGCTCTTCCATAGCAATGGATTCAAAGAATAACTTCGTGTCCGCATACGCATCTTCCGACTTGTTGAGTGACAGAGAGCGTAGGGTAGATAGAGGTCACTCTAGCTTGACTACTTCATCTGTTCGACGTGTTACTCAGTATTGGGTGCCAAAATCGTTGTTGATTCACCCCAAGATCGAGACTTTACTGCTTGACTCAGTTCACGCGGGGAAGGGAAAGGTTTGGATTGTAGACTCGGTGTTCACGCCATATGACCGTGAGTCTCGTTGGTTTTCTTCCCTAGCTCGCGCTCCAGTGATGAGACGATCACCTTTGGAGATGCTTCATTTGGGCGCCATCGCTAAAGGTACAAAGAGCATTAATAATTCCTTTATTTTGAAAGATGTTGCCTTAGTAAGTAAGCTGCAGATAATCGCTTTCGCCTCTCACCACCGATGACGGTTATGAGGTGAGCTTTAAGAAAACAATTGCAAAATTCTTGATTCTTCTGTAGTCCGGTTTATGGATTTCTCGATATGGGAGGATCTTTCGTGCTGATTTTTCCGAGTCTTCCGTGATCCTCTCGTGTGTTTAGTAGCTTCAATCCCGTGATTTAACTTTCTCGCATAGGAGACTTGGTCATATAGGATTTGATCATCCGACCGAAAGTTAGCGCCACGATCTCATTCGTGGTTTGCCAAACTCAAAATGGTCAAGGATCTTGTTTGTGCTCCTTGCCGAAGACGGCAAAATGGTTGCCGCTTCACATCCTCCAGCATAAAGGACTATGACAGATGCACCAGTCAATCGCCCATATGGACACAGAGGGACCAAGCTAGAGTGCAACAAGAGGAGGAAGTGGTACGTACTTGTCGTGGTCGATGACTTCTCGAGGTATTCTTGGGTGTTTTTCTTAGCCTCAAGGATGAGACGCTTACTCTTTTTCGTGGTCTTTTAGTAGGCTTTCGCTGAGCTCCTGTGCATTACGTGTAATTCGCAGTGATAATGGCACCGAGTTCAAGAACTCCTACTTTGAGAGTTTCGTGGTGAGACAGTGTAGAGCACCGCCTCGCTCCATACGCCCCTCAACAGAATGGCGTTGTGGAGAGGAAGAACCGTACCTTGGTCGAGATGGCCAGGACAATGCTTGATGAGTACTCTACACCTAAGAAGTTTTGGGCTGAGGCTATTGCTACTTCTTGTCATGTTTCTAACAGAGTCTTTCTTCGGGCACTCTTGCATCGCACTTCTTATGAGTTGAGATATGGGCGAAAATCCAGCGTCTCGCATTTTCGTGTGTTTGGTTGCAAGTGTTTTATTTTGAAGTCTGGGAACCTAGATAAGTTCGAATCACGATCTTGTGATGGGATCTTTCTGGGTTACTCGCCTTCT
Source organism: Hsuehochloa calcarea (assembly GCA_036346395.1). Taxonomy (NCBI): domain Eukaryota; kingdom Viridiplantae; phylum Streptophyta; class Magnoliopsida; order Poales; family Poaceae; genus Hsuehochloa; species Hsuehochloa calcarea. The sequence continues at coordinate 13,351,359 of CM070615.1, read as the reverse complement.
TCTCGTACCTATAGAGTCTGGAACTGCGAGTCTAGCAAAATGTTAGAAACCTGTGAGGTGACCTTCGATGAGGCCAGTCCGGGGGCTAGGCCTGATATCTCAGGTTCTCTAGAGCAGTCTGAGTCCATCTTTGTGGACGATGAGGAGGATGGAGATGAGGGTTGTCTACCCGATCCAGTTCCTTCTCCTCTTGAGGTGCCTTCTTCCACCGCACCTCGAGGAGATCAGCCCTTACCTTCTGCTTCTTCTGGAGCGAGTGGCTCTGTTCCTATCTCATCTGCTCATGAGATAGAGGCCACTTCTTCTTCTCACCCTGGACCTCCTAGATACATTCAAAAGGACCATCCTTCAGAGCAGATCATTGGAGATCTTTTTGAGCGAGTCACTGCTCAAAACTGCATGTCTCTATTCTGCTCCATTCTCGCCTTTGTTGCCTCGCTTGAGCCCAAAGACGCTTGTCATGCTCTTTCTGATGAGTCATGGACTAACGCCATGCACGAGGAATTGGAAAACTTTGAAAGAAACAAGGTCTGGTCGCTTGCTGAGCCCCCGCAAGTTCACAATATCATTGGGACTAAGTGGGTGTTCAAGAACAAGCAAAGTGAAGATGGGTTAGTCATTCGAAACAAGACTAGACTGGTAGCTCAAAGCTATTCCCAGGTTGAGGGTCTCGATTTTGAGGAGACATTTGCACCTGTAGCCAGACTTGAAGCCATTAGAATTCTGCTTGCCTTTGCAGCTTCTAAGGGTTTCAAGCTTTACCAGATGGATGTCAAGAGTGCCTTCCTCAATGGCCTTATTGAGGAAGAAGTCTATGTTAGACAGCCTCCAGGTTTCGAGAACTCCAAATACCCTAACCATGTCTACAGGCTTTCCAAAGCTTTGTATGGACTCAAACAGGCTCCCAGAGCTTGGTATGAAAGGTTTAAGACCTATCTGTTGAGTCATGACTTTCAAATGGGTAAAATTGACAAGACCTTGTTCATTCGCCGCCTTGGCACCGATCTTCGCTTCGCCGTCGGATCTATGTGGATGACATTATCTTTGGCGGCTCCTCGCATGCTCTTGTTTCCCGCTTTTCCGATGTCATGAGCTCTGAGTTTGAAATGAGCATGATGGGGAGTTGAGCTTCTTCCTTGGCTTCCAAATCAAACAGACTGGGAGGGTACTTTTCTCGCACCAAGGCAAGTACACTCGAGACCTCCCCGGCGCTTCGACATGAGCGATGGAAAGTCAGTTTCAACTCCAATGTCTTCCACAAAGATCTCTTGACCTGTATGAAGACGGTGAACCTGTTGATCAAAAGGAGTTTAGGAGCATGATTGGCTCTCTCTTGTACCTCACAGCCTCGAGACCTGGCATACATTTCTCTGTGTGTCTGTGTGCTCGGTTTCAGGCTTCTCCTCGCGTCTCTCACCGCCAGGCGGTGAAGCGCATCTTTCGGTACCTTCGAGCTACCATTGACTATGGTATCTGGTACTCTTCCTCCTCTTGTCTATCTCTTAGAGCCATTTCAGATGCAGACTTTGCTGGCTGTAGGATAGATAGGAAGAGCACTTCTGGCACTTGTCAATTCATTGGCACTTCTCTTGTCTCTTGGTATTCAAGGAAGCAGTCCGGTGTTGCACAATCCACTGCAGAGGCCGAGTACGTTGCTGCAGCCAGTTGTTGTAGCCAAGTGCTTTGGATGGTCTCGACTCTGCAGGACTTTGGGTTAAGTATTGACAGTGTTCCACTCTTTTGTGATAACACTTCTGCAATTTGTATTGCTAAGAACCCAGTGCAACATTCTCGGACCAAGCACATTGATATCAGATATCATTTTCTTCGAGACCATGTAGAGAAGGGTGACATTGTGCTCCAGCCAGTGGAGAGTGAGCACCAGCTATCGATATCTTCACTAAGCCTTTGGATAGCTCTAGGTTTTCACTTTATGGGAGAGCTTGGGGTGGTTTGTCCGTATGGACTGCTGTGAGAGGGAGCTTATGCTTTACTATCAGATTATACTTTTATTATGCTCTTACTCCTTCTGTTTGCATTGCATATGGGTGCATTGGGTGTAGTCCTTCCAGCATAGGTTAGAGTGGTTCTCTTGCAAGCTGTTTAGACTGCTTATTCTCATCTTGTGCTTCTGGGGTGCTTCTTATTAGCTATTTCTCTTCTTCTAGGTTGAGCTTACTCACTTCTTACAGGTTCTAGCAAGGGTTCGGGCCACCCTTGGGTAGACAGGGATAGTGTTTGCTCCTTAGTTTGTTGGATGAATAGTTGATATTCCTGGAGTCATATGGGGAAGATGAGAATCAGTCTGAGCTAGTATCCTTTATATCTTATCTATGCTCTAAGGATTGCCTTTCTGTTTCTATTTGCCAGTTTCTCGATTTTATTCCTTTGGTTCAGGGGGAGTTCATTTTGAATCTTCTTTATTGACATAACTCAACCTGAATTAAAAGTGCATCTCATTCTGAAGGGAATCTGGATTTTCTTGCTTTTCAGTATACATTTTAATAAAATTGCATGGAGCCCTGATTATTATTCCTTATGATCTGTTTTCATTGCTTTACATCTTGCCATGATCTGTGCTTAATTGCTAAATTTATCATGACTTTTTATGTGTAGTCTAGTCTTTACCATGTTGAAATGACTAAAATTGCTCAACTTAAATTAAAATCTTGTCATGATAACTCTTGAGACTAGTCTGGTTGTTAGTTATCCTTTTATGATTCTCGCCATGTCAAGTAAGTCGAGTTGAGTCTCAATCTCTTTTGAACCTTAGATTAAGCTATGTCAGTTCTTTAAGAAACAAGACTTATCTTTGAATCTTTGGTCAAAATTTTAAAAAAATGATCTCTTTTGTGCGAAAAAACTGATCTCACCAATGCTTTCTCATGAGACTGCTTGCCATTGCACTAGGCATGAACTCAGGGGGAGTTTTGGATGACCTAAGATCACCTCCTTAAGTCTCAGAGCTTGGAGTGATCGCATAAGGCTTGAGATCTAGCACATGGTTCAAAAATTGAAAATGGTTGAAGCTTGGGAGGCGCTTGTGGATGGCTCCTAGTCCAGACTTGCTTTACCAAGATAAAGCCATAAATGTCTTTCAGAAAAGCAAAATGTGCTAAGAGTGCTTATCATTAAAAAGACCAAGTACTGGATCAAATGAGTCAATCTTATGGCTGGTAGCTTTCTAAACTGTTCAATATGAGTCTTCTTGGTTCAACTTAGATTATTTGACATGGCTTGCATCTTCCTTGGATAACTCTTAGCTAGATTATAATCTTGATACACTTGGCATGCTAAGAAATTGGTCAAATTCTCAGATTATGCCTTCTTTGGCTTAGCTTTTCTATACATCAATTGTCATGATCTTGATAGCTTTACTTGAATTATGGCTTGGTGTAATTCTCTAATAGTCATTTTGGATAATCTTCATGGCTCCACTTGCTTAAAATGAAAACGCCATCTCCTCCTCTTAAATGCATGTTGATGATTTTATTGCCAAAGGGGGAGAAGTTTTGGAGAAAAAGTAAGTCTTTTGGAGAAGTTTGGAGAAAAGCCTTGAGTTTTTGCGATAAATAAAATTGCTCTTTCATCTTTCTCAAGTCTTTCTCTTGTGTCAACATGTGAGAGGTCCTCCCTTGTGAGTGATGAGTAATTGACATCTTGTTGGATGGGTTGGGATTTGAATCCCCATGTTTGTGCTGGTTCTGTGCTGAATCAGGATAATCGGAACTACCGGCGTGTAAGCTGCGGAAGTTCCGATGATCGAACTACCACGTAGGAGCGGAAGTTCCGATGATCTAACTTCGCTTAACTGGGTTTTGAGTTCTGTTGAGTTGAAGTGCGGAACTTCCGCCCCTGGGAGCGCGGAACTTCCGATAATACTGACAGGTGTGTTGTGAATCGGATCCTCCAACCTGGGAGTGCGGACGGTCCGATAATCGGAACTTCCGCTATGGGAAAGCGGAACGTCCGATAATCGGAACTTCCGATTGTTAAGGGCGGAACTTCCGATTGTACGTAAATGAACAAAGGCGTGCATATTTTGTGTAATTGAGGTTGTATGAGTTTGAGTCTCATACAAATGTTGTTGCTATGATATTGTGCAATGCTATGTGATGTGTTTTTGTCTGTGTTGACTGCAGGACATCGAGACGAAGTCGTGGTGAGACACGATGTGATCGGACTAGGCGCAGGCGGCGTTGAGGTCAGAACGGTCGGGATGTGTCAAAGACAGCGTGAATCTTGAGGTGGTTGCGAGTCAAGGACAGCGAGGCGTACGGGAGGCTTCCAGAAGGTGCGCAAGGGGCGAAATGGTATTTTCGCAAAGCGGCACAAGTGGAGGCGGTTCCGTTCGGGTGTAGCGGGCTTAATGGGTTGGAGGCCCATTAGGCAAAGGCTATAAATAGAGCTGAACCCCTGGTGTTAGGGTTAGACTTTGAGAGAGAAAATTAGGGTTAGCTCTAGCAAAAGGGTGTGTGTTGCTTTTTGAGAGTTTGTTGGTTTGGAGAGAATGAACTGAAACCTATTGTAATCATTCATCTTTGCTTTACCTCTGTAATCCTTGTTTCAATCCAATGAAATCTGAGGTTTTGATTATTTGATTTTGCAACTCTTCCTCTCACTGTTTATACGTTGAATATCTAGGTTTCGGTGTATCTTTTGATTCATCTTATGAGAGTGCATGAAACTTGAGAGCTAGAGTCGTTTTGATATTGCTAATATATCCTCAAAGTTTCATGAGCTAAGAATCTAAGAATCTCTCTATTCGCGGGTTTTGGTCTTTCTTTCGTATTCTTCAAGAAACCCGATTTTGCTTTGATTATTGAATCTTTGCTTGCAACTTCTTCTCAATACGGTCAAGATGTTGTTTAGGATGATGTCCTGTGAAACTTGACCAGAGAAGAACAACAAATCAAAAGTAGTTTGGATTTTTGGGCAAAAACCCGAGCGTTCTGTTCTTCGGTCAGGATAATCGGAGCTTCCGATTTTACACAGCGGAACTTCCGCACGGGAATTCCGGAACTTCCGATTTTCGGAACTTCCGCACCTGACTGGCCGGAGCTTCCGATTTCCAGAAGAACAGCCCGAGGCTTGTTTTTGTTCTTTGATCTTGCTTCATTTATTTTCTTTAGATCTCCAGAGATCTTTGTAGGCTTGTTTAAATACAGTAAAGGGGAGTTATTAATTTTTAGGCACCATTCACCCCCCCTCTGTTGCCATTTCGGTCCTTCAAGATTATACCTCAGCTTACTTACCAAAGCGACGTCTTTAAGCATGAACTTGTCGTTGCCAAGCACAAAGGTTTTTTGCGATCACGGTCCCGTAGAAGCATCCCCAAATGTAATCAATTCGTTGCGGATGCACGTGTGAGGGAGGAGAACCATCTAGAATCTCCGGTCATATGTCGAGAACACCCGGAGTCAACAAGCCATATGTCCTCCTTCCTCGCACGACGGACCTAAAAAGCACAATCAGAAAACATTCGTGCCTCAGTACTGGGGTTAGTGATAAATGATCGAGGAATCCAAAGATCGAGAAGCACGATGTCCGGGAGCAAAGAGAGAAAAAGCAGTAAAACATGATCGTAAATAAAATCATAAGGATGCACATGAGAACCACCTAGACCTCTCCAAACGATCTACCAAAAGATCGATACTCCCCTGCCTAGGTGCTACCCGGTGTCTCTCCTCACGATGTCCTAATCCAATATGCTGCCTAGACCCATCAAAAGAGTCTACAAAGTTCTCTACAAATCTAGGCCTATATGTGTTGCGATAAACAGGCTGCCTAGCTCTAGAGACTATAGCTGGAGAAGGGACTCCTCTAATGGATTTCAGGACGCTCATCCTCTCTTTTCTCTCAAGTTTTGCTCTCCTAAGGTAACTCAACAAGATGGCTTTCTTTCTTGCGAAGGTGCAATGGTATCGACCTTTTGAGAAGTCTGCATGAATGAGTGAAAGCACCTTTCTTGCCGTAAGGAGTTTGAGCAAAACCAATGATTTGAAAGCAACCCTGATGGCTTAGGAGGTTCTAGCTCAAATGCACCATTCTTCACAACTCTAGCAATCCTAGGTGGGTTTTTCTTGGAATGCTCTAGGGGATTGAAACCTAGACCACTATTTTCACGCTCACTTTGGATTGATCAAGAATCATGTTGAGTTTCTTTTTCCCACTTGAAAACTTCTCAAGAGTCACCTTGAGGTAATCATTCTCTTTCATTAAACCTCACATCTAGCGACTTGCTAGACTTGATTACCTCATTGCTCTTACTCTTAAGAAGGGCCACTTCCACTTTGAAGGCCTCACAAGACACACAATAGGATTCCCGAATCCTATTCAAGCTGCTTCCTTAAACTTGACTCTAAATGCCTCTTGAATCGATTAATCATGGTTTCAACTTCACATTCAAAACACAAGAGTTAGAATCAATAACTTTCTTAGAAGCGAAGAAAAGACATGGATCTTTCAAGTTTAGCCTTTTCTTCAAGAGTCTTGTTTAAGGCTTCAATCTCAATTGTAAGCTTGGGACAATTTTCACAAGATGCAACTCTAGAGTAAATCAAGATTTCTCATCTCTTGCATCTTAATCCTATTATTCTTACAATGAGAGCATGTGTGACTAGCATCAAACTTTTGCAATTCTTTTAAAGAGCTATCCAGCTTTAATTCTAGCAAAGCACAATTTGAGCAGTTAAAGGGATAGCTTCCATGGTAGTCACATCAAGTGAAATGGCATCTAAGCAAGCGAAACTAGACTTGAGAGATTCTAGTTCATCGAGAGCATCTTTTAGTTGATTTGTAATGAGAGGAATGAGCAGATTTCAAGCTTGTCAAATCTTTAAGCAAGCTCGCAGAATCACAAATATCGCCGATTAATGGATTTAAGCCTAACAACTTCTAGGTTCAAATTATCAATCATAATGTCCTCGCAATTAATCGGGCGGTCGGACCGGTGGATGGCGGTTCGACCCGCAGATCTGTTATCTCAATACACGCGGTCGGACCATTGCGTTATAACACCGATCGACCGGTTCACCCGAATCAAAAACTCAACCTAAATCCAAAACGAAATTTGATCCAACTTTTATTCAACCAATGAAACTTGACCAAATTTCGAGCACACCTCCTAATGATATTAGAGACCTATTTCTAGCGACGATCCTTTAGATCCACTTCGCAGAATCGATCTCTCAAGGATTTAACAAAGAAGTGCACAAACCCTAGAATTATGAAAATCTTGATTCAAGACTTGCTCGTGGGGGTTGATGATCTAGATGACTCTAGGAGTATCCCCACACATCAAAGCAAGATAAATAGTCCAAGGGACCAAGCATAAACCTTTGAATCAAGGAAGCACCAAAATCATCCAAAAAGGGAGAAGAACACAAAGGGAGCAAATGATCTTTCAATTAAGCATCACAAGATTGTTTGATCACACTAGATGCTTACAAAGCCTCTCCAACAAGGAGGGCAAGAGCTCACACAAGGAGCACACTCCAAACTCTCCAAACCCTAGTTCTCCTCTCCTCTCCTCCAAACCCTAGAAAATGAGGAAGAATGCCAAATGAGTGCTATAAGAGGGTTTTACATCTCCCCCCTTCTATTTATAGGAGAGGACTAGGGTTTCACTTTTGGGACCCACTCACACATGGGACCCACACACAACATCTGTTGAAGCAATCGCCGCTTCACCACGTGTAGGTTGATCGGCGGTTCTCATCACGCCGCCAAGCCTCTCTTGTCCGAATCCCATCGAACCTCCCGAGACTCGCGCCGATATCCGCACCACCGATCCAACCAAATTGCACCGAACCACCCGCTCGATCCATCTTGCCCATTCGCACCATGCTTGTGTCACACGACCACACGCGATCCATGACCGCTCGGACCTCGCCTCTCAAGCGTAGTCCCGATCCACTCACCGTTAACGCCGTTGACACGCAAGCCACCGCATACTATAGACAAACAAACCGCTTCCGGAACAAGTTCTTCACAACTTGACCCACGCCTCCATGAATGCAATATACATCAATAAAGCATTGATAACCAAACATTAATCACAATCAAAACACACCAATGCAAACTTGGCTCACCTCCAAGTCATCGCGGGTCGATCAGCCCCACAAGGCCGGTCCGACCGATTCAGTTTGGCGGACCGCTCCCACAACGGCGGTCGACCGGTCAAAAGGACTTAGCCAAAATTCAAGCGTGAAATTCAAACCTTCGAATTTTTAACTCAATAGAACTTTTGACTGGAGCTCCAAAATGATGGGACCACATCCAGAGACTCCCTCACTTGCTCGCACAACCTATTTTTGGCTCACCTCAAAACCAACTTTCAATATGGCGGTCGGACCGCCACCATGGCGGTCTGGACTCCTCCACGGCGGTCGACCGCCGACACAAATGGATCCGACACCGGGAGCAAATCCGAAAACGCAAGATTTTGCAAACCAACAACGCCATTGCCAATTGACTCATCATCCTGAGATCGTGCACATATCCTCACGATATCCACAACTTCTCTTCCTTCTGAGTACACTGCTTTTAAGATAAACTATAATACTCAGAAAGATAAATGGAGCATGAGCGATCTTATCGCCATGTGTGTCCAGGAGGAAGAAAGGATTAGGACCGAAAAGAAAGATTTTGTGAATCAAGTTGGCGGTCCTAGCAAAAGGAAGTTCTCAGGGGACTTCAAATCCAAGAAAAGGCTGCACTACTCTCCTAATTCAGATAAATCAGGGCCTAAGGTGCAAAATACACCTAAGCCCAATGTTGCTCCTGCTAAAGCACCAAGTGGGAATGCATGTCACTTCTGCAAGGAGCCAGGACATTTCCAGAAGGATTGTGTTGGTTTCCTAAAGTGGCTCGCCAAGAAGGGTAATGATTCTATAACGTTTGTTGATGAAACCCTTTATACTAATTTTCCTTTAAATCTTGGTGGATTGACTCAAAGTGCGGTGTGCACGTTACCAACTCTTTCTGAGGATTCCATACCATGAGAACACTAAGAAAGGGGAGCGAAGTCTTAGAGTCGTGGATGGAAAAGAAGTCAAGTGGAATTAGTTGGTTCTGCTTTCCTTAGTTTTAGATAGCGCTTCACACTTCGTCTTAATAATGTAGTTTTTGTTCCTTCCATTAGGAGGAATTTAATTTCAGTATCTTTATTGGACGATGATGGATTTAAATGTAATTTTGGTAACAATAAGTGTGTTATCACATTTAATTCAAATAATGTTGGTCTTGCTGTTAGACAAGACAAGCTTTATATGCTTTCCTTAATGAATCACCGATATCTTTGAATGTGTGTGATACTATGCGTAAAAGAATAATGAGACTTCTTCAAACTCGTGCCAATCGCTGCTTAGGCCACATTTCAAGGGGAGAATGGAGCGCCTCATTAAGGAAGAGATTCTCCAACCATTAGATTTCTCGACTCGCACTAATCGCATTGATTGCATTAAAGGAAAATATGCGAGCCTGCCACCGAGCCGCCGCCGGTTCTCCGTCGACGTGGCCGCCACCCAAAGCCACTTGTGCGCCATCTCGGCGTTAAGTGGTCGGCGCGTTGCTGCCACGTGGACGCCAGGCTGCCGCCAGGCCACCTTGCCTCACGCAGTGTCAAGCGTAACCGAGTCCACCGAGACTCGGGGCGCGGTGGACTTAGTCCACCACTGTTCGCCCCACCGCCGACCTCGGTGATCGTCTTCGCCGACGATGTCGACTCAATAAATCCGATTTCCTTTAGAAAAATAATTCGAAAACTCTAGCAAATTCTGAAAATTGAATTTAATTTAGGTTTTAAACTTCCAGGAGCTCGTATTTCTTCATACAAACTCCGATTTAGGTGATTCAAATTTCTAAATTTGTATAAAATCAAGATCTAGCTAACTAAACCAAAATTTTTAATTTGGAGTTAATTTGAATTTTCATTTGAATTTATTTGTGTTCATTTGAATTCTGTTTGAATTTGGAATATTTTCACAGATAGATTTTGACGACTCGGAGAGCTTGACCCTATTGAAGAAGTAGAATACTGTGAATTTGAGCAAGGCAAGTTACACCATTAACCATTTTGCCCTAATATTTAAAATTATTTAATTTCTGCTTTTAAATTATTATTGCATGCATAATTGTATTTAATTATTTTAAATTCCTGTTTTAAATATTTAATTATTCCAATTCCTTTGTATAGCCAAATTTGATTATTGTATTATCAATTCCTTGTAACCTTAGTCAAATGAATTTAAAAATAAATATCTCGTGATAGCAAATGCTTAGACCATGAAATATTTAACTTTGGGAGAATTTAGCCAAAATTTCATAAATTGATAAAAGCCTATGACATTGCTTTGTCATGGTGGACTTTTGCAAATGTCTTTGAAAATTAAAAAAAAGAAAATGGTTTGTACTTGGGCAAACATGGATCGTTGGTGGAGTGCAGGTTTATGCACGGTCTGTCAGTTAGGATGAGACCTGTGGTTTTATTGAAAGTTGCCCAAGTAGATTAAGGACCGGCCTTTGAGCCGCATCTTGCAAAAGCTCCACCGCACTACCACATGTTCGTATGGGCGAACCGGGCTTAATAATTTGTATTATCTCAAGATTGTTTATGCCATTTTTGTTGTGTGCGTGTTTGTTAGACTTTATTCCCACTTGGCGCAAGAGGGGTTTTCAACGGTGGTTAGCCTAATGGAAGTGAAACCTTAGCGGGCATATTAGTATTGAGGTAATGCATTGGAAACGCCTTGTGATAATTGCCTAGTCACACACCTAAGGAAGTGTGTATTGGCCGACATAACTGCAAATTATCTCGTGTGGTAAAGTTGTACAACCTCTGCAGAGTGTAAATCTATTCGAATAGCCGTGTCCACGGTTATGGACATGCTGAGCAAAGCCACTCTAAGTTAGATTTGTTTTTGGTTTTAAAATAACTTTTGACATGATTTGAGGATGGTTAATCCTTGTGGTAAATTTGGGCGGGTAGCCTTGTGATAGGAGGGTATCCTTCACCATGTTTCATATGGAGGTTATCCACTATAAAATGATCAATTTTAAATCTGATTTTAGTTATGTAATGAAATTGTGCCTTGAAACTTAGTATAACTATTTAAACCAAAAGGTCGATTTATGCAAATAAACCCTACAACCTTCCTTTGAATAACTTATGCATGCATTCTAAATTACATTGGGTGTAATTTGCGAGCACGGTTGTAGTGCTCACTCTTCTTTGAATATTATTATTCGTGGGAAGACTGCTATCCGTAAGGTGAGGAGCGGGGCGATTAGGCGGCGACCTCCGACGATTACTGTGGCGATCGTGTGGCTTACCATTATTATTTGCTTCCGCTATGTTTTATTTGGCCTTCGCCCCGCTTGTAATAAACTCTATGATTATTAAATATACACTGGATATGTTTGTGATAACATTTTTATGATGTGTACACCGGAAATCTGGACTAGTGTATGAACACGAGAGAATTTGGGATCCTTCGTTCCGGGTTCGACAAAAGTGGTATCGAGCCATATTGATCGTAGGTCGTGACCTAGAAGGAAATCAAACCCTTAAGGACTTATTTTGAAAATTAAAAATACCTTGGTCTTCAGAGTCATTCCTCAACTTTTCTCTTGAAAAATTATTTACTAACTCATCTCCTTTTCAAAAATTGTAGATGGTGAAGTTCAATGCCATTTCCCATGGAGTCTTTGCCGTCATTGGGCCGCCATTCTCGGAAGATGATGCAAGACTTGGACTTTGAAGAAAGACCGACGTATCAAGGATACAAGTATAAGGTGGGAAATCAGAGCGGTGGAGAGTAGAGGTGATCCTCTACTCCAATCTATCGCCAAACACGACTTCCACGTCTTGATGCTCCAATGCGACGAGACACCTTCGCCAAGGCATCCAGATGCACCAGGGAAGCAACCCGAGACTTCGCTATATCTCGATCACCGCCTCAAAGACCTGGTTCGACTATTACCCAATGCACATCCCAACCCGGCATGACAAGATTTTCCGCTCAACTAGAGATGAAGACTGTCCGATCTTACTCATCAGTGGATCGGCGAGCCATGGATTATGCCTACGGGAATACACTAGATGAGCTGTCTCTCCTGCAAGTGAAATTACAAGATCATAAGAGAAGTTGAAGACTGCAGAACAAGAACTGGCCTCCTACAAGGAAGGCGAGGCTAGTTCTAGTGAGCCAGATTATACCCCAATAACACCATAGATTTGACCTTAAATCTTTCCTTTAGCTGCGAATTATGAGCAACCAAACCTTTGTAGTAGCCATAATGAATTAATAAAATAAAAATAAATTATTTTGCCGAAATGTTCTTGCCTTGTGTTGGTTGAAATTGGGCTATTTTAGATCTATACTCTTATAATTCCTATCTCTCTTGTCTAATCTATGAAGAGTTCATCAGATGGTGACCACCCGCACCGGAAGTGTCAGTGCTAGAGGGCAAGGAAATGAGAATGACGAATATCAAGAAAACCCAGTTCAACAGCCACCACCTCCTCCAACTGAAGCTCCTGATTGGCGCCAAATGATGGCCAATCAGACTCATCTGATTGAGTTGCTAGCCCAGTCCCTTCACAGCAATCAGAATACCCAAGCATCAGCATCCTATCATGCTCCTCCACCTCCCGCAAGAGTGACTTTGTCAGAGTTCATGAGGATGCGTCCGCCAACGTTTTCTAGTAGCACGGAACCCATGGACGTAGATGATTGGCTCAGGGTCATTGGAAAGAAGCTAGATATTGCTCAATGCACAGATCGTGAGAGAGTCTTGTTTGCCTCTCATCAATTGATGGGTCCCGCATCAGAATGGTGGGATAATTTCAGCATGTCCCATGCTAATGCCCAAGAAATCACTTGGGATGAGTTCATGCAAGCTTTCCGCCGATCTCACATTCCATCTGGTATGATTACTTTGAAAAAGAAGGAGTTTCGCTCGCTACGCCAAGGAAACCGTTCAGTTGGCGAGTATCTGCATAAGTTTAACCAACTTGCTCGCTATGCCCCCGAGGATGTAGCCAGAGACGAAGACATGCAAGAGCGGTTTCTGGAAGGGTTGAACGACGAACTCTCTGTTCGTTTGATTTCTCAGGATTTTACCGACTTTCAGCAGTTGGTAAATAAGGCCATACGCTAGGAAGGCAAACATCAGGAAATGGAGAATCGCAAGCGGAGGATGGCAGCTCAGAAGTTTAACTCGGGAGGACTACCCAAGCCTCGTTTCTCTCAGTCTCAGCCACCTCAGCGTGGGAGATTCCAGACTACTACACCAAGAGTTCCACTCGATTCGCCCAAATACTTCCGGATTCGTAGTAGTTCACTCGGAGGTCGGCCCAATGAAGCGGCTATTTCCACAGCGAGAATCACTTGCTTTCACCGCAACGAGTTGGGTCATTATGCCAATAAGTGTCCCAAGAAGCGTGATCGCCACCCCGCAAGCCAACTCCGGAGTTTCAGTCTCGGCGGTCCCTCAAGACCACCGGTCGATTCATAAAGGGCGTGTGAATCACGTCACCGCAGAGGAAGCCTATGCAAGACCGATGTTGTTCTTGGTACGTTCCTTGTCAACTCGATACCAAAGATCGCTTTTATTTGATTCCGGAGCTTCGCATTCTTTTGTGTCAAATAAGTTTGTGGAAAAATATGGGTTATCTACCTCCCCCTTAGTTAAGCCCATGTTAATCCATTCCCCGGGCTCAGAAATGAGGGCTAGTTTATTCTGTCCGAATCTTACCTTTGAAATCTCTGGAGTAACTTTCTCGGCAAACTTAATAGTCCTGCGTTCGCAAGGATTGGACGTAATTCTTGGAATGAACTGCTTGCCAAAAATCGTAAGAGATAGATTGTGCTAGTAGATCTATCAATCTCACCAATGAACAAGGGATGTCAGTAGAGTTCCAACCCAAGACTTCTACGGAAAGAAGTCCTATCTTGACCAGTTTAAAGGAAGTGAAACTGGAAGATATGCCCGTGGTACAAGAATATCCAGATGTTTTTCCGGAGGACTTACAGTATGCCACCGATCCGGGACATAATGTTCTTAATTGACTTAGTCCTGGGATCTCCAATTTCGAAGCGACCCTACGAATCTTGACAAGCGATCTAGCAGAGTTGAAGAAGCGGATCGAAGAACTACAGAGTAAAGGTTACATTCAACCGAGTTCATCGCCTTGGGGAGCTCCAGTACTATTTGTCAAAAAGAAAGACAATAGTATGAGAATGTGTGTAGACTATAGATCACTCAACGAGGTAACAATCAAAAACAAGTACCCGTTACCTAGGATAGATGATCTGTTTGATCAACTTAAAGGAGCCAGTGTTTTCTCCAAGATTGATTTGAGGTCGCTACCATCGAGTTAAAAATCGGACCGGAAGATATTCGAAGACGACCTTCACCACGGATATGGATATGCGAGTTCACGGTGATGTCATTTGGACTAACAAATGCCCCTGCTTATTTCATGAATATGATGAACAAGGTGTTCATGGAATTCTTGGATAAGTTTGTGGTGGTATTCATAGATGATATTCTCATCTATTCAAGAGATATGGAAGAGCATGAAAAACATCTCAGAATTATTTTGGACAAACTTCGAGAACACCAACTTTATGCCAAACTCAAAAAAGTGAATTTTGGCTCAGTCAAGTGGCTTTTCTTGGACACATTGTGTCAGCAGGAGGAGTTGCAGTAGACCCCTCAAAGGTTGAAGCTGTAATGGATTGGAAGCAACCCAAGTCTGTCACAGAAGTGAGAAGTTGTTGGACCGAAAAGGCGACTAGAGGGGGGGTGAATAGGAGCACGCTCACTTTTTCAACCTCGATTAGATTCAACACAAATTTCACTCCAATAGCTATAGAAGCTATGAAGATCGATATACCAGTACAGCGGAAGACTAGGATTGAATCCAATCAAAACCCCGAAGCAAAACAACCAAAAACAATCGAAACTTAATTTCCTAAGAGAAGGGCGGTCTGACCTCTACTCAGGGGCGGTCTGACCTCTCCAAGGGGCGGTCCGACCTCTAGCTAGGGCGGTCTGACCTCCAGCCGATGAACAGTGAAATCAGCCCGAAAAACGAAGTTGCAAATAGGTCTAACTTTTGATCTACAACTCCAAACTTCATGAAACTTGGAACACACCTTCTCTAGGATGTCAGGAACCTATTCCAATTGAAGATCATGGAGATCCATGGAAAAGTTACGACATTTTTCAGTTTGAGAGATGGATGGTTCAAAACCGAGTCAAAACGAAAACGTGACCCAAAAACTTGCTCGTGGGTGATTGATGATCAAGATGATCTTAGATGTGTTCCCACATGTCACAGCAAGCTATATCATGTAAAGAAATCAATCAAAAACATGCGAATCAAAGAAAGACTCAAAATCACCAAATAGAGAGAAGAAGGGCAAAGAGACACATCTTTGATCAAAGCTTTCTTTGGATTGATTGATAGGGTTTGGGTTTACAGACACTCCATCAATGGAGGACAAAGCTCAATCCGAGAGCACAAGATCAAATCAAAACTCTCTAGAACCCTAACCTCCACTAATCCTCTCCCTAAGCCAAAACTAGGGTTTCAATAATGATTAAAGGGTTGGAGGGGGTGCAGCCACCTCCTCCTCTATTTATAGTGGAGACTTAGACCTTCTAGAAAATTAACTCAAATGGGCTCCCGTTAAGGCCCAACACAAACGGGTCACACACGCACGCATTTTAAAGCGCCGCCTACAACACCTCTTAACCTAAACCGCTTTCTCTTGCGCCGTCTTGCGCCGTGGGTAGGCAAAAGGTCACCAAGGTGATATTTGGTAAGATTACAAAATACCCCTTCTCGGTCCTTCTCCAAGACCGAGTCCATCTTCAAGCACTTCGCATGCTCGCCACGTGTAGGTTGATCACCGGCTCTCTCCATGTCGGCAAGTCTCTCCCATCCGGCTCCCACCGAAACCACCATGGCACTTGCACCGACTCCCGCGCCGCTTGATCAAACCAGTCGCGACCAATCGTCTGTTCGGTCATCCTTGTCCATTCTCCGCACCATACTTGATTTCATTGACCTCACCCGCATCGCCGATCGTTACGGACCTAAGCTCTCCAAGCCTCGTCCGATCATCCTCGCCGTTGACCGTCGTTGACCACCAAGCAACTCGCACAACAATAGACAAGCAAATCGAAACCGGAACAAGTTCTTCGCAACTTGACCCACGTTAGTCAAAACATGCATCATGCAACACATATGCAATGAAACTCATGACTTTGACCTAACCAGCGAACAACGCCGCCACACGACAGCGACGTTCAAGTAACAACCGGTCGATCGCCCCTCGGGGCGGTCGGCTCGATCACCTCTTGCGGTCGGACCGCCGGCCAAAGGTCGGTCTGACCGCCCGTAAGGAGTTAGCCAATTTTCAACCCCTGAAAATCCGAAACCTACTGGAAACTTTAAACCAATAGAACTTTCTTTGGAGACTCCAAAATTATGGGAGCAAGAACAATGGGATCCCCTCACTTGCCTACACCTCTATTTTTGGCCCACTGCTTTGACCACTTTTGGTCACGGCCGTCCGATCGGCGCACATGGCGGTCCGATCGATTTGGGACCGGCGGACCCGCCGTGCTTATGGCGGTCGGTCAGACCTATCGTAAAGTCCGAGCAGTCTTTGAAACTTTGTCGAAAACCCGTGAAACGACAAACCATTAACGCCATTGCCAATTGTCACATCATCCTAAGATCTGGAGCATATCCCCATGATATCCACGAAGTTTTCTCGGATTAGCCGGGTACTACCCCAAGATTCATTGAAAGTTTCTCCAAGATCGCCAAACCCATGACTCAACTTCAAGAAGGAAAAGAAATTTGAATGGACAAGTGCTTGTGAACATAGTTTTCAAGAGTCAAGAAAAGACTAGTCTCTGCACGAGTGCTAGTTTTACGAGATATACGTAAGGATTTTGAAGTTTTCTGTGACGCATCCCGCCAGGGGCTAGGATGTGTACTGATGCAGGAAGGAAAGGTTGTGGCTTATGCATCTCGTCAGTTAAGGCCACATGAAGGAAATTATCCAACTCATGATTTAGAGTTAGCAGCAATTGTGCATGCTTTGAAAATCTGGCGGCATTATCTCATTGGTAAATCATTGTGAGATTTTCCGCAGATCATAAGAGTCTCAAATATATCTTCACCCAAATGATCTTAATCTCGGGCAAAGAAGATGGTTAGAGCCGATAAAGGATTATGACCTTGGAATTCATTATCACCCTAAAGCCAACGTGGTAGCAGATGCTCTGAGTAGGAAAGCATACTGCAACACGGTGTTAGTTCAAGAAAATCAACCAGAGTTGTATGAAGAACTAAAGCATCTGAATCTGGAAATTGTCAGTCAAGGCTGTATCAACACAGTGGAAGTCCAACCAACCATACAAAGTCAGATCAGAGAAAAACAGCTAGAAGACGAAGACATCAAAGAAATCATGAAAAACATGAGAAGAGGCAAAGCCCGTGATTTTCTGAAGACGAGCAGGGCACAATATGGTTTGGCAACCGCATCTGTGTACCTAAACATCATGAAACGCACAACCGATTACGAAAGAAGCTCATGAATCACCTTACTCTATTCATCCGGAAGTACAAAGATGTACCAGATCCAAGGAAAAATATTGGTGGGTTAGTATGAGCGAGAGATCGCTGAGTTTGTTGCACGCCAGATGTATGTCGTGTTAAGGCGAGCATCGAGACTGCGGATTATTACAACCATTACCAATTCCCGAGTGGAAATGGGAGGAGATTGGTATGGATTTTATCACCGACTACCTAGGACCCAATCAGTTGTGATTCCATTTGGGTGATAATTGACCGATTAACAAAAGTGGCTCATTTTATTCCATCAAGACCACTTACGAAGCAATAAGTTAGCGAAATTGTACATGGCGAGATCGATCATCTACATGGTATACCCAAGAAAATTGTGTCTCGACAGAGGTTCATATTCACTTCAAAATTTTGGCAGAGTCTACATGAAGCTTTGGGAACCAGACTCAACTTCAGCACAGCATATCATCCCCAAACAGATGGCCAGACCGAACGTGTAAATCAGGTCCTAGAAGACATGCTTCGAGCTTGTGCTATAGATTATGGAAGAAGCTGGGATAAGAATTTACCCTATGCAGAATTTTCCTACAACAATGACTTTCAAGCTAGTCTACGATGTCGCCATTTGAAGCATTGTATGGTAGAAAGTGTAGAACCCCTCTTCTTTGGGATCAAGTAGGAGAACACCAATTCTTCGGACCAGAATTGATAAAAGAAGCTGAAAGTAAGGTAAAAGCAATAAGAGAACGTCTGAAAGTAGCTCAAACCCGACAAAAGAGTTATGCCGATAATCGTCGGAGAGAACTATCTTTCGAGATGGGAGATTTTGTCTATCTCAGGGTAACTCCACTCCGAGGAGTGAAGAGATTTCAGACTAAAGGAAAACTCGCACCCAGATTTGTCGGACCCTATAAGATTTTGGCAAAAAGAGGTGAAGTTGCTTATCAGTTGGAACTACGGCATCTCTCTCACAAATTGCTCACAATGTCTTCCATGTATCCCGCTTAAAGAAATGTCTCGTAGTACCAACAAGAAAAACACCGCTCGAGAGCATCGATCTTCAGGAAGATCTCACCTATGTGGAACAACCAATCAAGATTCTCGATGTGGCGAGCGCGTCACCGTAGCAAAGTCATTCGTTCTTGTAAGGTTCGATTGGAGCAATCATTCGAAGAAGAAGCTACAGGAGCGAGAAGAAGTTTTGAGAGCCGAGTACCCCTACCTTTTGTTGACCAAACTCAATCTCGGGGTCGAGATTCCCTTTAAGGGGTAGGTTTGTAAATCTTGTTGGACCGTAAAGGCGACTAGAGGGGGTGAATAGGAGCACGCTCACTTTTTCACAAATTATGAACTCAATACAATTTCACTCCAAGAGCTATTTGAAAGCTATGAAGATCAATATACCATCTGACAAATGAAGACTAGTATTGAATTCAATTAAACCCTTAGCAATAAACAAAATCAACTAAGATTACTAAGACTCACAAGACGCGCGGCGATCGACCGTTGTACTCAACCGGTCGGACCGATTGCGGGCGGTCGGCCGGCGTTATCTTGGCGGTCGGACCGCTCAAAATCGGTCGGACCGGTGATGACGGCGATCGGACCGCCGACTCAGTAACCGATCTGCAACAAAGAAATCACTGATGACGAAGTTGCAATTATGTGAAACTTTGATTCTCAACTCCAATCTTTATGAAACTTTGCACACACCTTCTATATGCTATTGAGGACCTATTCCAATTGAATATTATGATAATTCTTGGAGCGATCTTGAGCAATTGTCAATTGATTAACGAAGGTCTAGAACCGCAAAACGAAAACTTGATCCTAATGCTTGTTCGTGAGTGATTGATGATCAAGATGATGCTAGATAGATTCACACATATCACAGACAAGCTAATTCACGTGAAAGAATCAATCACAAACTTGCGGATCAAAGAAAGCCCTAAAATCACCAAATTGAAAGCAAGAGCGAAAAGAGACTTATCTCAAGCAAACCTTGCATAGATTGATTTCGTGATTGAAGCCGGATTACATCCACACCATCATGGATCGATGACAATCAAGGATCACGAAATTCACCACAAACCATCAAGAGCCCTAGCCTCCACCTCAACTCCCTAAAGACAATTAGGGTTTGAAAACATAAAAGGCGAGAGAGAGAGAGAGAGGTGCACCACCATCTCCTCCTATTTATAGTGAAGGCCTAGACTCCTAGGGTTTGACTCAATTGGGCTCCGTTAAGGCCCACTAACAAGCGGGTCACACACGCACGCCGCGGCGCCGTCTTTAACCTTTTGACCTAAACCGCTTCACCATGCGTCATGGATTCGCCAATAGGTCACCCTTGTCCATCTTGTGTCACGCTTGAGTCGTTGACTCTCCCGGCATCGTCGATCGTTCGGACCTCAACTCTTCAAGTCTAGTCCCGATTCTCCTCGCCGTTGACCGTCGTTGACCACCAAGCTACTGCACAACCACGACAAAAAAACACGATTCGGGAACAAGTTCTTCACAACTTGACCCATGTTAGTCAAAACATGCATCATGCAAATCATATGCCATGAAACCAATGACTTTGACCTAACAAAATAACATCGCCACGGTTGGTACATCGTTCAAGTAATTATCGGTCGGCCGCTCCAGTGAGCCGGTCGATCGCCATGGCGGTCGGACCGCTCCCTGTGAGCCGGTCGGACCGCCCCTTAGGACTTAGCCGAAATTCAAGCTCCCAAAAACCGAAACCTTCTGGAAACTTTAAACCAATAGAACTTTTCACTGGAGACTCCAAAAATCATGAGACCAAGTGTATTGGGATCCCCTTACTTGTCTACAACACCTATTTTTGGCCCATCTCGATTTGAACACTTTTGGTCATTGCCGGTCCGACCGCCCCACCTGGCCGGTCCGACCGATATGGGACCGGTCGGACCGCCGTGCAAGGACCGGTCGGACCGCCCCTGAGCAGTAAGCCTGCCACTTTGTCGAAAACGCGTGAAACGACAAACCGTAAACGCCATTGCCAATTGTCACATCATCCTAAGATCTGGAGCATATCCCCATGAAATCCACAATCTCCCCCTTGATGAACACATTGGCAATTATCCGAAAAATGTAAGTAAGAGGTTTGAAAACGAGTTTACTCGCGGTTTTACACAAAGGCACAACTTGGTCCATAAGCAAGAAAAAGCAATGAAAATGACCAAGCTGGCATCAGAATAGTATAGGCATGTGAGACAAGGCAAAAGTAAGCATAAAAACTTTGATTTCCAGAAAAGGGTCAAAATTCTCACATAAGGTCCATATGAAAGAACAATTGTTCAATTGAGCTATGATCATTGTGAGGATAAAAGAATGCAATTCAAGTTCAGAATATACAATAAGACAATAAGAATGCAACTCAAGAACTCCCCCTCACTATGATCATCAAATTTCAAATTTTCGCTCCCTTTGTATAAACTTCTCCCCCAATCTTCTCATTAACACATCTTCTCCAAATAAGAGTAGCAAAGAAATATTACACATCTTCTCCCAAAGAAATATCTTTTCATTTAATTAACACATCTTCTCCCCCTTTGACAATGGATTCATCAAGGAATCACGCCTTCCTCTCATCCAGGGATAACAAATAGAGAATAAAGGAAGAAGCAGAAACA
Organism: Hsuehochloa calcarea; assembly: GCA_036346395.1. Classification (NCBI taxonomy): domain Eukaryota; kingdom Viridiplantae; phylum Streptophyta; class Magnoliopsida; order Poales; family Poaceae; genus Hsuehochloa; species Hsuehochloa calcarea. The sequence continues at coordinate 13,330,083 of CM070615.1, read as the reverse complement.
AAAGAAGTATAAAGAGGAGTATGCATGAAGTGCAATGGATTTTGTATTTTTCAATTTTTGATAAGAAGCTTTGGAGATTACCCAAAAGAACAATGTAGTATCTCTAATATTGCACAAACAGCATATCAAGCCTGACAGCGCTAGCAAGATCATGGTAAGACATATATATCAAAGCTAAGCACAAAGGCTCAAAAGTAAAGCAGTAGATTTTATCAATTTAAGCAACGCTTCAAATTCAACAAGTTCATCAACAGGGATCCTAAAGTGAAATTGGCCATGTCAAAATGTCAAAGTGAGATCAAAAATCTAACAAAGACCACATTAAGAGTTAATCAAGTCCCGTATTGAAACATTTTGCTCAATATTTTGTAAACGCCCATTTGTCAATTTTTTTTTTTTAATTTGCATTGAATATTGAAGTTGACTAATGATCTAACTTAGTGACAAGATCCTGGACTAGGAGCCATCTACAAACTCATCCTAAGCTTCGACCAAAAGTTGATTAAAGGTATATCTTAGTAAAGAAGATCCTGGACTAGGAGCCATCCACAAACTCTTTCTAAGCTTCTCAGGCGACAAATCTTGAGGTTCATGTCATTTCGACAAGCGGTCCCATGAGATCGTCAGTTCATCAAACTATCTCCAAGTTCATGTCATTTGACAAGCGCCTCGTAAGAATAGTTTGGCACAATTTAAGCATAAGACAATCTTGATTTTCATTTTCACATAAGCGGTTTAGAATCTCAAGAACACAAAAGCTCAAGTAATGGTCAATTTTAGATCAAAGAGCTAACAAAGCAATTACAGCAGGCCAATGTCACAAGAGGAGCACTAATTGCGCAACTCGCTAAAACATCCACAAATTGCAATTTCTTAGTTTGAGTTGTTTAAAAGATTCTAGCTCATATAGCAAAGACTTAGCTACACATGAAAAAGCATGATAATTCTAGCAAGTCAAAGAACTAGACATGACATTGAGCAAGAATTGAAATACAAAACTCCAAAGGGTAATAGGCAAAGCTTCATCAATTTTAAAAGATAAGCGAGAAAATCTTATATTACAATGCATCTTTTGGATTTTTCATACCACTTGTTGTAACCACTTGTTGTATTTTTCATATGAATGCAATATGACACAATGAGATGCAATTAAAAAGCCTAAAAACCTAAAAAGTTCGAAAAGATCACTAAGTTCAGAAAAAGAACAATAAAAGATCAAAAGAACAAGGAAAGATAAGAAAAAGATCAAACTCCCCCTCAAACCAACCCATAAGGATAAATTACCCTAACTCGCTTCTTAAGGAGGAAAATCTGGTTTGATCTAAAGGCTTGGTAAGAATATCTGCCAATTGAGCTTCGGACTCTCAAGTGCATCACAATATCACCTTTTTCAACATGATCTTTAAGGAAGTGAAAGCGAATGTCTATGTGTTTAGTCCTAGAATGTTGCAATTTGGGTTTTTAGCAATATTAATAGCGAAGTGTTATCACGAAAAAGAGGAACACTAGCAAAGTTTAACCCATAATCTTTCAAAGTGGGCGTCATCCACAAAATCAGCTCTGACAACTAGCGTGACTACATACTCCGCTTCAAAGAAGTGGATTGTGCAATGTAAGACCGCTTCCTAGAAGACCAAGATACAAGAGAAGTGCCTAGGAAGTGACAGTGCCCGAGGTACTCTTCCTATCTAATCGACAAACCCGCAAAATCGAATCAAAAACCTCTAATGGACAAAGTGAAGAGCAGAATACCAAATGCCATATAAGAGGGTAGAGTGTAAATACCGAATATGCGCTTAACGGCTTGGCGATGGGAAGTTCTCGGAGACGCTGAAATCTTGCACAAAGGCATACCGTGAAGTGAATGTCCGGTCTCGAGGTCAAAAATACGAAGGGAGCCGATCATCTCATGCGGTACTCGCGTTGATCCACGACTTCTCCTTCCTCATCCGGATCCAAAACGATCGAAGTTGCCATGGGAGTGGAGATTGGCTTGCGATCACCCATGTTGAAGCGTTTGAGTAGATCTTTAGTGTACTTCGTCGATGGATGAAAGTTCCTTCCTTGCATTGCTTGATTTGAAGTCCCAAAAAGTAATTAAGCTCTCCCATCATACTCATCTCAAATTCCCTGGACATAGTGTCAGAAAAGCTGGAAACAAGAGCATTAGAGGAACCACCAAAGATAATATCATCCACATAAATTTGAGCAAGCAAGAAGTCATTGTCACGCCTAAGAATAAATAGAGTTTTATCCACTTTACCCATCTCAAAATTATTTTTAAGCAAGAAGGTCTTAAGTCTATCATACCAGGCTCTAGGGGCTTGTTTAAGACCATACAATGCTTTAGATAGCTTGAAAACACGATTTGGATATTTAGGATCCTCAAAACCAGGGGGTTGCTTAACATACACTTCCTCATCTATGAAACCATTTAAAAAGGCACTTTTAACATCCATCTGATATAATTTAAAACCTTTTGATGCAGCGAATGCAAGCAGAATGCGAATGGCTTCTAGTCTAGCAACAGGAGCAAATGTCTCATCAAAATCTAACCCCTCAACTTGGCTGAAACCCTGAGCTACCAATCTGGCCTTATTTCTAACCACAGAACCATCCTCACCTTGTTTATTCTTAAACACCCAACGGGTTCCTATAACATTATGACCACTAGGAGGTTCTACTAGGTTCCAAACTTTGTTTCTTTCAAAATTCTCTAACTCCTCATGCATGGCATTTACCCAAATAGAATCAGATAAAGCATGTGATATATCGCGGGGTTCAAAAGAAGCAACAAAAGCCGAATGAGAGTAGAGATTTGGATCATTATACCTGGAGCGAGTGACTCGCTCATGTAGATTACCTATTATCTGTTCCGGAGGATGCTGTCTCTGAATGCGAAGTGGGCGCCGGGTGAGATGTCGTTTCTTCGACCTCATGATCTGCGATGATGATGATGCGTGAGAGCCTCAATCAAGGTGAAGTAGGCGTAGCGTGTTCTTGTATCAATATAGGGCGCCTCGGCAGCAGATGATGGAATGACATTTGCCGTCCTCATCTTCCTCCACAAAAATGCTCTCACACCAGTAAATCATCTGCAGCAATCGATCTAGCTCGGGGCTAGTCTCATGAAAAGTGACATTACAAGTCTCCTGAATAATGTTAGTCTCAGTGTTAAAAACTCGAAAACCCCTCGAATGAGCAGGATAACCCAGAAATACCCCATCAAAAGTTCTTGACTCAAATTTATCTAAATTGCCTGTCTTAAGGATAAAACACTTTGATCCAAAAACTCGAAAATGCGAAACAGAGGGTTTTCTACCAAAACGAAGCTCATAAGGAGTCTTGCCTAAAGAAGGTCTCAAAAAGACACGATTGGCAATATGGCAAGCAGTAGCAATAGCTTCGGCCCAAAATCTCCTCGGTGTGCTATACTCATCTAGCATCGTCCTAGCCATTTCGACCAAGGTCCTATTCTTCCTTTCCACCACGCCATTTTGTTGAGGAACGTGTGGAGAGGAGAATCGATGCTCAATACCACGCTCGGCACAAAAGAAGCAAAAGAAGCATTTTTGAACTCCGTGCCATTATCACTGCGAATCGCTCTCAAAGCACCAGGAAGCTCAGAAGCCAAACGAAGAACAAGATCATGAAAATAACCAAAAGCTTCATCCTTTGAAGTAAGAAAGAACACCCAACTATATCTAGAAAGATCATCGACTATGACAAGAATATACCATTTTCCACCGACTGACCGGACTCTAGCAGGACCAACAGTATCCATATGAAGCAACCGTCCCGGTCCGTCACCATAACCATAGTCCTGACGAAGGATGTGGCGGCAACTTGTTTGCCATGCACGCAAAGCGCACATACTGACATCTTTGATACTTTGAGCTTAGGCAAACCTCTCATGAGATCAAGGTTGCTAACTCGCGTCAAATGATCGAAACCAATGTGCCCCAAACGTCGATGCCAAAGCCGAAATCGAAGAAGATGTAAGCAAACATTTAAGAGATCCGACAAGTGATTACGAAAAATCGGCTCACCCAAAATTCTACCAACTCTAGAGATTCCAAACACAAGCTCACGGTAGAATCAAGCACACGACAAGCATTTTCTTAAAAGCAGTCTCATAACCATCATCAAGAAGTCGAGAAACGAAAGGAGATTATACCTAAGCTTGTCAACAAGAGCGACATCCTTTAGAATGAATTTGTTGTTTACCCTAATTGATTCTGTTCCTTCAATTCGCCCTTGTGTATCATCTCCAAAAGTGATGAAGTCATCACCGTTGCTCGCGTGAAAGAGGTGAACCATTTTGAGTTCCGGTCATGTGGCGTGAACATCCGGAGTCAACGAACCACGTGTTCTTCCCTTTCCGCGGTAATCCCGAAAATCAAGGAGCAAAGAACGATGTGTCTCAATACGGGATTAGATAGACAAGATTTAGGAATCGATCTTGAGACACGCCTCGCAAGGAGTATACAAACCGAAGTACTATCCTTGATTTCATTTAACATTCGGTTATGAGCAATGTTTAAATTAAAATGAGACTTGAATCCCCAGGCGGTCGGCCGGCGTTGAAAGTGTGATCGAGCCGTGACCAAACAGTCGAGCCGGTGAACACACAAATGATCGAACCGCCATCGATACACATTAGAATTAGGATGTCTAGAAACATAATGATTTGCATGAGAGAAAATCCTAATCGAGTTTATTCTTTTCGGTGTTACCATGTCTCATAGAAGCTCTAGGTTGCATGAATGAAATTCTATCAAAATTTTTCCTATCATTTTTCAACCTCGCCAACAAAATTCAATCAAATGTCCACCTTTCTTGCAATAAGTGCAATGATACTTGGTACCACTAGAAGAAGCACCATTAGAATTAATACAAGGTTGGGCAAAACCTGCAGATTTAAAAGATGTTTTTGCAGGTTGGGCTTTGAATTCAATTAAACCTTTTTCCAAGACTTGAATGACTTTTGGGTTTGAATTGTCTTGAAAAGAATTGAATCCTAAACCTTGCTTCTTATAAGGAGTCTTAGACTTGTCAAGAATCATGTTTAATTGTTTCTTACCTTTAGAAAATTTCTCTAATGTATCATGAAGGTAAGCATTTTCTTTTCTCAAGTTAACACAAGCATCACAAGTTTTATCCATAGATTTTTCCTTATACAAAGCAATTTCAAGCTTAAGAGTGGAACATGAAGCACAAGTAGTATTTTCAATATTATCCTTAAGCTTAGCATATTTGACTCTAGCAGCTTCTAGGATATCTTTGATTTCACGTTCTTTTTCTAAACATGAAGTGCAGGGGCTAGAATCAAATACATCAAAAGCAATCAATTTACTAGATTCTAAACATTTTTCACAAGGAGCACTTTTAATTTCATTTAGTTCAGATTTAGCATTCTCAAGTTGTTGTACACAAATATTATGAGCAGATTGTAACTTGGTAATTTCTGAATGCATAGCATGACAAGATAAACATTCATCAGGTTCAAGAGTCTTAGCAGTTTTAAGCTCTACTTTCAGTTTGCTAATCTTTGACTCTAATTTCTTATTTTTTGTCATAACAAACTCTAATGCTTCATCTTGACTAAGTAATTGCTCAACTATAGAATCATATTTAGCAGAAAGCTCATCATAAGTAAAAGATACCTCATTATCATCAATGTCGTCCGTGTCAGCCATGAAGCACATGCCAGTGAAGTCTTTGGCCTTCCCTTTCTTTTTGCCTTGAGGGGTCTCCTCCTCCTTGTCCTCCTCACTCCCGGTATCCACATCGCTCAAGGATTGATCCTCAAAGCGGCAAGGACCGGTGGCGGCCTTCACAAGCTTATTTGCCTCATACCTTGATTTGTTGAAAGGAGGCTTCTTCCAAGTAGCTTTCCTTCCTTATGATTGCTCTTACCTTTCACTTGGGGCAATTTGCGGATATGATTGAGCTCACCACATTCATAGCATGTTACTGACCACCTCTCTTTTGTTTCTCACATTATTGTAGGCCGTGTGAATTTCTTAGCTAGAAGAGCTAACTCATTTGAGAATACTTTCAAGCTCCTTTTCATGAATAGCGGATAAACAAGCAAATGAAAATCCGAAGAAAATTTAGAAGAGTCATCAAAAGCCTTTTGAGAGGATCTGCTACCAAAGCTAAATTATCTTTCTTGGGATGATCAACTCTTTTAATTTCATGAGTCTTGAGTTTGCTATAAAGCAATTCTAAAGTAAGACTTGAAAGATCAACATTTTCTTCTATAGCAAGAGCTTTCATCTCCCACTCCTTGGTGTTGATTGCGACCAAGAGATGGGTGGCATTTTCAGATTGAGAATATTCAATATCAACGACTTTCATTTGATTAATTACTTTATTAAAGCGATGAAAATGTCATCGATGCTCTCTCCAGGCGCATCTCGAATTTATTGTACTCACGCTTGTAAACAGCTTTGGCGCACCTTTTGATTTGGGACGAACCCTCATGATATGTTTCGAGAGTGTTCCAAATTTCATGCGCAGTTGAAAGATTGCAAATTCTATCATATTCTTGTCTACCAAGTGCACCATATAAAAGATTCTTAGCCTTATTGTTGTTAGCCAAAATAATTGCAGAAGCAGGTGTAGCAATTTCAGGAATAATCAAAGGGTTTCTAACAACATCCCAAATAGCTTGTCCCTCGCTCTCAAGAAAGACTCGCATACGATTCTTCCAATAGGCATAGTCGTGCCCATCGAAGATATGCGGTTTAGTAGAGAACTTATCCATCGCCAAAGTTCAGTGACCGGTTAAGATCAAGAGTGAACTAACCAGGCTCTGATACCACTTGTTGGACCGTAAAGGCGACTAGAGGGGGGGGTGAATAGGAGCACGCTCACTTTTTCACAAATTATGAACTCAATACAATTTCACTCCAGTAGCTATTTGAAAGCTATGAAGATCAATATACCAGTACAGCGGAAGACTAGTATTGAATTCAATTAAACCCCTTAGCAGTAAAACAAAATCAACTAAGATTACTAAGACTCACAGCACGGGCGGTCTGACCGTTGTACTCAACCGGTCGGACCGATTGCCGGGCGGTCTGACCGGCGTTGTGCTGGCGGTCGGACCGCTCCAAAATCGGTCTGACCGGTGATGACGATCGCGATCCGACCGGCCGACTCGTAACCGATCGCAGCGATAAAATCGGCCGATGACGAAGTTGCAATTATGTGAAACTTTGATTCTCAACTCCAATCTTTATGAAACTTTGCACACACCTTCTATATGCTATTGAGGACCTATTCCAATTGAATATTATGATAATTCTTGGAACGATCTTGAGCAATTGTCAATTGATTAAGAGAAGGTCTAGAACCGGGCAAAAACGAAAACTTGATCCTAATGCTTGTTCGTGAGTGATTGATGATCAAGATGATGCTAGATAGATTCACACATATCACAGCAAGCTAATTCACGTGAAAGAATCAATCACAAACTTGCGGATCAAAGAAAGCCCTAAAATCACCAAATTGAAAGCAAGAATGAAAAGAGACTTATCTCAAGCAAACCTTGCATAGATTGATTTTGTGATTGAAGCTGGATTACATCCACACCATCATGGATCAGTAGACAATCAAGGATCACGAAATTCACCACAAACCATCAAGAGCCCTAGCCTCCACCTCAACTCCCCTAAAGACAATTAGGGTTTGAAAACATAAAAAGGCGAGAGAGAGAGAGGTGCAGCCACCATCTCCTCCTATTTATAGTGAAGGCCTAGACTCCTAGGGTTTGACTCAATTGGGCTCCCGTTAAGGCCCACTAACAAACGGGTCACACACGCACGCTTCGCGAAGCGCCGTCTTTAACCTTTTGACCTAAACCGCTTCACCATGCGTCATGGATTCGCCAATAGGTCACCCTTGTCCATCTTGTGTCACGCTTGAGTCGTTGACCTCACCCGGCATCGTCGATCGTTCTGGACCTCAACTCTTCAAGTCTAGTCCCGATTCTCCTCACCGTTGACCGTCGTTGACCACCAAGCTACTGCGCACACCACGGACAAAAAAACACGATTCGGGAACAAGTTCTTCACAACTTGACCCATGTTAGTCAAAACATGCATCATGCAAATCATATGCCATGAAACCAATGACTTTGACCTAACAAAACAACATCGCCACGAAGTTGGTCGTCGTTCAAGTAATTCACGGGTCGGCCGCTCGGGTGAGCGGTCGGACCGCCCCATGGCGGTCGGACCGCTCCTCGTGAGCCGGTCGGACCGCCTAAGACTTAGCGAAATTCAAGCTCCCAAAACCGAAACCTTCGGAAACTTTAAACCAATAGAACTTTTCACCGGAGACTCCAAAATCATGAGACCAAGTGTATTGGGATCCCTTACTTGTCTACAACACCTATTTTTGGCCCACTCGATTTGAACACTTTTGGTCATCGCCGGTCCGATCGCCCCACTGGCCGGTCCGGACCGATATGGGACCGATCGGACCGCCGTGCAAGGACCGGTCGGACCGCCCGAGCGATAAGCTCGCCACTTTAGTCAGCAGCGTGAAGCGACAAACCGTAAACGCCATTGCCAATTGTCACATCATCCTAAGATCTGGAGCATATCCCCATGAAATCCACAGTAACAGCCCAAAATTTCAATTTCAGTTAAAAATAAGACTTTATTAATTTTTGTGGATTTTCTGGAATTTTAAAAAACTTTTCCCTAACTATTTTAAAGCTAAAAGAATTATTTGGAAAAATATATAAGTAATAAAAAGTTAAAATTATTTTATTTAAATTCAGAATGTATTTGAGAATTTCTGTGAATTTTCTCAAAATTTTTGGATTTTATTTGCTATTTTCTAAAGCCTATTTGAATTTCTAGGATTAAATTAATTGGAAAATCAAATTAAAAATCTTATCAACGATGACGGCGAAGCCCAATCATCGTGCCTCGTCACCCATCTTCGACCCAGTAGCCTTGCCACAGCTTTCCTTTTTCTTAGTCATTTGCTGGTGGGCCCCCAATCGCCATGTGTCTCCTTCCTTCTTTCTTCTTCCTCTTTCCTTTTTCCCCGCGCGCTGCCGCCATGACCGAAGCTTTCCCTTCCGTCCCCGCCGCGGATTCTTTCCTCTTTACTCCCCGATTCCACGCGCAATCGGATCGCCGTGCCGCACCGCCTTCCTTCCCGGCCTCGCCTTCCTTTCCCGCGCCCCCAATCCCCGCCGCGCCCGTCGCCGCCGCCATTAAAGCCGCACCCGAACCTTCGCCTCCGGCCTCCTCCTCCCCTATAAAAGGCACCGTCGGCTTCGCAATTCTCCACACCTCCAAACCCCTCAACTCTCATCCTCTCGCTCGCTTTCAATCAACGGCAATTTGAGTTTCCCTTGTGTGTCGAAACTCTTTCTTCTTCGATTCCGGCGCCGTCGAGTCTCCTCCGCCCTCGCCACCACCACCAGGAGCTTCAGCATTCCCCGGTGATCGTTGTGCGCACCTCGGCTTCACTTGAAGATCACCGGAGCTCCGACTTCGTCGACGACCGAGCCGCGCCGCCGCCTCTTCTCGTCGCCGACCCTCTTCCGGCCTCCCTCCGCCATCGCCAGGTAGTGCGCCCGCAGAATCAGTATTGCGTCCTCTCCATTTTGCGCAGCTCGCCACCCCTCACCGTGCCTCCGTTCGCCGGCGAGCCTGCCACCGAGCCGCCGCCGGTTCTCCGTCGACGTGGCCGCCACCCAAAGCCACTTGTGCGCCATCTCAGCGTTCGTGGCTGGCGCGTTGTCGCCAGCGTGGGCGCTTGCCCGCCGCCGCCGCCTCGGCCACCCTCGTGCAGCTTCATTGCGCAAACCGAGTCCACCGTGGACTCGGGAGCGCGGTGGACTTAGTCCACCACTGTTCGCCCCACAATCGACCTCGGTGACCGTCTTGCCGACGCATCTTGACTCAATAAATCCGATTTCCTTTAGAAAAATAATTGGAAACTCTAGCAAATTCGAAAATTGAATTTAATTTAGGTTTTAAACTTCCGAGAGCTCGTATTTCTTCATACAAACTCCGATTTAGGTGATTCAAATTTCTAAATTTGTATAAAATCAAGATCTAGCTAACTAAACCAAAATTATTTAATTTGGAGTTAATTTGAATTTTCATTTGAATTTATTTGTGTTCATTTGAATTCTGTTTGAATTTGGAATATTTTCACGTATAGATTTTGTGACTCAGGAGAGCTTGACCCTATTGAAGAAGTAGAATACCAGAATTTGAGCAAGGCAAGTTACACCATTGACCATTTGCCCCAATATTTAAAATTATTTAATTTACATTTTAAATTATTATTGCATGCATAATTGTATTTAATTATTTTAAATTCCTGTTTTAAATATTTAATTATTCCAATTCCTTTGTATAGCCAAATTTGATTATTGTATTATCAATTCCTTGTAACCTTAGTCAAATGAATTTAAAAATAAATATCTGCATAGCAAATGCTTAGACCATGAAATATTTGACTTTGGGAGAATTTAGCCAAAATTTCATAAATTGATAAAAAGCCTATGACATTGCTTTGTCATGGTGGACTTTTGCAAATGTCTTTGAAAATTAAAAAAAAAAATGGTTTGTACTTGGGCAAACATGGATCGTTGGTGGGTGCAGGTTTATGCAGTGCATGCAGTTAGGACTGAGACCCAGGGTTTTTATTGAAAGTTGCCCAAGTAGATTAAGGACCGGCCTTTGAGCCGCATCTTGCAAAAGCTCCACCGTACTACCACATGTTCTGTATGGGCAGAACCAGGCTTAATAATTTGTATTATCTCAGTATTGTTTATGCCATTTTTGTTGTGTGGGTGTCGGTTAGACTTTATTCGCACTTGGCGCAAGAGGGGGTTTCCAGCGGGTGGTTAGCCTAATGGAAGTGAAACCTTAGCGGGCATATTAGTATTAAGGTAATGCATTAGAAACGCCTTGTGATAATTGCCTAGTCACACACCTAAGGAAGTGTGTATTGGCCGACATAACGGGCAAATTATCTCGTGTGGGTAAAGTTGTACAACCTCTGCAGAGTGTAAATCTATTCGAATAGCCGTGTCCACGGTTATGGACATGCTGAGCAAAGCCACTCTAAGTTAGATTTGTTTTTGGTTTTAAAGTAACTTTTGACATGATTTGAGGATGGTTAATCCTTGTGGTAAATTTGGGCGGGTAGCCTTGTGATAGGAGGGTATCCTTCACCATGTTTCATATGGAGGTTATCCACTATAAAATGATCAATTTTAAATCTGATTTTAGTTATGTAATGAAATTGTGCCTTGAAACTTAGTATAACTATTTAAACCAAAAAGGCTGATTTATGCAAATAAACCCTACAACCTTCCTTTGAATAACTTATGCATGCATTCTAAATTACATATTGGGTGTAATTTGCGAGCACGATTGTAGTGCTCACTCTTCTTTGAATATTATTATTGGGAAGACTGCTATCCGTAGGTGAGGAGCGGGGCGATTAGGCGGCGACCTCCGGGCGATTGCTGTGGCGTGTCGTGTAGCTTACCATTATTATTTGCTTCCGCTTAATGTTTTATTTGGCCTCCAGCCCCAGTTGTAATAAACTCTATGATTATTAAATATACACGCTGGATATGGTTGTGATAACATTTTTGTGACTGTGTACACTGGAAATCCTGGACTAGTGTATGAACACAGAGAATTTGGGATCCTTCGTTCCCGGGTTCGACACATTGTTAATGATGCAAGAAAATAAGAAATATATATGTATATATGTGGATCAATGATGCAAGAAAATAAGAAAAATATATGGATATATGTGGATCTCTCAAACTCACTCTTCTTACGAAATCACGTTATTACCTTTCCGAACTAAATTGAGGTAAAAAAAAACTCACACTTGAGAGTAGAGGTGAAAACAATGTGAGAAATTAGCGAATTTCAAGAGCAAGTGAAAGCACGACAATAGATGTTATGTAGAATTTGTTATGGATATCTACTTAATCCAAAAATTCTAGGTATTGTAAAGCTAAGTAAATATCCAAACTAGAATTCAGTGCCTCGATGCTGATCACAAAGATATAAGTGAAAATCAAAGCAACTCACATACAGAGATATTGGAATTTAATGCAATCAAGGAATGAGTTATGCAAGATATAAATGAAGAATAAAATAACTCGTATTGCACAAGTTGTAAAAAGATGCTAGCTAGTTACAAATAATGAAACTAGGGCACAAGATTGCACAAAATATCTATATTCTAACAATTGAATCAAGAATGAGTCGGGATTTTTGGTTAGTTTTATGGTTCGGCCTTGCACTTTCTTTTTCCTTTTCAAATTTTTTCCTTTTCTTTTTCTCACCTTTTTTCTCCTCTTTTTTCTTCCACTTCCGACTAAAAAAAGGTCAAACTAAGCTAAAAAAGCAACGCAAAAGAAATTCAAGATCATAAAACTAAACTTGATTCTAATGAATAAAAACTTAACAAAACTCACTAAAATATCAAATTAAATACTATGGCTTAAATTATTTATGGCTTTTTGTGTATAGGAATAAAAATAAAACTATTACTAAGGGTAAAGATCCTACAGGAGTCAGCGGAGTTCGATACTAAGATGATACGGGGTGCCGATCTTCTCGGCGTGGGGTGAAGATAACTTGCGCGCTTGACTTGTCAAATTGTAGTTGCTCACCTAATGCTAATGCATGAACTTGCAACTCTTTAATTTATCAAATCTCACGTGTACTCCATGAAGGGATACGGGTAGGCTACGATAGCAACAATTCAAAAAATTTACCACGTAAACCAGAAAGCCAAGCAAGAAAATGATCACAGATCATTACCACCAGATGCGCAGAGTAGTGGGGAATAGTTGGAGAAGCCTGGTCCAACGTAGAGCGTGTGGATGTAGTGGTCGTAGTCAATCATCCAATGTCGAGTACCTCGATGCAGTGGTCGTACTCGATCGTCTAGCGTCCTCGCGAGTCGATCGTCTCCTCCAGCAACCTTTGCAGTTCCTTATGAAGATCGTGGATCGTCCTCAAGTGCAACAACAATCGCAATAGCGCCTCTACGGTATCCACACATCCAGGGAAGGAACAACCGTATGCTGGTGTGCTAGCACCAAGTCGCACGACAAAGGCTCTCAGAAAGATGGGAGGCTAGGATTTCAGTGGAGCAACTCACGTTTACCCGTCCTCCTCCTAATAGCCTCAAGCATCTCCTAATATAGTTTCCACGACGGATCCTATTCGAACATGTTATGTTCCAACCCGTTAAGTGTGTGACCCGTTAGGTTTATGCGTATTCGGTTGTGACTCGAAAACCCTTTCCGACCACAAGCCGTAGCGGTTCCTAGCAGGACATAATGATTCCTGAATTCACACAAATTACATCGGACGAACCTTAATGCAATATGATCTACGACCAGTTCCTCATCACTTATGACCAGGTCATATCTCTATACGACCAGGTCGTATTTGGTCACGACTAGTTCGTAACTCCTTATGACCAAGTTACGACCACTCTGTGATTACATTCGACCAGTCTACGACCAGCTCGTATCACCATACGATCAGTCCGAATGGCGATCGAACTTAGCGACCTACTCGTGTATATTCTCCCTTTGTCTCACGATATCTGGTTGAACTCCAGGTGAGATAATATGTCATCCATGGACTGTTCAATACTTTCTCAATCGAGTGTCGGATAACCTTATGTGGTCGAACTCTTCGACCACTAGTGGCATGTCTATGCACTTTATTTATCCGATCACTTCAAGGGGCCCAGAGATATCTCTCCTGTTATGTTTGGAAGGGCAAATCCTATATTTGACCAGTCACATTCCTCCGTATGTTTCATAACATACCCGAAAGCTACATTTATAACTACCTAGTTACGAGTAGCGTTTGGCAACCCATAAGAGTGCTATTACACATGTAGGAAACCATGCTGATCTCAGGTTTAAGGATTGTACATCATCATTGCTTGGGACCAACTGATGACACATATAATCATAACAATCTCAACAGTGTCTCAAGGTGGGTCAATCCAACCCCATATTCTCTAACATGTGTTCATATTATTAATTTGATATCCCTATATCCATGACCGGTGAAACATAGTCATCAATCAATACTTGTGTTGGTCGTAGAGTTACTGGTGTTCCAACTAGTGACATTCGACCAGGGATACTTTTAGAACGACATCATACAAGTTAAAGAGTTTTACCAACAAGTCACATACTCGTTGATCCATATAACTGATGATTCATTCAAAGAACATAATAACATTTATTCAATAACTCATAAACATAGACGTGATAAAATTATCTCTATGATTGCTTCTAGGGCATATCACCAACACTCCACCCGACCACCAAGTGGAGTTTTACCGATCCCTCAATTCCCAGCAGAAAGATACAATGGTCTTTGTAAGAAAATACTATATTCCCCTTCAAGTCGTTGGCTTTTACTAAACTTCTTGGAAGAATCAAGCGTTGAAAACTATTGATGCAAAAGCAATCAAAACCTTTAACCGTGGTCCGAGTTTACATATAGGGTAGTACCTTGAATATATAGGGTGTCTCTCCCCACCATGGTCAGCCAAGGAGGCTAGTCCTATCCCAATTCAGATAGGGAGTATTCCCTATGGATTCGGCCTAGGAAAGGGGAATTTCCCTTTTGGAATTTCCTATAAGCAAAAGGGGAAAGCCCTACTAATTCCGAAATAAACTACCTTCCATCCTAATCTAAATTTCAGAAATAAACTACCTTCCATCCTAATCTAAATTTCCGAAATAAACTAATCTAATGCTGAAAATCAATGTCCACTTTATTTCGGATTACAAGTCTTTAACCCATTCAGATTTAAAATTAATTTCGGATTTGATGATGTGGCAAGCAATTTCAAAATCCTCTCTTTCCATATTCCTCCACGCGGTTTGATGGGCTGTCCACACGTCATTAATTCCTTCCCAATTCTTCTCATCCTTTCCTTTCTTGCGTTTTCTTCCCTCCTTTCCCAAGCACCCGAGCCCTTTTCCTTTTCTCTAGTTTCCTCATATAATTTCGTCACAAAATCAGCATGCTTGGACACATCCATGTAAACAGGTTCCTTCCCAATTCTTCTCATCCTTTCCTTTCTTGCGTTTTCTTCCTTCCTTTCCCATGCAGCCGAGCCCTTTCCTTTCCTTTAGTTTCCTCGTGTAATTTCTTCACAAAATCAGCATGTTTGGACACATCCATGTGAACAGTTATGAAGAGGTAACGATAATAATTCCTCACGCACTGTGCCTCACGCATTACTGCACGATCACTCGTCCAAGTATAAATCATTTTATTTACCTAAACCAATAACAAACCCTGTCATAGCACAAAATTTTATAACAGCGGTCTCACACCACAATTCTATATATCATTATGTCAAAATTAACCATTTATGAATATGTGATCATGAATCACATCGTAACTAAGTATGACTAAGCATACTACGATACTCATGTTGGTATTACAATAATGTCCAACTAATATCAACCTATCCTATGGTGTCCAAGGATATGTCATTCACAATTATTCAAGATGACATAATGTCGAGTAGGTATTTAACTACTCCTGAAAGCAGTTGATATAAAATTAGCAATGCATATTGACACAAAATAATATAATTTTATAAAAATGACTACAACATGATCAAAGATCTACTACTTGCTTTCGTTGAAGGTTTGAGGTGCTTCGGCAGATGGTTTCAGGAAAGCTTCAGAAACGCCGACATCTATACGCCTAAAAAGAGGTGAATAAATACAAGAAATCCAAATAAAATTCAAAAATTATCAAATTAGAACCAAAAGGAAGGGGCTGAATTTAGAAACGAGAATCGACGGAATCGGAGTTCGTATAAAGGAGAACGAATGTCCGGAAGATTGCGATCACATGAAATGATAGAAAATCTAAAAAAAGTGGAAAAGAGGGAATATTTTGGAGAATATTCCTTTTTAGGAAAAAAAAAAAGGTGGAAAAGAGAGAATATTCTGGAGAATATTCCTTTTTTAGGTGTTCAGTCACGCTCACTCGTCCCTTCGCAATGTGATTGTGCGTTCCTTTGGCATGTTGAAGATGAAATAGAGAATCTTGTTAGCATTGCCAAGTTACAAAATGAAGATTCAAACAAAAATGATAATTGCATGTATAACGCTACATAACATCATCCGAGATAGTGCTTTACGTGATGAACTTTTTGAGAGATGTGATCTTGATGAAGATTATGATCCAAACAATACACAAAGTGGATCATTTGGAGGGCACGGTATCAATAGATCAGCAATCAACGATAGAGATATGAGTGTCTTTCGTTTTAGAATTGCTACTTCTTTAATGACCGCAAGAGGATAAATATATTACATTAATATGATATGATCGAATATTATTTTGTTACTGTGTTATTTTGTTCGGTTGACTAATATGTCTTTCTATATTAATTACTTTCATTATGCAATGTCCAAAATTAATACATGCATGCACGGACGACCGAAATCTATCTTGTTTCATATATACACTTTCATGTATCGTCATATTTACAAATCCTATGCAAAAATAAGTTTAAATACATGCTTAAAAAGATCATTTAACCCCTAAAGGGCAATTCATACTTTAGTAACTATCACAGATGGTTCTTGTTTAGAACCGTCTGTGATAGTTTTTCTATGGCAAAAAAAAACGAAAACGGATTTTCACTTCGTCTGGAGCCTCCCGAGCCTCGCGGATGAATCTGATATTGATTTTTGGATTTCGCTAGCTTTCCCACAATAGCCATAGCATCACAGTAGCATCAACTCAATCCATTCACAGAGCACTAACACATCAGAGTAGTAATCCACATCACAGAGAAAAAGGGGGGAGTAGAGAGAGTGAGGTCGTGGGAGGCTTGGGTGACGAGGTCATGGGAGGCCGGCGACGATGAGGCCGGGGCGAGGTGGAGGAGGCCGCAGCGCATTTAACTCGAGGGAGGCGGCGCGGCCAGTAGAGGAGGCCGGGCGACGAGTAGAGGAGGCCGGGGGCGACGAGGTCGTGGGAGGCCGGCGACGACGAGGCTGGGGCGACGTAGAGGAGGTGGAGGAGGCCGCAGGTGATGAGCTCAGGGGAGGCCAGAGGAGAAATGGCAGAGGAGGAGATGGAGATGGCAAAGGAGGAGATAGAGATGGCAAAGGGGGAGATGAATGACTCTGTTAATATAGAGAGATTTCCAGGAGCCCGCCATTAGGTGCAAATTTTCATTTTCCCGCCTAACGAAACAAAAGTATCACAGACGGTTTTATACACAAACCGTCTGTGATGACATATCACAGACGGTTCTAACCATGAACCGTCTGTGATGAGTATCTCATCACAGACGGTTCGTGGTTAGAACAGTCTGTGATATTCTCGATATCCTGAGCGGTTCGTGGTTACAACCGTCTGTGATATTCTCGGTATCACAGACGGTTCTAGGTTCACAGACGGTTCTAACCACGAACCGTCTGTGATATCTACATATCACAGACGGTTCTCTGTGATAGTGACATATCACAGACGGTTCGTCTTGGAACCGTCATGATTATTTATCACGAGCGGTTTCCAAGAACCGCTCGTGATGAAATCACTGAGCGGTTTCAAGAACCGCCTGCGTGATGAGGCGTCTTCTATGGCCTGTTTTGTAGTAGTGATCCTATAAAAAACCAGATTACCAAACACCCAAACTTAGCTTAAAAGTTAAGATATTTATAACCTGATTAAGTTAAAAAGCTGTCTTTAAGCTATAAGCTAAAAAATCTAAACCTAAACAAACAGGCCAAAAGGAATACTACTCAAACAAGAGTTTATCAAACTTAACGTCCCACCAAAGAAGTTAAGTTGCTGCACCTTCCATGGATCTAATCTTTTTGTCATTTTGCTGAGCCACTTCCTGTAAATGCTCTATGGCCAAATGATGATCACTAAATGGGACTCCGAAATAATTAATAGGCAATAATCCCAATTTACAATTAAGCATAGAAGCAACTTTCAATTGCTCTGCTAGTGAGCATCCCATTGAAAGGTGAACAGTAGGCTACGCTAGCTACAACAATTAATCTTCTACCGTGTTCAACCAGAAAACATACGTGTAAGGGAGTCATGGATAGTTACCACTGGATGCACTGCGCAGCGGAAGAAGAGTTGGAGCAGCCCGGTCCAACGTAGATACGTGTTGATGAAGAAGGAACAGTCGATCGTTTCACGAATTGAATGTCTCCTCCTCGAGTCCTACGCAATAGCCTTGCGCTTTTAAGCCAATCAACCAAAGAAGAATAACGGCAGCCGCGCGCCCACGAGTCCACACGTTCGGGATGGAGCGCCGTCTTGCGGGTGTGCTAGCACCGCCACCGACTAGGGTTTCGGATCTGACTAAGGGGAGGTGGCGGCGGGGTTTCGTCCAATTGTGCCTGCAGCCCCGCCTCCGTATTTATAGAGCATGCTAATGGGCTTCCACGTTGTAGGCCCAATAGAACCCTAGTCCCATATGAATTAATATCTCTCTTAGCCTATAAACCCGAATTGTTTATGATTACCTCTTGGGCACATCACTAACACCCATGACTATGACCTCACCTTTATAGTATTTAATCTTCACGCCTGACATAGTGAGATTGATTCATAGCAGTAAAGAATGAACATGAGACTAGTAATATTTTCTTCTGTGTTCTTGATCACGAGAAGTGTATCATGTACGTATTGTAAATGAGCGAAGCCTTTCGATATCAAGTGATCTACCATACCCTGTAACATCCCTGCAACCCAAAGATGAAGATAGCATTGATGCCAAAGCATCAATCACCAAGCTAAAAAGAAGAGGAAGTAATGGATCCCCTTGTCTGACCCTCCATATGTTCTCAAGTAAGGCCGTTGCTCCCCATTGATATTTATACTCCTAATGTTTGCATAACCCAATCTATCCACTTTTCACAGAAAACATTCCTTTGTAAGACTTCTATCAGAAACTCCCAGTTTACTCTGTCATAAGCCTTCTCAAAATCAAATTTAAAGATGATCCCTTGTTGTTTCATAACTCTTGGTTCATGCAAAACTTAAACGTAACAGGAGAACTCCCTCCAGTCTGGCTATTTTGAATAACTTTTGAAGCCAAAGGAGTCAATATGATTGTCAAAAGTTTCGGGAAAATCTTGAAGCAGACATTCAGAAGGCAGATTGGTATGTACTGTTTAGTTGTTGTAGTCCCCTTCACTTTTGGTAATAAGGTCATCATCCCTAATTCAGTCTGGACAAGTTAAGTTTCCCCGCATAAAAGTCATCTAACATATCTTTGAGAATAGGTTTAAGAAGGCCCCGAACTTTTCGTAGAAAATGACTGGGAACCCATGAGAAGCTGGGGGCTAATATACAGTTATAACTCATTTAGTATTATTGTACTATCTTATCTTTATCTTTAGTACTTAAAAAGAACCGATTGATAAGCGGTGATGGTGGTATGTCATCCCCTGTCTCATCTCTCTTTCTGCCTTCCTACAAACACTCCAAAAAAAAACACCACCTCCCCAACAAACAAAGCAAACGCCCCAAAAAAAACTTAACTTCAGCACAAATTGTTAGGTGGGTTACAATGAAGCCGTGGGCATGGTGTAGGCTAAGCACGCCGCCAGAGGCACGACACCAACTTGGTCAGAGCTCAAACGAGCGCGGAGGTAGAGCAGAGCCGAGGACGTGGAGCAAGCCGATCCCGGAGACATCGACTCGATGTGATGGGTTAAAATGATTATTTTTATCCGTAGTAAAGCACGGACATTCTGCTAGTATATTAATAAACTTTGTTTTTTATGCTTAACCATATACCCCTTCAGGTATTAAAAAAAATGTTGTTTTGAATATCAACACAATATCTTTTCTACTTAACTATATACTATAGAGGGAGTATATGATAAACTTCCTAATGTTTTGATTCTAGATCTCTTTTTTTAACTATTTGGATCTAGATTTTCTTAACTATTTGTAGTGTGTAAACTAGCCGAGCTCAATAGAAGCTCGAGCCGAGTTGAGCGGGCCTAGGTTGAGGTTCGACCCTAGAGGCGGGCTCGAGCTAGGCTCGGCCAAAGCTCTAGTAAGCTCGAGCTCGGCAACTACACTAACGTAATATCTTCTAAAAAACTCAGTCAAAGCTAAAGCTCAACTCGAAAAAGCTCAACAACTACACTTTAACATATTACCTTCTATAAAAGCTCGGCCAAAGCTTGAGTTCGGCTCGAAAAGGCTAAGCAATTAGATTTTAACATTTGAACATGGGATAGAAATATGCGAGAAAAAATTGAGAGCGAGCCTTAAACACACTGTTTGAGCTCAAGCTCGTTAGGCTCGCGAGCGTGAGCCTTGAGCTCAGCTCGTTTTTGTTGAGCTCGAGCCTTTTTTTATCGCCCTAACTATTTGAATGTAGATATCTATTGTGCACCATTTGCCCAGAAATTAATCCCATGTGAAGACGAGGATAGCGAGAAAATTGGAATTTGTAGCCGAAATGCCAATTTTTGAAGTGTGATTAGCAAAAATAACACCTATGCAGTCGCAATTGCAAAAATAACGCTCTCGTTCGCACGGTCACCGTGCAGACAAGCCACACGGCGACACGTTGCGGAACACCACACGATCATCGTGCGGTTTTAGCCACGTGGCAGAACACCGCACGGTCATCGTGCGGTTTTAGCCACAAGGTGACATGTGGCATCTGACCATGCGGTTTTAGCGACAGGGTGACGATGTGGCATCTGACCGTGCGGTTTAGCCGACATAAATT
Source organism: Hsuehochloa calcarea (assembly GCA_036346395.1). Taxonomy (NCBI): domain Eukaryota; kingdom Viridiplantae; phylum Streptophyta; class Magnoliopsida; order Poales; family Poaceae; genus Hsuehochloa; species Hsuehochloa calcarea. Next base: position 13,309,275 of record CM070615.1, on the reverse strand, counting down.
GTCCACACGGTGATCGTGCGGACATGAGCGCTATTTTTGCAATTGCCGCTATGAGAATGTCATTTTTGCTAATCACACATTAAAATTTGCTATTTTGGCTTTAAAAAAAACTCGGAAAATTGGCCCTGCATACCTAGCTATCTATGGTTAATGGCTACGTCCACATCACAATCAATACACTAGCCAAGCTCAAGACAAAAGTGTCGCCTTCTCCGCTTGACGGCAGTGAAAAGTGCCGGTGGCAGCCGACCCAACCCCACCAGGCCGGCCATTCCTTCCACTACAATACGCAACGCAATCCAACCCCTACCGCAGCAGGTAAAGAAATCTCGCGCCTCACGCCCACATCACAGTCCGTCGTCGTCACAACACGTCCACACACCCCGTGCGTTGTGTTAGAATAGAATATATTCACGGGACTACACACTTTTACTTCGAATATATCATTTAAATAAATATATTATACTTCTTTATTATTTTTAGTATACTTAAATACCAATTATAAAATACTCCAATACGATTTGATTGAAAAAAATTTCATTAGAGTCCTTTATTTTTCCTATATACCCTTTTTCATATATAAAAAAAGTATATACACAAATTTAGCTATAAAAGGTGGACTTTAATGATTTTTTTTAATAGAACTCATTTTGGGATATCTTATAATCATTATTGGAGTATGCTCAAATAGATAAAGAGGTGTCATCATATGATTTAAGTAGTATATGAGAAGCGGGAGTACTTACTCCCAGGAGTACTATATCATTTTTCTATATATATATATATATTCTCGGTACAAGCAGCAGCAGCTCACAACGCTCGTCTCTCAGTCGCTCACGACCTTGCCGTATGCAAAGGCAGCCTCGGGGAAGTGATGTGTTCCCAGCTCGGTCCTTGCCGAATCCGGGTTTCTTCGTCATCACCGTCCTCGATCCTAGCCAACCTGCCATGGATTGGTCGTCTCCTACCTAGATCCGGCATCGGCAGGTCCTCTCCCGGTCAGATCCGTCATCGTGCACGGGACAACCGTCCTCCTTTGTCGAGGTTGGCCTCGGATGGGAGGTCGGTGAGTGCGTGGTGAAACCCACCGGGCGCAAGGAGGGCTGAAGGAGGTCCTCCTCCGCCTCTTTGCCACTCGAGCACCCGATTCCCCGGAGCCAGAGAGGAGTGAGGCGAAGTGGCGACGCCACCGTCATCCCTATGCACCGCCTGCCCTCTGGATCCTGTGAGACCCCGGTTTATCCGTCTTGTAATGCTTAACCATCCATTCGGTCCTAGCATCACAAAGCCGATGTCAAGAGACTCGAGACATGTATACTTCCCAGTGCGATATACACACCTCATCACAAAATTTATGTATCAATTCCATTCATCCACATAGAACCGAAACACAGAATAGAACAGGAGTATTAATAACATTAAACCGAGTCATTACAAAAGAGAGGCCAACCGGCCAACAATAAAAGAGACAACAACAATTAAACAGCGGAAGCAAAAGTGCCATAAGATGGCTATAAAGCAAAAGAGCCAATCGGTGTGCCTTTAACCCACAAGGCAACCGACCGACCGCCAAGCTAGTCGCCAAACCCGAAGCACATCTCACAAAAGTGAGGCCCTTGGGGCTCACCTTCCTCCCCAAAACAAAAGCGGTAAGCAAAAGCGGTGAGTACCTTGAATGTACTGCAAGACTTACATGTGGAATAACAAACTGTACATATACTACATGCAAGCTCATTGAAGTGGAGGCTATATGTTTCATTTTAGCATAAAGCAAGTTTCCATTTGCAATAATGTAATAGATTGAAAGCAATTTAACAAATCTGTTTTAATGTTCAAATAAGCGCAAAAGACAACAATATAACAGTGAGGTAGAAAACAACAACAATCACGAAGTGACTAAACCATTAGTCACCACAACAATAGCATGAATTACCCATCCATGCCAACCATGTCAAATTTTAATTTAAAAGGTTGTAGTCTAACTCTTGCAAAACCTAACCAAGCGTGTCCATAACCTAGGACGAGGCTATTCGAATAGTTTTATCCTGCGCAGGTGTACCAACTTACCCACATATCGGACCGCCTTTTGCCAAGCTATTAAGCACACTTCCTTAGGTATGCCTTACACGGCTAAGTCCTCTGAGACTTTTCCAATATTATGTATTACCTTGAGTCGCCCGTATGGATAGAAACCCATACGTTGTGTCGGGGTCGTGGCCCAGCCTCGGACAACTACCCGTCACGGGTAAAGCCTTGGACAACTGCGACGTCCCTCGAGGTGGAGAACCTTCCCGGCAATCCCCACCACCGCACACCCAACACAAACACAAGAACACAATTCCTTTTTCACACAACACACACAACGCTCCTCCTGCGACTCGGAGATAACACACTCCAAAGTACTAGGTCAAGAGGGGTCCCATATAACCCTCATGTGGTTAGTACGCAAAAATGCTTGGAGAGTGTGACACAAGATGTTCGGTCCTTGTTGACTTAGGCAAGACAACCACAAACCCAATAACCCACCATCCAACCACTTGCCCAAGTCCAAATCAATTTTTCCATTTTCAGAATTTTGACTTTACAAAATTAACAAAGCACAAAGTGCTGGACATAATGGAAGAATAATAATTTTTGTGTGATCAAGACCATCGACTAAGTCGATGATCGCCCAAAGCTACCGAACTAGGCATGGCTAAGCACAAAGATTCGTATTCTACTAAGTGACAAGAGTTCATCCATCGAACTCTAATCACAGCAAATAACCTAGGCTCAAGTAGTAGAGAATAAACACCATCCTACAGATTGTGCAACTATAGGATCAACTAACCATAATTTAACACAAAGTAGCAATGCATACATACAGTTGAATTCAAAATATTAAACTTGTAAAATAATAGGATTAACATGATCAAACCGCTTTTTGCTTGTTGTGGGTCAAGGTGTTTCTGAGGATCACTCTCGGTATCAATGTGCTCTTGGATCCTATCGAAAGAACCAAAAAGAACCAATAAGGCAAAAGAAACCGAAAAGATCCAACAGCCAACTTCAACAAAAAGCTCTCAAATTTTTACAGTAGAAAGAGCATGATTGTTATGAACTAATGCAATAAGAACCAATTGATTTGGATCCTTAATGCAAAAGATATGGCCAAAACAATCTTGCTCAGCTTTCATAAATCAAAAATGCTACTATTCATTAGCAAAATTTTCGGAGCTATACTGAGTTTGGAAACATTTTTAAATTAAAGTCTAGTTAAAAATATAACTAACAAAATTGAATCAACCAAAAGGAATTAAAATGAAATAGTTATGCATTTTACAAGTTATCACATTTTTCAGTTGACAAATAGATCCTTTCGGGAAATCAGGAATTAAAACGACGTGGCCGAACGAGGAGCGTCGATCAAAGATCTGACGGCCCGCGTTCGGTGCTAACTGCAGCGCGGATTCACAAATCCCTAAACGCTCACCGTTGGATCTGGATCCAACGGTTCACGTGGACCAGGACGTTCGGCGGTCCGAACGTTCACTTGAATCGGGACCGTTGATCTTGGATCCAAGGGTCCCCACGCGGCTGCAATGTAAGCTAACGCGCCAACTCTAATCGCCACCGTTGGATGAAAAACTAACGAGCGAGATGCTAAGGAAGTTCGGCGGTCCGAACGTTCACTCGGATCGGACCGTTGATCTAAGGATCGACGGTCCACATCAATCACGCTCAAAACTCGCGCTGCTTTCATCCGACAAAACGACGGGAAGAGAGGGTCATCGCGGCGACTCGGCGCGGCGGTGCAAGCAAGTGCCCAAAATGGGTTGCTAACAAACTTGCGCACCCAATGGAACCAATAATTTTAGGCTGCGGCGTTCTAGAACGCCAAGCGAGAGATGACAGAGATGACCAAAATGGTCAAAAGCGAAAATAGCAAATGAGCTCTGCTGCGGTCCAAGCGAGCGAGTGCCAAGCAACTAGGGACTAAAGAGGAGTTACTCGAGCACGGAGAAGGCACCGAGAGGACTGGCTGCTCAGATGAAGAAAAATAGGCTTTCGGTGCGAAAAATCCAAAATTAAGCCGCTCCTCGCGCCAAAACCCAAATCGAGTGAGGTTAATGATCACCGAGGTGAGAGGAATAAGAGGGAGCAAGACTGAAAGGAATGAAGCCCAAGGTACCGCCTTCACCAAGAGCTTGAAGCTCGGCAATGGCGACAAATGAAGGTTTCAAGTTTTGAGCTCAAGCAAACACAAGAGAGGTTCTTTGGAGCTTGCGAGGTGTTTGAAAGGCTTCAATGGAAGGACCAGAGGGGCTTAAATAGCGGGAATGGCGGTGAGCAGCGGCAATAACCCTCTCGGGTCAAACTCGCCATGGGAGCCTTTGAGAGCGACGGAGGCGGTTGAACAATGGACCTCTCGAGGAGGAGCACGACGGGCATTTAATGCGCCCGAGCTAGCCGTTTAAAGGTGACCACGAGAGTGATCGCACACCGGCGCTTCTCCTGCTCACGCCATTGCTTGACTCGACGCGCTGCACTCGGACAGAAGGAGACGACTCATCCACCGTCGGATTGAAATCGGACGGTCCAAAAGCAACGGGGTGATTAGAACGGTTTGAGCGTCCATTTTAGCCCGAGCCGTTGATTTGGATCCTACGGTTTACATTGCGCGAGGCGTTCGGACGGTCCGAACGTTCACGCGAATCTGAGCTCTTGATTTAGAATCCAACGGTTTATATGGATCGGCGCTCGGATGGTCCGAACGTTCACGCGATCGTGGGCCGTTCGATGCCGATCCAACGACGCACAACGCGCGCCCAAGCGATCGAGGCGGTGCGGTTAGTTGATCGGGCGAGTCAAGTGGCTCGAGCCCGAGTCGGTTCGAACCCAAGGAACAGTGAAAACCGATTAGGGTTTGAATTTAAAGGCTGATTTTTGAAAAATTATTTGGGATAGCAAACAAACCCCAAAATTTATGAAATTTTAACTGGAGCTTGCTGACTGCATGAAGAACCTTATATAAAATTTTCAAAGACTTTTATGCACTGCATTTGTCTCCAAAAATTCCAGAAGGTGATGAATTAGGGTTTGACCAAGGTTTGGTGGCCTCAAAATTATCAAATAATTTCTAAAAATTATGAAATAATTCTTAGGTGTCAAACATCAACCCTAGACCCAAGAAAAGTATTTCCAAAGGTTGGGCACAAGATTTTCCTGAAAGATATTTGTGTTGGTGTCCAAATGGCAATTTGAATTTTGATTTCACATAATTCCTTTACAAGAATTATGGAACTGATTACAAAATCAAGATCGGAGAAAAGTTTTAATTTCTCCTCATTTTTATTACATTTGAAACACAAACCAATTTTGGGATGTTACAAAACCTCCCCTTACAAATCTCGTCCGAGATTTGGCTCGCTCAGCGAAAGAATGAGGGTAGTCCGCACGGAGACGATCTTCCCTTTCCCAAGTAGCCTCATCCTCGGAATGGTTCGACCATCGAACTTTAAGGAATCGATGGCTCTATTCCTTGTTCTTCGTTCGGTCTCTTCAAGGATGCGAACAGGGTGCTCGCGATAGGTCAAATCTTCCTGGACATCGAGAGTTTCCAACGGAGCTTCCTCAATTGGAACACGGAGGCACTTCTTTAGTTGGGACACATGGAAAACATCATGTACCCTTCAAGTGCGGTGGCAATTCCAACTTATAGGCAATAACTCCTTCTTCTCGATAACACGGTAAGGACCGACATATCGAGGAGCTAACTTGCCCTTGACGCCGAAACGTTGATGGCCCTTCAAAGGGGAGACCTTGAGATAGACAAAGTCATTAGGCTCAAAGCTCAACTCACGACGACGGCGATCCGCATAGCTCTTTTGCCTGGATTGAGCTGTGCGCAAACGATCACGAATAAGCTGGACTTGACTCTCGGCCTCATTGATCGAGTCCGGCCAAAGAATGGTCTTTCACGGTCTCGCACCAATTCAACGGGGTTCTGCACTTTCTCCCGTATAAGGCCTCGAAAGGTGCCATGCCGAGGCTGGCCTGAAAACTATTGTTGTAGGAAAACTCGGCGAATGGCAAGCATTTTTCCCAATGCTTTCCATAAGACAGAACACAAGCACGGAGCATGTCTTCCAACACTTGGTTGACCCTTTCGGTCTGACCATCAGTTTGGGGGTGATATGCGGTGCTAAATGTGAGACGGGTTCCCATAGCCTCTTGCAAACACTTCCAGAACCTGGCGGTGAAAAGCGCACCGCGATCCGAAACGATCGTCTTCGGTACACCATGCAAGCAGACGATACGGGAAATATAGAGGTCCGCTAGTAGACTCACACTAAGGTTCGTTCAGATGGCGTAAAATGGGCTACCTTCATCAATCGATCGATGACAACCCAGATGGAATCCTTGCCCTTGGATGTTCGTGGCAGACCGGTGATAAAATCCATCCCGATCGAATCCCACTTCCATTCAGGAATAGGCAAAGGCTGAAGCAGCCCTGCTGGACGCTGATGCTCGGCCTTGACACGACGACACACGTCGCACTCGGCAACGAACTTCGCAATCTCCTCTTCATCCGGGTCCACCAAAATCTCTTACGGAGATCTTGATACATCTTTGTGGCCCCGGGATGAATAGACAAAGGCGAATCATGGGCCTCGCGGAGAATCAAATTCCGCAATCCCATGTCCTTTGGAACCACAAGGCGTTGCCCGAACCTTACAACACCATGCTCATCCTCAGAGAAGCACTTAGCTGTTCCGTTCTTGACATTTTCCTTGATGCGACTTATTCCAGCATCTGACTGTTGAGCGACCTTAACCCGATCCACCAAGGTTGGTTGCACAACCAGGGTAGCGAGGGAACCATGCTCAACCAGACCTAAGTTGAGACGCTGAAATTCCTTCAGAAGGGTGGGTTGACATCCCTGGAGCAACAAGGCATTGCAATGCGCTTTATGATCGCGCGATCGGCAACGACATTAGCCTTGCCCGGATGGTAGTGAATTCCCATGTCATAGTCTTTGACCAACTCCAACCATCTCTTTTGCCTGAGGTTCAGATCTGGTTGGGTGAACAAATACTTTAGGCTTTTGTGATCCGAATACACTTCACAACGATTACCGATTAGGTAATGTCGCCAAATCTTAAGTGCATGAATCACAAAGCCCAATTCCAAGTCATGGGTAGGATAGTTGAGTTCATGAGTCCTCAATTGCCTTGATGCATAGGCCACTACCTTGCCTTCTTGCATAAGGACACAACCGAGTCCTCGCCGAGAAGCATCGCAAAAGATATCGAAGCTTCGATGAATATCGGGAAGAACGAGCGGAGCGGTGGTCAAACGCTCCTAAGTACTTGAAACTTTCCTCACAAGCATCGGACCACAAGAACTTCTTGTCCTTCTTGAGCAACTCCGTCATCGGCCGCGATCTTGGAGAAGTTCTCGATAAAGCGGCGATAATATCCACTAAACCGAGAAACTCCGCGCTTCTGCCATCAAGTAGGTCAACCCATGAAAGAACATCGCGACCTTGCTAGGGTCAACGGCTACACCTCTATTTGAAAGAATATGACCCAAGAAGGCCACTTCCTTCAACCGTAACGCGCACTTGTCGAACTTTGCATACGGTGATGCTCACGGCTTGCCTAATACAAGCCTCGGATGCTCATCGTGTTACTCATCGTCCTTGGAATAGATGAGAATATCATCGATGAAGACCACGACAAACTTATCCAAATACTCCATGAATACCGAATTCATGAGGTTCATGAACAAGGCGGGAGCATTGGTTAAGCCAAATGACATGACGGTGTATTCATACAAGCCGTAGCGAGTAGAGAAAGCCGTCTTTGGAATATCCTCAGGTCGTATCCTAACTTGATGATATCCCATTCTCAAATCAATCTTGGAGAATACTCGAGCTCCAGTTAATTGATCAAAGAGATCATCAATGCGGGGCAATGGATACTTGTTCTTTACCGTTACCTCATTAAGCGGACGGTAATCAACGCACATGCGCAAAGTATTGTCCTTCTTCTTTACGAAGATTGCTGGACAACCCCACGGAGATGAGCTAGGGCGGATGAATCCTTTTTCTTGAAGCTCATTAAGTTGCTTCTTCAACTCCACCAATTCGTTCGGTGGCATCCGATAGTGCCTCTTTGAAATCGGGGCAGTACCGGGAGCCAACTCAATGACAAACTCGAGGTCTCGAACTGGTGGCATTCCGGGAAGAGCTTCCGGAAAGACATCAATGAAGTCACGGACGGTTGGGACTTCACCAATATCGAGAGCGGGCTTCGCTTCAAGCGCGAAGAGATGCGGGCCTAGCAGACTTCGGTAGCGAAAGCTAACTGCTCGCTCAAGGACTAGATAGAAGGACACACTTCTTGGCGCAATCAATCTGTCCCTTATCTTTGGGACAACCAATCCATACCAAGAATTACATCTAGATCGGCCGAATGGAGGAGGATAAGATTCGCGAAGAATCTCACTCCCTCGATCTCGATTGGAACATCCCTACACTCAGATTCAGCTCTCAACTCCAAACCCGGAGAGCGAATGAGCAATGGGATCAACAATGGAGTAAAGAGGAGCTCACTAATAGCAGCAAAAGACTCAGAAACAAAAGAATGAGATGCTCCTGAATCAAACAAAACAGTAGCAGGATAAGAGTTAATGTAGCGCACCCAACACAACGTCGGGCGCCTCCTGTGCCTCCTCTGCTGAGATGAGGTTGACGCGACCACTGCCCACGCCTTGGGTAGCAGGGACTACCTTCCGGTCCTGCGAAGAACCACCTCCTTGCCCGCGTCCTCCATTAGGACGAGGGGCTGCTCCTGTCTTCTTGGGGCAATTATTTGCATAATGCCCCTTGTCGTTGCAGAAGAAGCAGGTGACATCCGCGGCTGTGCGGAGGCCTCCTGGCTGACCCGCAGGTGCACGTGATTGGGGCACGGCCTGCGAAGGACGAGGGGCAGGTGCTGACGATCTCGGGGGTGCTGAAGGCGGAGGACGGGACCCCGGAGACTGCCCAACACGGGAACGGAAAGAATCGCTCGCCCGACTTGTGGGCCTCCCACTTGCGCTGCGGGAATCCACAAGTGCTCTCCCGCTGCTCAAGAACGATGGCCTTGTCCACCAAGGCACGGAAACCGAAAGTCAACGATGGATAGCTTGTCCTGCAGCTCCTCAGACAAACCATCCTTGAACTTCTCTTGCTTGGCCTCATCAGTGGCCACCTCCTCCGGAGCATAACGAGCCAAATGGTTGAACTCGTAAAGATACTCCGTGACTGAGAAACGTCCTTGTCTGAGCGACAAGAACTCCTTCGCCTTGACCTCATCAGCCGAAGGAATGTGAGAGCGACGGAAGGCGATGACGGAACTCCTCCCGTGTGACGGTGTGGTGTCAGTCGCATGGCGAAAGCTCTCCCACCAAGACAAGGCCGCACCCTCCACCGTGCGATGCGATGCGCCTTCGTGTGCTCCACGGCGCATGCGCTATCTGGCTTCCGCCCACCGAGACGGCTGCGATCGTCAAGGCTAAGCGCGGTCCTCGACCGAGAACGAGGGGTGAGTGCGAAGAAACTCCGCTAGTCCCCACGCGCCGATGACCACTCCTTGCCCGGATCCCGATGCACCGGTAAGGGCGGAAGTGTTCGCGCGATGACGCCCGAAGAACCCTCCGCCCTCCTCGCGGTTGCACTCAATCAAGAAGGACCTCGGCCATGGTCGGAGGAGGAGGAAGATCCTCGTCCGACCACCGATCGCCTTGGCCGCTACGAGTCGTCCGGCCATCTGGTACAAGAAACTTTGGTTAAAACTAGACTCAAAGATTCAAAGCCGAAAGAAAGCGAAAAGCTAACGACTAGGGAATGGAATATCACCCTAACCGAAAGCCAAAACAAGATGTGTATAATCTTAAACACGCTTATAAAAAGACTCCAAAACGGCAAGGAATCATAAAACTAAAACTCAACTTCCCAACGCAACTAACCCGTATTAAATGAACGAGTAATTGATTGAGAAGATAAAAATCAGAAGATTAAGGTAAGATCTATCACCACTAAAGAGCAAGGTTCAATCAACGAAAATAGTGTTAGATACATAGCTAACTAGTATCACATCTTACCCTTTTAACCCCACAAATTTTAGTTGATTATCCTCTCATTTTCTACCCCATTTAGAACCATCGAGCTTGTTGTCCGAAATTGAGGTTGTCAGTAGTGATTTTGCATCCAAGCTTCCAGTCGAAGTCTTCCATTCTAGAAACTTCAAAATCTGGCACACTTCAATTTGCCAAACTCAGTGGTTCCCAAAACCCATTTAATCGATAACACTATCTTTGAAAAGGAGATGAGAGGAAAACAACCTTTAAAACTCAAATCAGAGTGAGATGAGATGAAGAAAGCTAAGATAGGTAAGGAATAAAATCCGAGAACTTACTTTAGCTTTCAAAAATCATTGGATACTTTGAAATTAAGTTTTTTCAAAATATCCTAAAGACGACCAACTTGGGTTACTACGGTCAGTATGGCTCTGATACCAAACCCTGTGAGACCCCGGTTTATCCGTCTTGTAATGCTTAACCATCCATTCGGTCCTAGCATCACAAAGCCGATAATCCGAGACTCGAGACATGTATACTTCCCAGAGTGCAGTATACACACCTCATCACAAAATTTATGTATCAATTCCATTCATCCACATAGAACCGAAACACAGAATAGAACAGGAGTATTAATAACATTAAACCGAGTCATTACAAAAGAGAGGCCAACCGGCCAACAATAAAAGAGACAACAACAATTAAACAGCGGAAGCAAAAGTGCCATAAGATGGCTATAAAGCAAAAGAGCCAATCAGTGTGCCTTTAACCCACAAGGCAACCGACCGGACCGCCAAGCTAGTCGCCAAACCCGAAGCACATCTCACAAAAGTGAGGCCCTTGGGGCTCACCTTCCTCCCCTGCAAACAAAAGCAGCCGGCAAAAGCCGGTGAGTACCTTGAATGTACTCGCAAGACTTACATGTGGAATAACAAACCTGTACATATACTACATGCAAGCTCATTGAAGTGGAGGCTATATGTTTCATTTTTAGCATAAAGCAAGTTTCCATTTGCAATAATGTAATAGATTGAAAGCAATTTAACAAATCTGTTTTTAATGTTCAAATAAGCGCAAAAGACAACAATATAACAGTAGGTAGAAAACAACAACAATCCTGGAAGTGACTAAACCATTAGTCACCACAACAATAGCATGAATTACCCATCCATGCCAACCATGTCAAATTTTAATTTAAAAGGTTGTAGTCTAACTCTTGCAAAACCTAACCAAGCGTGTCCATAACCTAGGACGAGGCTATTCGAATAGTTTTATCCCTGCAGGGTGTACCAACTTACCCACATGTCAGACCGCCTTTTGCCAAGCTATTAAGCACACTTCCTTAGGTATGCCGGCACGGCTAAGTCCTACGAGACTTTTCCAATATTATGTATTACCTTCGAGTCGCCCGTATGGATAGAAACCCATACGTTGTGTCGGGGTCGTGGCCCAGCCTCGGACAACTACCCGTCACTGTAAAGCCTTGGACAATCAAGGACGCCCCTCGAGGTGGAGAACCTTCCGCAATCCCCACCACCGCACACCCAACACAAACACAAGAACACAATTCCTTTTCACACAACACACACAACGCTCCTCCTGCGACTGAGATAACACACTCCAAAGTACTAGGTCAAGAGGGTCCCATATAACCCTCATGTGGTTAGTACGCAAAAATGCTTGGAGAGTGTGACACAAGATGTTCGGTCCTTGTTGACTTAGGCAAGACAACCACAAACCCAATAACCCACCATCCAACCACTTGCCCAAGTCCAAATCAATTTTTCCATTTTCTAATTTTGACTTTACAAAATTAACAAAGCACAAAGTCTTGGACATAATGGAAGAATAATAATTTTTGTGTGATCAAGACCATCGACTAAGTCGATGATCGCCCAAAGCTACCGAACTAGGCATGGCTAAGCACAAAGATTCAGATTCTACTAAGTGACAAGAGTTCATCCATCGAACTCTAATCACAAAGAAATAACCTAGGCTCAAGTAGTAGAGAATAAACACCATCCTACAGATTGTGCAACTATAGGATCAACTAACCATAATTTAACACAAAGTAGCAATGCATACATACATTGAATTCAAAATATTAAACTTGTAAAATAATAGGATTAACATGATCAAACCGCTTGCACGCTTGTTGTGGGTCAAGGTGTTCTTGAGGATCACTCTCGGTATCAATGTGCTCTTGGATCCTATCGAAAGAACCAAAAAGAACCAATAAGGCAAAAGAAACCGAAAAGATCCAACGACCAACTTCAACAAAAAGCTCTCAAATTTTTACAGAGAAAGAGCATGATTGTTATGAACTAATGCAATAAGAACCAATTGATTTGGATCCTTAATGCAAAAGATATGGCCAAAACAATCTTGCTCACTTTCATAAATCAAAAATGCTACTATTCATTAGCAAAATTTTCTGGAGCTATACTGAGTTTGGAAATATTTTTAAATTAAAGTCTAGTTAAAAATATAACTAACAAAATTCGAATCAACCGAAAAGGAATTAAAATGAAATAGTTATGCATTTTACAAGTTATCACATTTTTCAGTTGACAAATAGATCCTTTCGGGAAATCAGGAATTAAAACGACGTGGCCGAACGAGGAGCGTCGATCAAAGATCTGACGGCCGCGTTCGGTCTGCTAACGCATCGCGCGGATTCACAAATCCTAAGCGCCACCGTTGGATCTCGATCCAACGGTTCACGTGACCGGGACGCTCGCGTCCGAACGTTCACTTGAATCGGGGCCGCTGATCTTGGATCCAAGGGTCCCCACGCGCGGCAACAGAACGAACGCGCCAACTCTAATCGCCAGCCGTTGGATGAAAAACTAACGAACGAGATGCTAAGGGAAGTTCGGCGGTCCGAACGTTCACTCAGATCTGGACCGTTGATCTAAGGATCGACGGTCCACATCAATTCACGTTCAAAACTCGCGCCTGTTTTCATCCGACAAAACGACGGGGAAGAGAGGGTCATCGCCGGCGACTCTGGCCGCGGCGGTGCAAGCAAGTGCCCAAAATGGGTTGCTAACAAACTTGCGCACCCAATGGAACCAATAATTTTAGCTGCGGCGTTCTAGAACGCCGGCAAGCCGGAGATGACAGAGATGACCGAAAATGGTCAAAACGAAAATAGCAAATGAGCTCTGCTGCGGTCCAAGCGAAAGCGAGTGCCAAGCAACTAGGGACTAAAGAGGAGTTACCTGAGCACGGAGAAGGCACCGAGAGGACTGGAGCTGCTCCGATGAAGAAAAATAGGGCTTTCGGCCGAAAAGGGGGAAATCCAAAATTAAGCTGCTCCCTGCGGCCAAAACCCAAATCGAGTGAGGGTTAATGATCACCGAGGTGAGAGGAATCAGAGGAGCAAGACCGAAAGGAATGAAGCCCAAGGGTACCGCTTTCACCAAGAGCTTGAAGCTCGGCAATGGCGGCAATGAAGGTTTCAAGTTTTGAGCTCAAGCAAACACAAGAGAGGTTCTTTGGAGCTTGCGAGGTGTTTGAAAGGCTTCAATGGAAGGACCAGGGGCTTAAATAGCGGGAATGGCGGTGAGCAGCGGCAATAACCCTCTCGGGTCAAACACGCCATGGGAGCCTTTGAGAGCAACGGAGCAGCTTGAACAATGGACCTCGAGGAGGAGCACGACGGGCATTTAATGCGCCCGAGCTAGCCGCTTAAAGGTGACCACGAGGTGATCGCACACCGGCGCTTCTCCTCTGCTCACGCCATTGCTTGACTCGAGCCGCCGGACAGGAAGGAGACGACTCATCCACCGTCGGATTGAAATCGGACGGTCCAAAAGCAACGGGTGATTAGAACGGTTTGAGCGCCCATTTTAGCCCGAGCCGTTGATTTGGATCCTACGGTTTACATTGCGCGAGGCGTTGGACGGTCCGAACGCTCACGCGAATCTGAGCTCTTGATTTAGAATCCAACGGTTTATATGGATCGGCGCTCCGGATGGTCCGAACGCTCACGCGATCGTGGGCCGCTCGATGCCGATCCAACGACGCACAACGCCGCGCCAAACGGCCGAGGCGGTGCAGTTAGTTGACTGGGCCGAGTCAAGTGGCTCGAGCCCGAGTCTGATTCGAACCCAAGGAACAGTGAAAACCAGTTAGGGTTTGAATTTAAAGGCTGATTTTTGAAAAATTATTTGGGATAGCAAACAAACCCCAAAATTTATGAAATTTTAATCGAGCTTGTTGATCGCATGAAGAACCTTATATAAAATTTTCAAAGACTTTTATGCACTGCATTTGTCTCCAAAAATTCCAGAAGGTGATGAATTAGGGTTTGACCAAGGTTTGACTGGCCTCAAAAATTATCAAATAATTTCTAAAAATTATGAAATAATTCTTAGGTGTCAAACATCAACCCTAGACCCAAGAAAAGTATTTCCAAAGGTTGGGCACAAGATTTTCCTGAAAGATATTTGTGTTGGTGTCCAAATGGCAATTTGAATTTTGATTTCACATAATTCCTTTACAAGAATTATGGAACTGATTACAAAAATCAAGATCAGAGAAAAAGTTTTAATTTCTCCTCATTTTTTATTACATTTGAAACACAAACCAATTTTGGGATGTTACAGATCCGGTGGCCAAAGGCGTGGCGCGTCGACCTCCTCCACCTTCGCGCGCATCCGACACCATTGTCGTCTGATCCGGTCACCCTCGACCCCGCCCGTCGTCTTCTTAGACCACTGTCGCCGCCATCCAAATCTGCTCCGAATCAGGCCGTTGCCACCTCGCCTCCCTTTGCGATGGTCGCTCCGACATTCTCTGCTCTGCGCCGCCTCCCTCCTCTACTTCGGTCGTCCCTCTCCGGTGCCGCCTCGACAAGCCAGAGCCGCCGGCCATCAAGCCGGTCGTCGTCGCCTTCCCGTTTCAATGGAGAGAGAGAGAGAGGAAGAGATGGGAGTTGATCTGGTTTAACGAGATCAAGCCAGAGCCGCTCCTTTGAGAGAGGGGGAGTCGGTGGAGATTGAGAAGAGAAGAGAGAGAGAGAGAGAGAGAGAGTAAAACAACTGGTGTTGCTAGTATCTACTGCTTCTTTGAGTCTTTATTTGCCCCTTTGAGTCCATCCAAGTTCATAAAACTTTAGCTTGAGTTTCGTCTAAGTCGTGCGAGTCCACAAAGTCCTTGTCAGTTAGCCGATTGCTTCCTGGCTCACTCCTTCTCTTTCGCATGGCAGCAGCTATTACTCTTCTTCCTGAGCCGGTGCAGATCGTAGAAGTCGTTATGATGCCACCGCTTCTCTCTAAGCTACCGTCACGCTTCTTACGCAATGCATCTCCGTTGTACTTCTTGTGCACTTTGTCGCCGCCGTCTTGGGCTTCGACCTGCGCCGCCATACTTCTATCCATTCCTCAACGGCTTGATTTGACAACTCTCTCTATTCTTGTCGGTTTCATCATCTTCTTCGTCGTGTTGCTGCAGTCGATTTTGCTCCCGGTTGCCTCTACTTTCTCAGCTCTACATCTTGTGCTTTATGGGCTGTCGAACGACCCTGAATGTGAGGAGGTCTTTTGATACTCGGTATATTTTTTAAGAGCTGCACGCTACGACAACATTATCAAGACTCGGATTTTGAATTTTCCCTATTTTAATATCAACTATTTTCAAATACAATGCTATTGTATACGTCAATCATTTAAGAGGGTGTGAAAATAGGAATTTCTTTGTATTTTTTATGTATCTTTTAATAGTTCCTTATATATCTATAGTATATTCTCTTATAATATTACTTTATACTTTTTTATATATATTATCCACCGAGGCTCATAATATACGCACAGTATTGGTAACACCTTGGACGCCAATTCTGTTCTGTACCGCGCATCTCGAACTTCTTAACCAAGCGTTGCCCGGCTACCGCTCTACTGGTCGTCGAGCGCTCGAGCCCCCGTGCGCGACGACAATGGCCCGTTGCCGCTCCGCTTCCTCCGCCCACACCACGGCCACCGTCCTCGTCGTCGTCGTCGTCGTCCTCCTCCTCCTCGCCGGCGGCTCGCCGGGCTGCCGCGCGGCGCCGCAGGGCTCGCTCGTGACGTGCGTCCCCGGCTTCGACGGCGCCCTCCCGTCCAAGCACTACGCCGGGTACGTATACACGCGCGCGCGCGCGCAGCTAATCGTAAGTTGATAACCTTGCTGCGTACGTATGTAACCATCGCCGCCGCCGCTGCTGCTGGTGTGCAGGTACGTGACGGTGGAGGAGCAGCACGGGATGAGGCTGTTCTACTACCTGGTGGAGTCGGAGGGCGACCCGGGGAGGGACCCCGTGGTGCTGTGGCTCAACGGTGGGCCCGGCTGCTCCAGCTTCGACGGCTTCGTCTACGAGCACGGTGCGTCGCTGCGTCCACCATCCACCCTCCCCGCTGCTTGTGTCCGCTAAGGTGCCTGTGGGAACGGGATGTTGCGGGGGCAAAATGGGGAATCGTTTATTTGTTTCCTTCCTTACTGATGGGATAACATGGGGGAGGTTGTGGACTTGCGGGGCGCCGGGGCCCTTGCTGTTGCGGAGTCGTTGAGGCGGGCGGAGAAAGAAAGAAAAGAGGGAGTGGTGGTGGGTGGGGCCCCTGCTTCTCTGCTATTTGCTTTGCTTTGCTTTGCTTTCTACAGAGGGGAACTGTTTTTCCCCCACGAGATTGGTTTCGTTTGGTAGCAACGCCGGCATGCTGCGTTATCGATTTCTCCGCCACCGCGTACGCGTAGCGTAGAGTGATGCTACTTGTAGTAGGGTTATTCTCACATAGTGATCACATCGCAGACAATTACTTGTTCATTTATGTTGCTTGTACATAGTTATTCATTTTCTAAAGTGTAATCGGAGGGAGCAGAAATATTGCAGGCTTACTTTTCTTCACTCTATATGTTGCGCTATATCCGAACAATTTCTTGTTCAGTCATGAAGGAAAGCTTTATTTGGCTAACTTGAGATTCTTGGAAACTGTTAAGTTCAAGTTCATACACTTCATCTGTCTCGTTATACCTCCATCCTTTGTTTTCTTTGACATGAATAATTTTAAGTTCTAAACACATCCGCGTAGCCTTGTGTATATTGCCATATCTGGTATAGCTGCCGGAATTATTTTTCCAATTATTTGGAATTTTTGCTCAAATCACTAAAGTTTTAATATGCGGTATCATTCGAATATTTTGTTAGATGTGTTAGATGTATATGTATTTTCCCTATTGTAAAAGGGGTTACTTGCATATATATATATATATATATATATATGTCATACATGTACTTGTATATATATTAGTCCATTGATCTTATAATGAATAAAAACACTATTCATAATATGGTATCAGAGCATACCTAGGTTCTTCAAGCCGGCACTGGTTCTTTTCTCCAGCTGCCGTCATCGCCTGAGCGTTCTTCTCCATCCCGCTCGCTGTCGACTCTCCCTGTCGACTACCGCCAGTCACTACCGCCTCTCCCGTCCGGTCGCCCATCGTCGCCGAATCCTTGAAGCCCGAGCTAGTGCCATCGTCGTCTTCGTCGAGCGCCGGTCGGACCCGAGCCCGACTCCTTGCGTCGTCGTCGCCTCTTTCGCTTGCCTCGAATTTCGCCGTGCTTGCTCGTGGACACCCAGGCCTATCATCGTCGTCGTCTTCCATCCGGACCGCCCGAATTCACCCGGCGTCATCAATGCTAGCCTAGCTGCCCGCCGAATCGATCCAGCCGCCTCCTCTTCCGCTTGGGCTGTCGTCGCCTTCCTTGGCCGTCAGGATGTCGCCATCGCGCCGCGGAACCTAGTTCCTTGTGCGCAGCTGCTCTCGTCGCGGTGCGGGCCTTTGGCTCAGGTAGGCCGAGTTGTTTAATTGAGCCGGCCCGAAGAAAAATAAAAAAAAGGAAAATCAGTATGTCGTTCTAACTATCGCGCTGTCCAGCGCCACCTGTTAGACTTCGTTGTATTGGTCGCCACGCGGTCCTGCACCGCCTACCAATGGATACTGTTTTCGTTTCTCGCTGTCCGGTAATCTTTAATGGTCTCAATTATCGGGACTGGTTTCAGCACATGCGTGGTCAACACCTTTGGGAGTTTCTTACCGGCGAGTTGCCTTGCCTGCCTCGTCGTGCTCCACCCACTGAGCTCGTGCTCCCGAAGACTACTTCCGAAGACGCTCGTAAGGAGGCATCTAATGTTTTTGAGGATGCTATGGAGACTTTTCAGACTCAATATGTTGCCTACAAAACATAGATTGATGAGAATACATGTGCATTTGCTATTCTGGTTGCTAGCATGGAGGTGCAATTCACTGGAGATGTGGTTGGTTTGGCTTCAGCATAATTGATGTGGACACATCTGCGCAACCGCTACGAGCCATCTGGTGATTCCTTGTATCTTTCTGTTGTGCGTCAGGAGCAGTCGTTGCAGTAGGGAGATGCCACTTTGGACGAGTTCTATGCCCAATTGTCCGCGGTATGGTGTTAGATTGACTCTTTGGGACTAGATGTGTGCCACGTGTCAGTGATGTTAGCGTCAGCAGTCTCACCTGGAGCTTCATCGTATCTATGATTTCTTGACCCGTCTCCAGGCTGGGTATGAGCAGACTCATGCTCAGTTGCTGGCACGCCACCCTCATGTGACTCTGTTGAAGGCCCTTGCATCTGTTCGTGCTGAGGAGATTCATCTTCGTGTTGTGGGTCTGCTGTCATCATCGTCATTTTCTTCGATTCTGTCAGCTTATACACCCGCTACATCTCCAGCTACTCCTTCACCAGTGGTGTCTTTACTAGTGACAGCTGCTGTTGGTAGGGGACTACACTGCATTTACTGCAACAAGGATGGATATGTACCGCAGACTTGCTACAAGAAGGATTTACGTCGTGGTGGCTGCCCTCCACAAGGAACTGGTGGTTCCTCCTCTCAGAGGAGCCCTAGTGCTTTTGATTCTCAGGAGTTTCTCACACTGCTGCGTCGCATGGCTACTCTTGCACCGTCCAGTTCTGTTGGTTCTGCTGCACAATCTTCTAGTGAGAGACCACCTTGTACTTCTTCCTCAGATATATCACCTAGGATTCTTGACTCTGGTGCTTCCATTCATATAACATCTGAATCCACCAGTCTCACTTCCATTCGTCCTTTAACTGCTCCTTTCACTGTTCAGACATTAGATGGTACATCTCTTTCTGTCACAGGATGAGGCACTCTTTAGAATTTCTCTTTTCATATTCCTGTTGTTTCTCATGTTGCCAAACTAACCATGCAGCTCATATCTGCTTGTCAGCTCACTGATCATGGTTGTCGTGTTATTCTCGATTCTGATTCTTGTTGTATTCAGGATTGACGCATGGGGACTTTGGTTGGTACCGGCTGCGGCTTTTGCTTAGTCGCATCATCGTTTGAAACATCTTTGCGGGTCGCGTCTATCTTCTTTACTTCATCACGGTATTTTAGAGTCTCTGTGTCTGGTGATGCTTCTCCAAATTGTCAAAGTTGTAAGCTTGGTAAATATCTTTAACTTCTCTATCCTTCCAGTGAGTCAGTGTCACAACGTCCTTTTGATCTTGTTCATTCTGACGTATGGGGTCCAACTCCTTTCGTTTCGAAAGGTCATCGATATTATATAATTTTTATTGATGACTTTTCTCGCCACACATGGATATACTTTGTGTCATCTCGTAGTGAGGTTTTATCCTTCTACAAGACTTTTTCCACCATGATCCGTACTCAGTTTGATTCTTCTATTCGTGTCTTTCGTGCTGACTCTGCTAGGGAATACTTGTCAAGAGTCCTTCGTGGTTTTCTTGTTGAGCAGGGTACTCTCTCTCAGTTTTCTTACCCTGGTGCTTATGCCCAGAACGGTGTGGCTGAACGAAAGCATCGTCATCTTCTTGAGACAGCCCATGCTCTTATGCTTGCTTCTGCTGTCCTACCACACTTCTAGGCTGATGCTGTTTCTACTGTCACTTTCTTGATTAACATTCAACTTTCTTTTGCTCTTCAGGGTGGGATCCCAGTTGAGCATCTCTGTGGCAAGACTCCAGACTATTCTAGTCTTCGCCTCTTTGGGTGTGTGTGCTATGTTTTTCTTGCCCCTCGTGAGCGCACCAAGTTGACCGCTCAGTCCGTGGAGTGTGTTTTTTCTGGGCTGTAGCGCTGAGCGTAAGAGATATCGTTGTTGGGATCCTATTAGCCGACGTCACTTTTGATGAGTCTCGTCCTTTCTACCCTCGTCCTTCTCCTTCCACCACTCCAGCATCTCTTGTCGAGCCTCTTTCTTTCCTGACTTTTCCTGCCACTCCCATAGTCACCACATATCCATCATAGCATTTGGTCTCTCCGGTTCCTCTTCCACCATCTCCTTCACCACTGCCACCCTAGAGCTCCTCCTAGCCTTGTTCCTTCGTATCCTCTCTACTACACTCGTCGTTCGCGAGTTGAGGATTCTCCTGATACGCCATCTTCTGAGGGTCATCTTCTTCGACCTCTCCTCCTCGATGTGCTCTTCGTGATCGTCAGTCTATTTGGCCTCCTGTGCGCTTTTGTTTAGCGGCTCTCGCCGAACCGACTTCTTATCATGATGCTGTTGTTCATCAGGAGTGTCAGCATGCGACGGCAGAGGATATTACTGCCCTTAAGCATACTGGCGCGTGGGATCTTGTCCCTTTTCCCGCGCGTGTTACTCCTATCACGTGCAAGTGGGTCTACAAGATTAAGACCCGCTCTGATGGTTCTTTTAAGCGCTACAAGGCTCGTCTCGTGGCACGTGGTTTTCAGCGGGAGCATGGTCGTGATTATGATGAGACATTCACTCCTGTTGCTCACATGACCACCGTACGCACTATTCTTGCTGTGGCGTCTGTTCGGGCCTGATCCATCTCTCAGCTTGATGTCAAGAATGCCTTTCTCAATGGTGAGCTGCGTGAGGAGGTTTATATGCAGCCACCAAAGGGTATTCTGTTCCTGAGAGTATGGGTTGTCGCCTTCGCCGATCTCTTTACGACCTCAAGCAAGCTTCTCGTACTTGGTTTGAACGTTTCTCTTTTGTTATCACTGCAGCTGGTTTCTCTGCCAGTACTCTTGATCCTGCTCTTTTTATTCACACTTCGCCTCGTGGTCGGACGCTTCTCCTTTTATATGTTGATGATATGATCATTACTGCAGATGATTCTTAGTACATCACTTTTGTCAAGGAGTGTCTTAATGAGCAGTTTCTCATGTCTAATTTGGGTCCTCTTTGCAATTTTCTTGGGATTGAGGTTATTTCTACGCCTGAATGCTTCTATCTGTCCCAAGAAAAGTATATCCAGGTTCTTCTCGATCGTGCTTCTCTTATGGATCAGCACACCTCTGAGACTCCCATGGAGCTTAATGTTCATCTTCGGCCCATTGATGGTGAGCCTCTTACCGATCCTAGTCGCTAGCGTCACCTTGTTGGGAGTCTTGTTTATCTGGGTGTTACTCGTCTTGACATTTCGTACCCTGTGTATATCTTGAGTCAATTTGTTTCTGCTCCCACTCAGCTCCACTATAGTCATCTTCTTTGTGTTCTACGATATCTTTGTAGAACCATTACTCGTCGTCTGTTTTCCCCTCGCTCCAGCTCTTTACAGCTCCAAGCATATTTTAATGCCACCTGGGCTAGTGATCACTCTGATCGCCGGTCTCTCTCTGCTTATTGTGTTTTTCTTGGTGGTTCTCTCATTGCTTGGAAGACTAAGAAGCGGACATCAGTTTCTCGTTCGAGTGCTGAGGCTGAGTTGTGAGCTATGGCTTTGTTGACTGTGGAGGTTATTTGGCTATGGTGGTTAATCGAGGATTTTGGTGTTTCTGTTTTAGCACTCACTCCTCTTTCGTCTGACAGTATAGGGGCTATTAGCATTGCTACAAATCCTATGAAGTATGAGCTTACAAAGCATATTGATATTAATGCTTCCTACATGCGGACACATGTGCGGGACCAGATTATTGCTCTTCGGTATGTGCCTTCAGAACTTCAGTTGACAGACTTCTTCACAAAGGCACAGATCAGAGCTCAACACAGTTTCTATCTCTCCAAACTTAGAGTTGTTGATCCATCATAAGTTTGAGAGGGGTGTTAGATGCATATGTATTTTCCCCATTGTATAAGGGTTACTTGCATATATGCTACACCTGTACTTATATATGTATTAATTCATTGGCTCATAATGAATACAAGCGCTATTCATAACATATTTGAGTTCATCTCTGAATTTATGCATGTTTTTCTTTACACCAACCGTGTAAGAAAAGTACACATTTTGCTTTTGATTTGTTAGGAATGCTTCTATATGAGTTCAAAATGCTGCTGTAGTATGTCGAACTGCCTTCCACTCATTCTAACTGTTTGATGATGTGCTGATTGTTTGTTCTGTCAAATTTGATCTTTTTATACCAATTCATCTGTGGTTTCCTTTCAGGACCATTCAATTTCGAGTCAGGCGGGTCAGTTCACAGCCTACCAAAGCTTCATCTCAACCCTTATAGCTGGTCCAAGGTTGGATATTTCCATTGGCCCTGTGTAATATATAGCACAAATTATTTGGTGCTCTTTCTGACTGAGTAGCGATGTTTGTCTTGTGGCTTAGGTATCCAGTGTGATATACTTGGACTCCCCTGCCGGCGTGGGGCTGTCATACTCAAAGAATGTTTCAGATTATCAAACTGGTGACCTTAAGACTGCTGCGGATTCGCATACCTTTCTTCTGAAGGTATATATGTTTTTTCATGTTAGTATGGTCAATTAATCATCTGGTTGTGCAAGAGAAGGCTAAGTTCTGTAACTTCTAAGCAGTGGTTTCAGCTGTACCCTGAGTTCCTGAGCAATCCATTTTATATAGCTGGGGAGTCGTATGCTGGGGTTTATGTTCCTACTCTTTCACATGAAGTTGTCAAAGGTGCTGGCTTTGGGATCCTACTCACCTTACAATAATTACTATTCATTTTATATTCTGGTTGCTGACAAATTATTACACAGGAATACAAGGGGGAGTTAAGCCAACTATAAACTTCAAGGTTAAATACTGATGAATTTTCCTGGTTTGCTGCCTCATTGAGAAATCTGAACGTGGTTGTCAAGGAAATATAAGGCCTAACATTTTACTCTGTACTCTCATGTTAGGGCTACATGGTCGGGAATGGTGTTTGTGACACTGTTTTTGATGGCAATGCTCTCGTACCATTTGCTCATGGAATGGGTCTAATATCAGATGATATATACCAGGTAGGTCTGTAATGCAGACTGAAATCCCCATTTTGATAGTTACTTCCCCTCCACATTTTGAGCGACAGAATTAGATCACTTTTTTCGTATCCTACGGATATTTGTTTCAAAAAAATTTCTTTAGCTTCCAGTGGTCTTTGGAACAATACTTCTCTGTATCTACTTGTGCTCATATTTTTCAAATAGAAGCTAACCCTAGCTCTAGAACGGGGTGTTTGAAGTGGCCAGTCGAATTAACCACCATTTCTATAATACTATTCACAATGCAGGAAGCTAGAACTGCGTGCCAAGGAAATTACTGGAATGTTAGCACTGCTAAATGCGAAAAAGCACTATCCAAAGTTGATATGGTAAACTGTTGTAGTATCACTTATTCGAGTGAAGAATAAGTGCTGTTCTCTTAAATTATATTCTTTTCTTGTGCAGGAAATTGACGAACTAAATATTTATGACATTCTTGAGCCATGCTACCACAGCACAAATATGAAATTGATCACACATAAAAGCAGATTGCCTAAAAGTTTCAAAGATCTTGGTGTAACTGACAAGCCCCTTCCAGTAAGAACGAGAATGCTTGGGCGTGCTTGGCCTTTGAGAGCTCCTGTAAGAGATGGGCGTGTCCCATCCTGGCAGGAACTTGCCGGTGGAGTTCCATGTATGGTAAGAACAAGCACAATGTTAATCTTACAGAGAGATTGTTATTTCTTTTTGTCCACTATAGCAAATGGGTTGCAAGTTTTATACTCCCTTCTTTCCTAAATAGATGTTGCTGTTGGCTTATGTATAAATATGGCCATTAATTTCTATCACAATATGTTAACCAAAAAACTACAAAACGTAATACCATGAAAGTAGTTTTGCATGATGAATCTACTAATGTTGTTATCATGTGGCTAGTCTAGGTACTTATATATATACTAGCAGTCAAAGTTCAAAATGTTTGACAGCGGATTCCTCCAAATGACTTAAATTTGGGAACAGAGGTGGTCCAAATGGGAAAAGGGAAATTTATTCCAAACAAAAATGTTGAGTACCTTAGTGAACGCATAGTTCAATATTTGTCAGCTTAAGATAGTACCCATAATTACAGTGTACTAGATATGTCAAAAAGGAATAGAAAAAAATGACATTTTATACTATTACTTTCATGCAATTCTACATCATATGTTGCAGGATTGTCAGGATCACTAATATGATAGCACAAGTGCAAAACCAGTTGCTTTACTGTAACTACAGTTTGAAATATCGGTTGTTGATGTAAACTGGATTTGAACGTAGTTGGCCTGGGAATATCGTAGCAATGGAAAAATGACATAACTATGAAAGAATATATATGTTACATATGTATATAGCTTAGAGTATTCTTTTGCATAGTGCTTACTTTGTACACGTTGTTATATTGGCCTTTGGTCTATTAGACTAGACAAGGGTTCATTCCAACGTGGTATTAGAGAGATGGAAACCTTAACCCTAGCTCTTTAGACCACCTGAAAACCGCCGCCCCAGCCAGCGGCCGCCGTCGTCTCCACATCCAAGCCCCCCTTCACCACCGCACGCCTCCTCTGTTTTCTACACGCCGCTCGCGCCTCCTCTACTCTCCAAGCTCCGCGCCGCCCGAGCCCCTTCCGTCGGTCCCGTGTCCCCGCCGCCGGAGCTTCATGATGCGACCGCCCGAGCGAGATACCGCTGAACTCTGCTCCGCGTCGGATCTCGCTGCCGCACCCTCCTCGACGTCGTGCCGCCACCTCCCCTCCCAAGCGCGTCCTCGGCTCTGGGGATAGCCACCGCCCAAGCTAGGCTCTCTCCTGCTCTGGTACTGCGCCCGGGCCGCCGCCGGCAAGCACCACCGCCAACTGCCACCGCCCGGACGGCTTCGGCCGCCCTGGCTCTAGATCCGACTACCTCGGCTCCGGATCCCAACGTCCGGGCCACCCTGACCTCGGGCCGCTGCAGTCAACTCCGGACCACCACTTTGCTCCGGATGGCTTCCGCCGGTGGCTCCTTCGCCATCTCACTCCCCTTGGTTCATTTCGATGAGATGAACTTTCGAGAGTGGGTTATTCACTTGAGGATTCACCTCAACAGCCAGCGCTTTTGGGGTCATCTCACCGACGAGCCACCCCCTCCTGTCTCTCCCTACGCCGCCGTTCGGCCAGCTCTTCCTACTGGTGCGGATCAGGCAGCTCAGGAAGCCGCCAATGCTGCATTGGAGGAGGCCCTCGAGCTCTACTAGTATGAGCTGCACACCTACGAGAGATTGCAGGATGCCGAAGCTCGTACTACTGCCATCTTCGTGGGTGCATGCCCGTAGCCATCTCTATGGATGTGGCAGAGCTGCTGACGACTCAACTTATGTGGGAGCTCCTCCGAGCTCACTACCAGCCGACGAGTGATGCTATGTACCTTTCCGTCGGGCACCATGCGCATTCTCTTCAGCAGCTCGATGCCACCATGGATGATTTCTACTAGCAGATGTCTGAGGTGTGGCGTTAGCTCGACTCTCTAGGGTCGGATGTCTGCTGGACCTATCTCTACTGTGTGCGGCTCCGAGCTAACTAGGAGACTCATCGTCTCTACGACTTCCTAACGCGTCTCTAGCCTGAGTTCGAGACCATGCATGCTCAGCTCCTGACTCGCCACCCGCGCCCGAGCTTGGTGAGGAGACTCGTCATTGTAGCACGGCTCAGATGCAAGCTTTCTTGTTTGCTTCATCCAGGACCGTCGCAATGGGACTCTGCTTGGTACTGGCCCTCAGCACCATGATTCTCAGTGTCTTTGGGAACTCGACTGGCTGCATCTTCCTTCTGTTATCTCCACCAGCTAGATGCAGCTATCACTGCCTTTGGTTTTGTCGCTTCCTCTACTACTTCCTTCGTTCAGTGGCAACATCATTTGGGTCATTTCTATGGATCGCGTCTGTCGTTACTTGCAGGTCATAGTGTTCTTCGGTCTGTTTCTGGGGACAGCTCTTTACATTATATGGGTTGCAAGCTTGACAAGCAGTTGAAGTTCCCCTATCCCTCTAGTGATTATGTTTCTACTTGTCCTCTTGATCTTGTTCACTCTAATGTTTGGGATCCAGCTCCCATCATTTTGAAAGGGGTCATCGATACTATGTGATCTTTATTGATGATTATTCTCGTCAAACTTGGATCTACTTCATGTCCTCTCGCAGTCAGGTTCTCTCTATTTACCAGATGTTCACCACCATGGTTCGTACTCAGTTTGATTTGGTCATTCGTGTGTTTCGTGCTGACTCGACTGGCGAGTACCTGTCTGCCGCTTTGCGTCGCTTTCTCTTTGAGCAGGGTACTCTTCCCCAGTACTCTTGTCCTGGTGCTCACGCTTAGAATGGTGTATCTAAGTGTAAGCATCGCTACTTGCTTAAGACAGCTCACGCTCTCATGCTTGCCTCTTCTATTCCACCTCACTTCTGGGTTGAGGTTGTCTCCAATGCTGCTTTCCTCATCAACATACAGCCCTGCTCTTCAGGATTCTACTCTTATCGAGCGTCTCTACGGTCGAGCTCCAGAGTACAGTCACCTTCGTAGTTTCGACTGTGTCTGCTTCGTCCTTCTTCCACCTCATGAGCACACCAAACTGGCTGCTCAGTCAGTTGAGTGTTTTTCTTGGCTACAGTTTTGAGCAAAGGGTTATTGCTGCTACAACCTTGTTGCTCGTAGGATGAGGATCTCTCGGGATGTCACTTTCGACGAGTCCCGATCTTACTATCCTCGTTCCCCTAATATCAGCTCAGATTCTCTTGTGGAGTTGATCTCTTTTTTTATTTTTCCCAACCCTTAGCTTCACACTTATGTTTCGCTTCAGCATCCACCTTCTTCGCTTCCCCCTCCTCCGGTTCCACCTGTTGCCCCCTCCGTTGGAGGTTTCTTCCAATTCTTTTGTTGAGATTTCACCCTTTCCCCTGCACTACTCTCGCTGTCCTCGGCCTACTCTTTCTCCGGTTGAGTCTCTATCTTTGTTGGGCCATGTTCCCAGCTCTTCCTCTCTGTTCTTGCTGGATCCTGCTCCACCTTCTCTTCCCAGATACGTTCTTCGTGATCGTCACACTGTCAGGCCTCTTGAGTGCTACGACTTTGTAGCCGCTGCTCTTTCTAAGCCTATAACCTACCGTAAGGTTGCTGCTCACCCTCAGTGGTAGCTCGCGATGTCTGACGAGCATATTGCTTTGGAGCATACTAGCATTTGGGATATTGTGCCCTTACCTGCGCGTATCATTCCTATCATGTGCAAGTGGGTGTACAAGATCAAAACCTGCTCAGATGGTTCCCTTGAGCACTACAAGGCTCATCTTGTGGCGCGTAGCATAGTCGTGACTACGATGAGACCTTCGCTCCTGTCGCTCACATGACTGCTGTTACTCTCCTTGCTCTGGCCTCTGTTCAACAGTGGTCCATCTCTCAGCCAGACGTCAAGAATGCATTTCTCAATGGCGAGCTGCGTGAGGAGGTCTACATGCAGCCGCCCCTGGGTATTCTGTCTCGGATGGTATGGTTTGTCGCCTTCATCGCTGTACGGGCTCAAACAATCCCCTCGTGCTTGGTTTGACTGCTTCTCCTCCGTTATCACTTCTGTCGGCTTCTCCGCTAGTGATTACGACCCTTCCCTCTTTGTACACACCTCTCCTCGGTGTCGGATGCTCCTCCTTCTATATGGGGATGATAATTACTGGAGATGACTCTCAGTACATTGCCTTTGTGAAGAGCGTCTCAGTGAGCAGTTCTTGATGTCTGATTTGAGTCCTCTTAATTACTTCCTTGGGATGGAGATCACTTCTACGCCTGAGGGCTACTACCTCTCCCAAGAGAAGTACATTTAGGATATCCTTGCTCGCGCTTGTTTCACTGATCAGCACATGGTGGATACTCCTATGGAGCTTGGTGTTCACCTTTAGCCTGTTGATGGTGAGCCTCTTGAGGACCCCACTCGCTACTGCCATCATATCGGGAGCCTCGTTTACCTTGGAATCACTCGACCGGACATTTCTCACCCAGTTCACATCCTGAGTTAGTTCATCTTTGCTCCCACTCAGCTCCACGATAGTCACCTTCTTTGTGTTCTGCGATATCTTCGCGGGAACATCCTAGGTGGTGGAAGTTTTTCCAAATCCAGCTTCAGACGTACTCTGATGCGATCTGGGTTAGCGATCATTCTGATCACTGGTCTCTTTCTACCTATTGTGTTTTCCTCGGTTCATCATTCAAGTGCTGAGGCTGAGTTGAGAGCCATGGCATCATCGATAGTTGAGATCACCTGGCTTCGTTGTCTAGTTGATGATTTCGGTGTTTCAGTTTCTACATCGACTCCTCTCTTATCGAGCGATCTTGGATGCGATCAGCATTACTCGAAATCCAGTGAAGCATGAGCTCACCAAGCACATTGGAGTAGTTGCTTCGTACCTGAGATCGCAGGTGCAAAACCAAGTTATTGCTCTTTAGTATGTGCCTTCGGAGCTTGAGTTAGCAGATTTATTCACCAAGGCACAGACTAGAGGTCAGCATAATTTCTACCTCTCCAAAATCAATGTTGTTGATACACCATGAGTTTGAGAGGGGGGTGTTACACATGTATATAGCTTAGGGTGTTCTTTGCATATTGCCTACTCTGTATGTTGTTATATTGGTCTTTGGCCCATTGGAATTGACAAGGGTTCATTCCAACAATATCTAGCCATAATGATTCCAGATTTTTATGTCTTAGATATTGTGCTTTTCCTTGAGTCAATAAAAACTTAAGCTGCAAACAAGCTTACATGGAAGCTATTTGCCACTCCATAGTTACCGGATTCGCTATAAAACCCCGCGAATCATGAACCGGATTCGTCGAACCCGAACCGGTTTAGGGTACGGGGTTCGTGTTCACAGTGGAAATTGAAAGAAAAAGTGGCGAACTACGAACCTGAATCCCGTACCGCGACTCGGACGAACCAATGTTTATAGTAACTATGTGTCGATCTGATTACATAGGAAAAAATCCTTATTGTTGCACCAAAAAAGGACCTTATGCACGGTCACTTGTGGGCAATTTCATTTCTATTTATTTTAATGAACTCCGGTTAGCTTGTGTAAGGCATGTTGTGCATCTTCTTCTGCATGGTTTCTTCAAATTTTATCAGTTTTCATTCCTTTCCATGTTTTGTTACTTGTTGTATCACACTTTTCTTGCCCCTCGTAGGTACTAAAATTATTTTCAGTACAGGGGCTAAAATTAATTAAGAAAAATGACTAAAGTTAATTCATGCTACACCCCTCAAGTCGATTCTAAAAATTGAATTTCTGCGGTAGAACTTAGATTACTAGAAACCACAAAACAATTTTGAAATAGGAACCTATAATGTGATTTTGCAACACCCATCCTCAAAAAGAAAGTGTGTTCAATATTAAAACCAATTAGTTCATTTCAAGTTACCACATTTAAACTTCTTACAATTCTGAATTAAAAATATTTTTATCATGAGAAATACAGAGGTTGCTTTGCCTGCAAGAGATGCATGACTCATTTTGCAGTATCTGACCACCCTTAGTTTGATTAATCTGCAGAGTGATGAGGTTGCCACGGCATGGTTGAACAATGAGAGCGTCAGATCTGCAATTCATGCCCAACCAGTATGATATTCATTTAGTAACATCCCAGCATTAAATGCAATTTGAAATTACTTTCATTTTGTAACTCTAATTTATCATGTTCATTTTAGGTAAGTTCAATTGGCCCATGGCTAATATGCTCAAGTTTGAACTTCCATCATGATGCTGGGAGTATGATCAATTATCACAAGAACCTTACAAGCCAGGGTTACCGTGCTATCATATACAGGTACGTCATGCACCTATAAAATGATGGTCTTCACTTATTTATCTTCTTGTTGTCTAATCTCTTAAAGGGCACTTGACTTGTTTATTTGTAGTGAAAAACATTTCATGAATGATCAAAACTAGCATTATCCAAGGCAGAAGGAACAAAATTTTGAAGCCAGATTTTATTAATTGAGATCACATTCTCTGCTCTCATAAAGAAGCTACTTTTATTGATATTTCCTTCTGCATTCCTTTCAGTGGTGACCATGATATGTGTGTGCCTTTTACTGGAAGCGAAGCATGGACTAAATCTTTGGGCTATGGAGTTGTTGATTCATGGCGACCATGGTTCCTAAACGAACAAGTTTCTGGGTATTGAACAAATATGTTCCCACATTTATTATCGTACAAATTGAACTAGCCTTGGATATGAATTCACTACTCATGGCAGTTACTATCGCTTTCATGAGGGAAAACTTTAAATTAAAATGAATAAGCCTTGCTATGTTAGTTTTTTACTTTCCACGATTCAAACTAAGAACGTTTGTATGTTGTTCAGGAAAAGAAATAAGCAAAATGTAATCTACTATTTTTGTTTGTTGAACTCCTCAGGTACACCGAAGGATATGAACATGGTCTCACTTTTGCTACTATTAAGGTGAATATACATTTTCTGACTTTTTTTTACTAAGATGAAAATGAAAACACTAGTGTGATATATCCTACCTACTCAAAAATAACAAAACAAATTGTGTCAACTGTTATGAATGCATTATTAAAACATGAAAAAGCAAAGCTTCGAGGTTAAACTGCCTCTAACTACACTCGTTTTTTTGCTTCTTTTTGCACAGGGTGCTGGGCACACTGTTCCTGAATACAAACCACAGGAAGCATTGGCTTTGTACAGCCGTTGGCTCGCTGGTTCTAAACTGTGAAGCTTGTGAATCCAATTATCCAACGGCAAATAATGGGAAAGATACTTCTGCGTACAGTCATGAATTGAACAAAGTTTGATTTAGAACTACACGCCAGATTAGACAATCACATGTTCACATTTCAAAATAGCCGATGACAATTCACTATATGCCACTGAATTACGTCGGATCTTCACAATATATCACTGGTGTCTTACTGACATATGGGCTCCAGTCCCATATATCAACTTCACAATGAGTGATATATTATGAATCATGTAGTTATTCAGTGACATATTGTGAAATTTCTCTTTGTGGAAATAATAGATCAATGCATCTTGATTCCTTTAGATGCTTTGTTCACTGTAGCAAATGGGTTTAAAATTTATAGTTGATATTTGATATTCTCAAATTCTAAAATGTAAAATACCATATTCTGTTCCCACCAAAGAACACTATATTTTGAAACCACTGAATCTATAAAAGGTTAAAAGGTAAATACATTTTAAAAAAACAGACTTTTTTTTGCTAGGTATCAAAATTCAGACTAATTTGCAACATTATAGTTTCAAAATTCAAAATTTTATGCTAGTATTAGAGGATTGTAGTACTGCAGAGTTGTATCCAAGCTGGTTTCAACTTTGAGCAAACTAAGAAGGAATTATATTCTATTTTCTGATGCTAAGTCAGCAAAGAGAGTAGTCGTGCATGTCAATCTAAAGACAAAGTATTCTTTTGGGTTTTACTCAAAGACAGACCGAACACAAGAAATTTGCTGTGAACGACGAATTTTTGTTGGAGAGTTCGTATTAGAGTTTAATATAGAAGCTGTAATAGAGTTGGATTGAAAATCGTGTTAGAGTCGGATTGCATCTTGAGACTATAAATAAAGGGTGTGGGCCCTGTGGATAACACACAATTACTCTCCGAAATTCAATATAGTATCAGAGGCAATCCACCTCAAACCCTAACCCAAGCAAAATCCTTACCCCAATCCGCCGACTGTCGTTGTCTCGTCGCACGTGGTCCTCTGTGACCGTGTCGCACGGAAGCGGACCGCGGTCGTCCACTAGAGGTGTTCGGTTTGAGAAGAGAGAGGGGAACCACGGAGGTCACCATGGTCAAGGGTGGTGGCAGCGTCGGTGTCGGAGCTGGCGGAGTCGGCAGGGGAGAGCAGCAAGAAGCGTGAGATGGAGAAGGAGAAGAAGAAGGTGAGGATGATGCAGGAGTGGATCGTTCATGCCGAGGCCCCTCCCCGGCCTGAGCGAGGAGCTCCTAGCCAGGCTCCTAGGGCAGACGGACTGCGTCAGGGGGATACTGTCCGAGGTGGCCGTCGAGCACGAGAAGGCCAACGAGTTCATCGGCAGGGAGCAGGCCCATATCCAACGGGAGCTCATCGCCATAGCAAGCAGATCTGAGAAGGGAGAGGGAGAGGGGTTCGAGCGGATTCCATGGAGGGCTCAACTGAGGAGCACAAGAAGAAGGCGTGCGAGAGGAAAGAAAAGAGGACAAGAAAACGAAGAAAAGGAGGATCCAGTGTGGAGATCTGATAGTGTCGAGGATCTTGTGTGGAGGATTTTTTATGATGATTCAATGTGGATCTTTTGTGTGGCTTCCGATCCAGTGTAGAGTTTTTAGGGGATTTGGTGTGGATCCAGATCGATGGAGGATCTTGTATGGCTGAGGAAGAATAGGGGGAGACTGGAGCGGAGGGGGTTGATATTTATGGATCTGGTGTGCCCTGGTGTAGGAAAAAGAAATAAGAGGGATCTAGTGTAGATCCAGATTGGTGGAGGATCTAATGTGGCTGAGGGGGTCTAGTGTGGATCTAGATCGGTAGAGGATCTAGTGTGGTTGCATATGCTGTGTTGGGGAAAGGAGAGAGAGGATGGTGTGTTTACTCATAGTTCTACCTACTGTGTTGATGGTGATGGAGGAAGCTTAGATGGTGATAGTATCGAATGTTACGACAGAAGGTATGGAAGATAGAGGGAGAAGACTGTTTAGCGGTGATGGTATTAGTGTTGTGCAGTGGTATTGATATTGGTGCCAGATATATTGTTGCTAGAGAGGTCCGGAAGAGGATTAGAATTGGAGTCAGTTGTAATGGTCTGTGGTAGAGGTAGAGGTGGTGGAGATTGAGACTGGGGGCGTGTGGGAAGAGGTGGTGGAGGCTGGGGCTGGCCAAGGGCACGAGGGTAGAGGAAGATGAGGCTGAGGTCGGGGTAACTGGTAGATGGTAGAGATGGATTTGGTGACGCCCCTGTTAGTATTGATGGGGATCAACTTTTGGTCTTTATAATGATATTAGCTATAGAGTCAATGGTAAGTTTGGTAAGGTCTAATAATGGTATTGCAATATGCAATAAGATGGATATGATTGTTATCTTATACTTATCTTGAGAGAGAGTATTGGAGAGTTCATACTAGAGTCTAATATAGAAGTTGTATTAACGTCGGACTGAAAGTTGTATTAGAATCGAATTATATCTTGAGACTATAAATAAAGGGTTTGGGATCCTGTGGGACAACACACAATTATTCTCCAAAATTCAACAATTTTCATACAGGGTAAGTACACTTGTGTACTCTGTGATTGTGGAGCTGAAGAAACTCTTCATCATTTGTTTTTTTGGATGCTCGTTTTCTCAAGCATGTTGGGATTTTGTTTGCCCGTCAAGAACATTGAATCTATCAGTTCAGGATTCATTTCAGAACTTCAAGCTCAGAATACATCAGCCCTTTTATATGGAAATTATCATTTTAGTAGCTTGGAGCCTTGGACCATATGGATCACAAGAAATAATGAAGTTTTTCAGCAGTTGAACCAAGACTACAAGAATGCAAGAGAGAATTCAAATTATAATTTGCAATGGTTATCCATAGGGCAAAAAACAAAAAAAAAACTTCCCCGCTATAAAAGAATGGCTGAATAATCTTTCATTTTTTCTCTGGTTTGTATCCATAGGGCAAAAAAAAAAACTTCACCGCTATAAAAGAATGGCTGAATAATCTTTCATTTTTTTTTATCTGGTGTGTACATTTGTAACTACTTATGTTTTTATTTTTATTATAATATATACAGAGTATGATCATTTCCTACTGTTTTCATTCAAAAAAAAACTCAAAGAGAGTAGTGGGAACGGTTGCTGACATGCCATACATAAACCATGACCCAATATAAGTGACAACGCATCATTCGAAAAAAAGTCACATTTGGCGACAAACTATCTGTCGACAAAAGTTTCCAAAAAAACAACAAAAGTCGATTAAAGTCCTGCCAATAAAAGTTTTCCCGACAGATATGTTTTATAGACAGATAGTCTGACAATGCTGCTGCCGCTTTGACCTAAATTGCAAACCTTATGAACCAAAATGGCCCATTTGAAACTTCATTATTTATTTATTTTTAACTTCATTTGAAACCACAGTTAGTAGGGAGCAAAGTGTTCCTTTTGCTAACCTACCTGTAGAAGCTGCTACTTGGGAGGACGTGGTGGAGATTGAGGCTGGGGGCGTGTGGGAAGAGGTGGTGGAGGCTAGGGCTGGCCAAGGGCATGAGGGTAGAGGAAGATGAGACTGAGGTTGGGGTAACTAGTAGATGGTGGAGATAGATTTGGTGACGCCCCTGTTAGTATCGGTGGGGACCAACTTTTGGTATTTGTAATGATATTAGCTATAGAGTCAATGGTAAGTTTGGTAAGGTCTAATAATGGTATTGCAATATGTAATAAGATGGATATGATTGTTATCTTATACTTATCTTGAGAGAGAGTGTTGGAGAGTTCATACTAGAGTCTAATATAGAAGTTGTATTAAAGTCAGACTGAAAGTTGTATTAGAATCGAATTATATCTTGAGCCCTGCCCCTCGCTGGCGTGTTGCTCCTCTCCTACGCCGCGATCTCCGACCTCCCGCCTCCTCCTCCACCACCCGCTCCGCCTTCCTCTGGAACTCCCTCTCCCACGCACTCTCCTCCGCCTCCCTCCTCTCCAAGGCCCTGCGTGTCTACAGCTTCATGCTTCCCTCCGCCGTGTGCCCGGATGACCGCACCTTCCCCTTGGCCCTCCACGCTGCCGCGACCACCGTTGAGGTGCACCCCGTGTCAAGACTTGAGATAGATCAAACCAACATCATTCAAGAGGAATTTCATAAATCCAAACACAGGAAGAAAAGGGATGCGAAGGAGAGAATAGGGGACGAGGCGGTAGGGTTTTGCTTTTAGCAGTATGGTTCGTAGTATCTATTACAATCCTCCAGCTAGCTTATATACTAATCAGCTGACCAAAAGCACTAATTAAAGTGTTCTTAAGCTACAAAATCAATACGGTAAACAGTGCATAAGCAATTGCTTTGTTACAGAATTTACTGAGTCGCTTCACAACTGTTAGACCATCATAACTCTTCATCCAGCGGTCCTCGTCTTCTTTCTCTGAGACAACATTTCAGCAAGTGAAGTCGACGTTGAAGATTCGGCTACGCAGGTTACCCTCTGAGATTCATTTCTTCAGAGTTCGGCTATTTCAGCTCCTGACAATACCCCTTCCCTTCAAAGCATTATTGTCTCAAGAATGAAACCCAGGGAAAATCCTTGATATGAAGTCCACATCCTCCCAAGTAGCAGCTTCTACAGGTAGGTTAGTCCAATGAATCAACCATTGTATCACATGTTTATTATTCCTTGGCACCGTTCTCCTCTCTAGTATTGCTGCTGGATAAACCTTAATATTTCCTTCACTGTCCACCAATGAAGGTTCTGGGCTAGGAATTACTCTTGGTCCAATGTGTTTCTTGAGTTGGCTAACATGGAACACATGATACAATTGACAACCTTCCGGCAAAAGCAATTTGTAAGCAACTTTGTCAATCCTCTCTATCACCCGAAAAGGACCATAAAATTTTGGATGTAGATTCGTAAATCATGAATCTTGAGTGAAGTATGTCCAGTAGGGTTGTATCTTTAGATAAACCATATATCCAACTATGAATTCCTTCTCTTTCCTCTTCTGATTAGCATATTTATTCATTCTCTCTTTGGCCTTGATCAAGTTTTCTTTAATAATTTGGGTGGCTAGTTGTCTTCTATCAACCCTTTTACTTCTTCATTTACAACATCTCGTAAAACTACCTCAGTTAACATAGGAGGAGGAAAACCATAAATGGCTTGAAATGGTGTCATTTCTAAACTAGTATGGTAACTTGTATTGTACCACTACTCAGCTAAAGTCAGCCAATTCTTCCGCTTCCTAGGGCTAGCAAAGGTCATGCACCTTAGATAGCATTCCAGGCATTAATTTACCCTCTCTGTTTGTGCATCACTTTGGGGGTGGTATGCAGTACTGAATCTCAATTTAACACTCAAGGACTTGAATCATTCTTGCCAAAGATGGCTGGTGAATATCC
Source organism: Hsuehochloa calcarea (assembly GCA_036346395.1). NCBI lineage: Eukaryota > Viridiplantae > Streptophyta > Magnoliopsida > Poales > Poaceae > Hsuehochloa > Hsuehochloa calcarea. The sequence continues at coordinate 13,272,815 of CM070615.1, read as the reverse complement.
TATCCCTATCTGAAACAATCCTTGTCGGTAAACCATGCAACTTGTACACATTGCCTAGGAATTTATGGGCTACTTGTTGGACTGTGAATGGATGACTCAGTGGTATGAAAATGAGAGTATTTTGTAAATCTATCCACAACTACCAGACATGAGTGAGGTTTATTGGAATTCTACAATAGGTTGCTTCCTTAATGTCGGGCTTTATGGAGACAGCTCTAGGATAGATGTTCGGGTTATAAAAATATTGTTTAATGTAAAGTATAAAGGTTATCGATAGCAAAAAAAAGTACAAACTGTTCTTACTAGAGACAACATCTCAAATAATTTAGAAAAATTATAAAATAATTAAAAAAAATTACAGTATAACTCGATGTTCTTTCGTGGCTTCAAAGCGAGATACGATGTCATCATCCTTAACTTGCACAAAAAATTCAAGCTCAAGAAATGTAACTAAGCAATCATTTAAGTATTGCTCCCCTGTCCTATTCTTTATCTTATTCTTCACATAATTCATCGAAGAAAATACTCTCTTAACACTAGCAGTTGCTGCCAGAAGAGTCAACACCAATTTGAGAATCAACCACAAGGTTGCCCTACCGCTCGTAGGTCCTTGCGCCTGCACTGCCACCTGCGCCGGTGGCTGCTCGGCACTCACCCATTGCGACGCTCCCTACCCCACCAGCCGACATCTACGCCACACCCTCCATCCCTGGCTCGCCGCTCATCCGCTGCCCCACTCCCTGTCGGCCCGTGCTGCGCCAACCGTGTTTGGTGTGTCGGTCGCCGCAGCCACAGAGAGACCGAGAGAGTGTGAGAGGAGAAGTTAGGGCGTGGACGTGGGACGTCAGGTGTGGACATGAGCATGGACTTGGCCTGGGCCGTGATGTTTCAAGTTGGGCCGCACAGGGATAGAGTGAGAATAAGAGAGAGTGGGTAGGACGGTCTGAAATGGACTAGATGTTGAAATACGTATTTTCAAGCCCACTTATTAATATATATACACCTAATATATCTATTGTATACTAAGTTTTTTTCCAAAAAAAATTAGGTGTGCATCTGTACACCCATGTCCTGTACCGGATTCACCCCTGTATGGAGATGTGCTTTTTAAGAAACTCTGGGCCCAGCCCAGAACCCAGCCCATATATGGGTAGCCCTTTGGAAACCCTAGCAAGGTCGAGAGACTATAAATAGAAAGAGACCCCAACCTTTGTAACACGTTTCTGAGAACTATTATTCTTGCAAGTCCCCTCATATTTTTGTGTTCAATCTATTATTCTGTTCTTGTGTTCTTGCATTGTTTGATGCGATTCTATGTTTGTCTACGAGGTTATCGTTCGAACTGGACTCGCCAGCGACGGTTCCTCAACACGTTATCAGCACGATCGACTCTCCTCGCATCAAAAGGTAACCGTTAAAGAACGACACTCGTAGATAGAATCATTTTTCTAGATTGCTTTCAATTCTGCAAATTTGGCTTTCTAGATTGGTTTTTCTACGGTGCAAATCCGTTCTAATCTACCTCGAGCTGACTTAAAGTCACCGACACAATGTCGATCGGTAGAATGCATGAAAGATTGGATGTCGATTTTACCGTAGATTGGAAATTACAAATTCGTTTTAATCTACCGCGAGTCGACTTGAAGTCGCCGGCCAAGCCGATCGGTAATTGCATGAGCGATACTTGCATGATCAAAAATGGCATCGGATGAACAGCAACTAAAAAAATGGCTGACGGCCTCCACGGCCGCCCGAAACCGGCATCGCACACACATTCGCCATGAACCTGGCCACCTCGCACCGCCTGCAAGCGGTCGTCACCGCCGCCGCGATACATTATCGGTTGGCTAGCCCGCCACCACGCATCGCTACGGAGGCAACGACAGAGCCACGCTGCTAGCACGCGGCAAGCATGCACACGCACGCCCTGGAGCCGCGCCACCGTCGGCCTGCATGCCGTCCGCACACGGCACCATGGCGCCCGCGCTGCCCACAACCATACTGGCCTAGACCGAACCGCTGTCAACCCAGAGCCCCCGCCCTAGCCACGGTCCTGCTGACCGCGTATGCCTGCAGTAGCCCCCAAGCCCCGTGCGCATCGTCGGTCGCCCGTAGCATCGGCCGCCCTAGCTCCACACCACTCCGGCCAGCCTGAAGCCGCCGCCCCGCACCACCCAAAACAAAGAGAAGAGGAAGGGGGGAGGGAGAAGAGCCGCCGCCGCTTGAATCGGTCGACGCCGCCACCGCAAAGATCGCCGCCGATGTCTGCCTGTAGCCGCGGCCGCTGCCGCTTAGCGCCTCGACCTTGACCGACCGAGCCGCCGCGCCGGAAGCGTCGCCCGTCGTCGCCCCGAGCTGCTCCCGCATGAGCACCGCCCTCGCCGCCGGCCCCGAGTCGCTCCCCACGAGCGCCACCCACACGCCGGCACCGGCCACCGCCGCCAACCCATGCCCAGACACCGCCGCCACACACCGCACCCGACCACCTCCGCCCACACGCCGGCACCCAGCCTCCGCCGCCCGCACACCGGCCCCCAAATTTTATGAAAATTACACAATTTTTTTTGTCAAAACTAAAATTTCACGTTTTAACCCCCGGAAATTGCAGAATTCACCAAAAATTTATATTCCAACAGAAAAGGGCCTCGGGAATTCAATTTTTGAATCAATTTTTGCATTTGAAGCATATTTCATTTTGTTATTATTATTTCTATACAATTTATGTACTGTATTAACTGTTTTTGATTATTTGTGACTATTTATAGTGCTTTTAATCATTGAAAATAGCAGTAAAGTCTGGAAAATGCATAAAAAATATGGGAACATTATGAGAATCTTTGCAACCATTTTATGAAAATTACCAGCAGTAATCTTATGCACTTTTTGCATAAATATGCAGATAACTGACATTATGAACCGGGAGTTCGAAGAACTAGCCTAGCATGGCCACAATTACCTGACTTGGGCATCAGATGTTGAAATTGTACTTGGAGCCAAGAAGCTTCGTGCTGCTATTGGACTGGGCCTCCTAAAGGATGCCACTCCAACCGCTGAGGTGAATGATCAAGCACTTTATTTCCTAAGACATCATCTCTACCTAACGCTCAAGAATGAGTATATGGCAGAAAAGAACGCACTAGCTTTATGGACCACACTGAAGAAGCGGTTCGAGAAGCTAAAGTACACCATCCTTCCTCGGGCAGAATAGGATTGGAACCGACTACGTTTTGCTGACTAGAAGACCGTGGGGGAGTACAACTCTACGTTGCACAGAATTTATACAAGTCTTCAACTCTGTGGTAAGGTAACCACAGACGAGCAGAAGATAGAAAAAACCCTCTCTACCTTCCACCCAAACACGGTGTAATCCGCACGCAATTATCGTCAGGATGGCTATAAGGAGTATGCCGAACTGATTGACATCATGCAAGTTGCGAAAGCTCAAGATGACGTTCTCTGAAAGAACTACATCTCATAGCTGCCTGGTAGCAGAGTTGGCCATGAAGTCAACGCAAGCAACTACAAGGCAAGGATGAAGGGTAACACTGCAAGGCTACGATAGCACAAACAAAAATTTTACCGCGCAACCAAGAAACCACCGCAAGTAATAGATCACGATATTACCGCTAGACGCGCCGACTCGTAGCGGAAGTATAGTCGTTGTAGCGAGTTGATGCAGTCGTAGTCGTACTCACGACGCGTCTCCTCGTTTGAGTTGTCGTACTCGTCGCACATCTGCTCCTCCGAGTGGTCGTACTCGTCGCGTGACTTCTTCTCCGACTCCGGTGATCGTCACGAGTTGCGGATCATCCCAGTGATGATGCTTCGCAACAACACCTCCGAGGTATCCACACATACGGGGCAGTATCACCATGCGTTGGAGTGCTAGCACCGACAGTGTGGTTGAGAAGGCGTGGCTATTAGGGTTTCAGGAGTTCTTTCAAAGATCATCCTCTCCTTCACCCCATACCACCGCCCCTCTTTATATAGGCATCCATGATGGGTCTCGACCTAGAGGCTCATTAGGAACTCGTGTCCTATACGAATTAGGATCACCATCCAAAACAGATCCTTGCCCTTTAAGTGTGCGACCCCACAGGTTCATGTGTAATCGGTTATGACCCGGAAACTCTTTTCCGACCACTAGTCGTTAGCGGTACCTAGCAGCACATAACGATTCCCAAAGACACATATAATAAATCAAACGAACCTTGAAGTAATATGATCTATGATCAGGTCCACATCACTTACGATCAGTTCGTATCTCCATACGACCAGATCATATTTGGTCCCGACCAGTTCGTAACTCCTTACGACCAGGTTCTTACCATTCTGTGATTACGTTCAACCAATCTATGACCAGCTCGTATCTCCATACGACTAGTCCGTAACTGATCGAGCTAAGTGACCTACTCATGCATTCTCCCTTTGCCTCACGATGTCTGGTTGAACTCCAAGTGAGATGAAGTGCCATCCATGGACTGTTCAATACTTTCTGATCGAGTGTCGGATAACTTCATGTGGTCGACACTTCGACCACTAGTGGCATGGCCATGCATTTTTTTTATTCGATCACCATGAGGGGCCCAGAGACATCTCTCCTGTTATGCAAGGAGGGGCAAATCCCATCTCGACCAGTCATATCCCTCCGCATGTTTTATAGCATACCCGAAAGCTACCTTTATAACTATCCAGTTACGAGTAGCGTTCGGCAACCCCTAAGAGTGCTATTGCACATGTAGGGAACCATGCTGATCTCAGGTTTAAGGATTATACATCATCATTACTTGAGACTAACTAATGACACAAAGATTCATAACAATCTCAATAGTGTCTCAATGATGGGTCTATCCAACCCCATGTTCTCTAACATGTGCTCACATTACTGATTCGATATCCCCATATCCATGACCGGTGAAACATGGTCATCAATCAATATATGTGCTGGTCGTAGAGTCACTGGTGTTCGGACCAGTGACATCCGACCAATGATACATTTAGAATGACATCATATAAGTTAAATAGCTCCACCAATTAGTCACATACTTATTGATCTATAACTGATGATTCATTCTAGGAACACGATAACATATTATCAAAATCATGAACATAATGAAATATCATCATCTCTATGATTGCCTCTAGTGCATATTTCCAACAGGAAGCCTCACTCAACAGAAAGAGCCAGGAAGGGTAAGGTCATGGGTCGCAAAACCAAGCAGAATGCCCAAGCCAAGAAGGACGAACAAAAGAAGCGTGTCGAGAAGCCCTATGGTCAGCAGAACAAAAGTTGCTACAAATATGGCACGTGGGGTCATTGGTCACGTGTTTGCCATGAGCCGCAGCACGTGATTGATGCCTTCAAGGCCAAGAAGAAGGGCAAAGGACAACATGAGGCATACCTCGCCATGACAGGCACAGAGGAGCCACAATCATGGGATGCACCCATGGATGTGGACAGCCATATAGCAGCCCCTATCACACTTTCTTTGGACATCACAATAGCAGCAGCTGTAGTCGCTGAAGAAGAGCAGATAGACGTAGCACAGATCGAGGCAGAAGTATCTTCATATTTCACTGGTTCGATCTAGTGCACGCAATGCACTTAGATTTTATAAGTCATTTGCAGTTTATGGTTGTAATAGAACATTATTTTTGCATAATGGTTGTAACCTCTAGGAGAGCATAGTAGTAAATTCCTATTATGAGTCCCGCACGACTTTTCTCGTATTAATAGCAAATTGTGTTATGTTTTGAAGTATTTTACTTATGTGTGTGGATTGCTTCCTACCCATATTAATAAATACTTTATATGTATATCAGAACGCGTGTGGCGCCCTATGGAGGAAGTGTGCTTAACAGACAGCGGCACAATGAATACCATATTAAGAGAGATAAAAAATTTCTAGTCGATCTGCAAGAATGCTGGTAGGTTTACGACAATCGCAGGCAACAATACTTGTGTAATAGGCTCAGGAAGAGCCACAATTATACTCCCGATGGGCACAACATTGGTCATTGAAGAAGCCTTGTTGTACCTAGAATCGACTAGAACTCTCTTAAGTTTTAAAGATATTCGTGCTAACGGTCTCCACGTAGAGACTAAAGAAGAGCATGGTAAGTAATATCTGCTCATTACAAAGCGTGAAGAAAGTAGAAAAATAGTATTAGAACGACTTTCTTCATTTCAAACTGGGCTATACTAAACTAATATTAAGGCATCTGCAGCATATACTGCCCTGAAAACTTTATTTAGAAGCTCTGAACCTTTGCTATATCTGACATGATAGATTATGCCGCCTAGGTCTTAGGATCATGAGAAATATAATTACTAATTCTCAGGGACATAATGTCAATGTAAAGAATTTTCCGAATCCTTTAGATTTCGTGTGCCCTGCATGTGCTACCGGGAAAATAATTACTAGACCCTCTACTATGAAAGTAAAGGATAAAATCCCTGCATTCCTGGACCGTATCTAGGGAGACATTTGTGGTCCTATACAGCCCCTGTCAGGTCCAATTAGGTACTTTGTGGTGCTCATCGATGCTTCCTTGAAATGGTCGCATGTATGCTTATTGTCTATGAGAAACCACGCTTTTTCAAAGTTGATCTCGCAGATAATTAAGATTAAGAATAATTTCCCTAATCATCATTTGAAGTCCATCAGAATGGACAACGCCGGGGAATTTACTTCAAAGGCATTTGATGATTATTGTATGGCAATGGGAATTACCGTTGAGCATTCTGTACCACATGTCCACACCTAGAATGGACTAGCAGAGGTATTAATTAAAAGAATTAAATTTATTGCCCGACCGCTCTTACGGAATTCTAATTTACCAACTACGTCTTGGGGACACGCAGTCCTACACGCAGCAGCTCTCATCAATTTTTGACCATCAGCATATAACATCCATTCACCTATACAACTAGCGCAATGGTCAACACCGAAAATCTCCCATCTTCGAAGGTTTGGTTGCAAGGTTTATGTACCTATACCACCACCGCAGCGAACCGCAATGGGTCCTCTCTGAAAGTCTGGGATATACATTGGTTTTGAGTCAACATCCATAATCAGGTACCTGGACCCCATGACTGGAGATTTGCATACAGCCCACTTCGCTGACAGCATATTTGATGAGCATAGTTTCCCGTCATTAGGAGGAGGAAATCAACCCCTTGATGAAAAATATCGGGAACTGACGTGGCAAGCCACGGGAATCCATGCGCATGACCCGCGCACTAGTGAAATAAATGGAGAAGTCCAGAAGATAATTGATTTGCAAGCATTAGCGAATCAACTACTTGACCACTTTAGTGATTTGAAAAGCGTGACCAAGTCGCATGTGCCTGCACGCAATGCGCCGGAGAGGGTTGAAATACCAAAAAATTAAAGGTATCCCTAATCCCGTCCAAAGGCCTCAGAATAAAAGGACGAGAACTCCAGCCCCTCGAATCCCAAGTAACCGGGGACGCCTGGCGAAAAAGGATAAGAAGGACTTGACACAGCCGATCACTGAAGCTCCCCACAACCAGAAGGGGAACCAGTTGAGACCTGGTACTAGTATGGAACCTTTAATAAAAGGCATACCAGATTTGAATATTCCCACGGAGGGAGACATCAGCATGGATATGTGCGCACACATCGGAGCTAAAAACTAAAGGGAGTTGCCCCCGTAATTGAAAGCAGCGGTAAGCAAGTAGAAGCACTAGAAGTATTGCCCTATGATGAAATAGCTATAAATTACGTGACCATGGGAGAATCTATGAATAGAACACCAACTAATGTCGATATTTATTTTGCAAAGAAAATTACCACAATCATCGATCTTGATCCAGAGCCTGCATCGCTCGCTGAATGTAAGAAAAGATCAGATTGAAAAGATTAGAGGAAGGTAATAGAAGCAGGATTATTATCTCTGAATAAAAGAGAGGTATTTGGGCCTGTAAGCCGCACGCCTCCCCATGTGCACCCAGTAGGGCATAAATGGGTATTTGTTCGAAAGAGAAATAAAAACAATGAAGTTGTAAGACATAAAGTAAGGTTTGTTGCACAAGGTTTCACTGAACGACCTAGAGTCGATTATGAAGAAACTTATTCCCCGGTCATGGGCGGAACTACCTTTAGATACTTAATCTCAATGGTAGTAAACTTGAATTTGGAGATGAAATTGATGGATGTGGTAACTGCATACCTTTGTAGGAACTTAGATTCAGACATTTACATAAAGGTACCTGAAGGTATCCCTGTCCCGAACCAAGACAGTGCAAATATAAAACATGTACAGTGTGCAACTCAGAAAGCCACTGTATGGACTGAAGTAATCAGGCAGAATGTGGTATAATCGCTTGAGCGACTTTCTCTGTAAGAAAGGCTACACGAATAATGATAATTGTCCATGTGTTTTTATACGGCGATCCCAGGATGGATTATGTATAATCTCAGTGTATGTAGATGATCTGAATATCATCAGGACCATGGAAGATATTAAGAAAGCAAGCTCTTACCTAGAGTCAGAGTTCGAAATGAAAAACTTGAGTAAAACCAAATACTGCCTAGGCCTGCAGCTTGAGCATACCCCTGAAGGGATTCTAGTACATCGGTCAACCTATACTCAGAAAGTATTAGAAAGGTTCGGCTTTGAAAAGGCATATCCCTCGAAAGTGCTGATGGCCGGGAGATCCTTGTAGCAAGACAAGGACCCGTACAGACCTAAAGAAGAGGGGGGAGGAAGTCCTGGGACCGAAATTCCCGTACCAAGTGCAATAGGAGCACTCATGTATCTAGCAAACTATACTAGACTGAACATTGCATTTGTAGTGAACCTGCTAGCAAGGTACAATGTAGAACCTATCAAAAGGTATTGGCAGGGAATAAAAGACATCTTCTGATACCTTTAAGGAAGTAAAGATCTTGGTCTATTCTACAGAAAGAATCAAGACCTAACTATAAATGGCTACACAGATGCTGGGTACCTGTTAGACCCGCACACAACTAAGTCGCAAACAGGCTATGTATTCCTATATGGTGGAACTGCAATTTCATAAAAATCGTCTAAGCAAAGTTTTGTATCTACTTCGACAAACCACTCATAAATCATAGAACTATACGAAGCCTCACAGGAATATTCTTGGCTTTGACGGATGATTCACTACATCTAGCAGTCATGTGGATTGAATACCGCGTAAACCCCCACTATTATCTATGAAGATAATGCAGCTTGTGTTGCACAAGTGCAAAATGGATTATGCGAAGAGTCCTCTCACTAAGCATATCAACCCTAAGTTCTTCTATACTCACGAATTGCAAAAGTTGGATGAAATTAAAGTACTGCATATTAAGTCATGTGAAAATCTAGTAGGTTTATTCACTAAGTCATTTCCAGCATCTAGCTTTGAAAGATGCACGTGGAATTGAAATGATGAGACTTAGAAAAGTGTAGAATTCATGGGGAGAATCTTCACGAACTCTTTATTAAAACTTGATCGCGAAAATCAAGTACCCAAAGAATAAATCATAGAGATTAAATGAAATTGGGTGGATTGTACTCTTTTTCCCTTGACGAGTTTTCTTAAAGTTTCTCGGCTAAGGTTTTTAATGAGGCAATTCGTGCAACGCAACAGAACATATATCATGTACTCTTTCTCTAAATTTTCCTCACTAGGTTTTTATGGAGTTTTTACGAGGCATGTACATGTAAGAATGGGTGTCCAAGGGGGAGTGTTAAGAAACTCTTGGCCCAGCCCAGAAGTCGACCCATATATGGGCAGCCCATTGGAAATCCTAGCAAGGTCGAGAGGCTATAAATAGATAGGGACCCCCAACCTTTGTAGCACGTTTCTGAGAAGCAATAAAGCAAAGCCCGAAGTCCTCTCATATCTCTGTGTTCAATCTATTATTTTGTTATTGTGTTCTTGTATTGTTTGATGCGATTCTATGTTTGTCTATGAGATTATCGTTCGGACTAAACTCGTCAGCGACGGTTTCTCAACCGTGCTGAGCATGTTTAGAGAAATGTGAGAGCGTGGAGTCATGGCAGGGTCTATCACATTGTAAAGTTTGCTGCCTGCTTTGGTTCAGGTTGGTTGTTTTGATTTGGGGAGGGAGGTACACGGGTATTATTCCGTTCTCTATAGCCGAAGGACTTGCCACCTTGTCCGCGTTTCACGACCGTCCTCGGCCAGACACGCGGGGCGCGCGTCTTCGGAATTTTCATGTCGTGCTCGGCTGTCTGATCGCGCCGGATCGGCGGCACTCGTGTCTCCAGGGATCTTCTGCACGCTTGACGCTGACAACAGGTAGATATATGCTAATATTTATTTTTACTCATCTTCATATCACACCATTAATGCAAACCTTCCCCTGTGCGAGACGCATGCGCGCATGTCCGGGCCAGGGGCGCACGGAGGAGCTGGCCCACCGGGCGCAGGACGCGCGGCAGCGGCCGCATGGCACGCACACGGAGGTCCAGGCCAAGGGGCACGAAAGAGCTGGCGGCCGGGCGCAGGACGCACGGCTGCGCCCGGCCGCGGCAACGTGGTGCGGAGAGAGCCGTCTGGGCCACCAGAGAACGGTAGAGAAGATCACTGTATGCGGAAGGATCAGTATAGGACACGTGTCACACATTGGGACTTCTATGGTGCCAAAAATGGTATTACGCCGCTTATACACCCAATTTTGCTAATACCTAGGCATACAATACTATTTAGAACAAAAACTGCAACCCGGGCACACCAAACTAGCTTGCTGATAGCGCATATTTAAGTCCACGAGGAACCTGGTTCTCTGGTAAAATTATGAACTTTACCGTGCTGATACTGGTGAATTGGTGATCTTTCACACTATTGAGTATTGACCTATTTGGAATACTTTGGGATTGTCAATTCGGAAGTAGTCATTGCCGGTTGCTTATTCTTCTACCAAAGTGTTTTTCCTTCTGAAAATTCTTCTACACATGGAATTGTTTTGACGTTGCATCCTTATAAATGGTGAATTTATATACTAACGCAACAACCTCCGGAGCATTCCACATTTTCACCGGCAGTCTTCATCCTTTTCTAGTTTCATGCTTTTTAATCTGCAAATTAAAACGGTACCAACGAACTGCAATTTGTACTCACGCCTGTTTTGAAATGGCCTAGCGACACTATGCCGGCCAGGAAAAGAAAACATGGAGGGCCTCGACTTGAAGCGTAACGACGTCCTAACCCCAAGCTTGGCCTTCTTGCTACCTCCATCGTCGCTTCACCGGAAATCGGTCGCAGCAATGGCGGAGGTAGGATCCATCCTCGTACTGGACTAAAAATAAGTTTTTAAACTTTTCCCTCCCTCAACATTGTTTTCGATCCTGTTTGAGATAGCAGTACATGGCTGAAAACAAAATGCACGTACAACCTCTGCACCAATAAATGGACCAAGTCTCAGAAGTGAAAAACATTCGAATTCAAAATGCCACAAAAGCAAAGCTGTAGCCTGTAGGTGACCTCGTGCGTACCAATTATAACATTTTTTGAACATTAAAAATATTTTAGTGCTGTTGCAAACCTACAAATCGTAAGGTAACAAATTCTCACGATACAAAACTTATGAAAGAAAAACTCAAGTTCTTCCGGTAGGGGCTTTTGTTGCGTTGACTTGATGTCATGCCACTTGATCACAAGGTAGGCACCAGCTGGTAGAAGCTCGGTTAATATTTTACATCACAGCTTTTGGATTACGATTGAATCCTGAATTCAACAAGCATCAACAGCCAGATCAGACATTGCACATGCGTTTGCAATATAGGAGGATCCAACTAAACAGTCTGAACAAAACCGAAGATGACAATCTAACAACAGTTGCATCCCATGAGCACGGTCGAAGTTGCACTTGATTCCTCTTCATTCTTACCATCTTACTTTTTCCTTCTCTTACTTCGCCTCTTGTCACTCTCATCGGAGCTTGATTCTGACTCAGAATCAGACCCCGAACCAGAGCTTTCTGAACTAGACCCTGAACCACCTGATTCTGACTCAGACGTGGCAGGCTTCTGTTGCTGCATTATAAGGCGTGGCATGTTCTTCAAGTACTCTCTTAGGCTCTCGGTGATACCCCCAAGACCGATGGAGGTGAAGAAATTTATAGAGAACCTTGTGTTCTTGGGATGATCCCTGGGGAAGATTGACTCAAAGGAATCTTGCATGTTAGGATCGTTCAGTCTCTCATTGAGTAGACGTATACCAAGATGCTCTGAAAGTTCCTGCATATGAAACAAGTATTAATTATCTAACATGACAAAAGACAAATTGCGATATAAAAGGAAAGTTATTTACAACATACCTGAAAAAGAATTTTTATAAAAATTCGAGAAGAAGATGTGGTGTCTTCCTCTGTCAACCGGATGTAAGCCAAAACATGCCACGGAGCGCATCAGTCCCCAACAGATGAGCAAAAAATTTGGCAACATTCCTCAACTTATTTGTTTCGAGACGGTGAATCATCGAATACTGTTGCACGAAAGACTTCTCAAAATTTTCTTGATGAACTTTGTTAATCATGCAAAATCGTTGCCCTAATAAGCCATAATATCGAAGGTAAGTTCTCTCCTGACTGCAACACTCAAGAAGCATGATGCACAGCTCCATCTGTCAAATGATACAAATGATTCAGATTTGGGCAAAATATCATATTTTGCTTGATTCAGTATCAAGCCAACAATGGAACACATGAATCAACTACAGAAAGAAAAAACATCATGAAACCCCAGTGTTTCCCTAGGCGGCTGCCTAGGCGCTCGGCGCAAGGCTCCCGCTGCGACTCAATGCTAGTCGGCCACCTAGGCGGACCGAGGCGGGCAAGGCGCGGCGGTCCAAGGCGGCGCTGGGCAGGTCGGGCGAATAAAAAAGGTAAGTGAAGACTCACCTGTGGTTTCAACTCCCGAACCCTAGTTCCAGCACTTCCTCTCCTCTACGGCTCTTGCCTCCTCCTAGGCTCCATGGTGCGCCGCCTCGTCCCTAGCTCCACGAAACGCTGCCACCTCCCTGGATCCCCTATGTGCGCCGCCGCCTCCCTAGATCCCCGTCGTCGTCGTGCCTCGAATCCTCCCCGTCGCCGCACCTCGTCCCCGTCGTCTCCTAGGTCGGTGCACTCCTCGAATCCTCCCCGTCGCCGCAACTTCTCCCCGCCGTCGCGCCTCGATTCTTCTTCTCCATCGCTAAATTTTGTCTCCATGCCGCCGGATTGTTGTGCTGATGGGAGGGGATAAGGCGACGGCGGGATGGAAGAGGGGAGAGCGAGATTGAGGCGGAAGCGCGAGCGAGGGTAGGCGTAGGGAGCGAGAGGATAAGGGCATTGCGGTTGACTTCGAGTCACTCGGTTGGGCTGGACTGGACCAGGTTGGCTCTCTCTTTTCATTTTTCTCTCTTCTCTTTTTTATTTCTCGTTCCTTTTTCTTCTTTACTGCCGGCTTTCGACCGCGGACTGACAGACTGGCGCCTGGGCGGGCTAGACGCTAGGCGGCAACCCTCCGCCCGCCTTCCGCCTATCGTATAGGTGAACATTGGGAAAACCAAAGACAATTCTAAAGGCAATACTATTTGGACAAAACCAATCAATCATATTACATGTATATTAAGAAAAAGGGTAACCAATGTGCAATACAAATGCTTGTGTTGACATATGGAAGATTATTCACCATTGTTTTATGTTCTTGTGCATGTTATTTAGTAGGATCTAGCACGGAGTTGTAATTATCAACCAATTGACTGGAGTTTTTCTTCAGTAATTTCCGGAAGCTTATAAATAGTTCAACAAAAATTTAGTAATTTCAGACATTTTTTTACCAGAAATTTCAGACATTTTTGAGAGAACAATTTAAACACCAACAAATAAGGGGAAAATAACTGAACCCGACAGTCGGTCTAAAATTTGGTATCATCACGCACAAAGTATTACTTGTACGTTATCATACTTAGTTGTGCCAACTAGTAGATATCACTACATGATTAATGTCAATGCATACATCCATCAGTTCAGAGCTGTGTCACAGCCTTAAGAAGCTTCCAATAGTAGCCATATCTCTTCTCATCCTGAAGCTCGCAATAGCATATAGGCTTATAACGAACTTTCTAGTTAGCAAATTGCCCTAATGCAAAATAGTGGCCCAACAATAGATTGAGATATTGACCACCAGCTAACATAAGAGATCTATAAGAAAAAAACATCTGTGATAGAAGTGATAAGCATTGTTATTTGATGACCAAACCACATGTTTTCTGCGAATCATAGTAACGTAATTTTCAAGAGGAACACTTACAACATATGTGTAACAACTCAAGGATACCTAGTTTGATACAAGATACATCACATGTACACCTAAATGACCCTGTAATGTATAAACCATTTTAATCAGCTGATTGTAACAAAAAAATAAAGTGAAAGGTGCTAACAACAAAACATATATACATGGATGCATTAACCACCCATTGCAGTCTTTTGCTCCTGTAAACAATTTGGTTCACAAATATACAGCCACAAATCCAGCTGCTACCCAAATGGCATGTGGAGACACTAGGTTTCATACAATCACGACAATTTGTTCTAATATGCTCACGTATTGAAAGCTCTTGATACGGATCGACTAGGTTAGCTAGTCGACGCACGTGTTGGCCCTATCTTTCTGTTGGTGATATGCCCTAGAAGCAATCATAGAGATAATTATATCACGTCTATGTTTATGAGTTATTGAATAAATGTTATTCTGTTCCTTGAATGAATCATCAGTTATATAAATCAACGAGTACGTGACTTGTTGGTGAAGCATTTTAAACTTACATGATGTCGTTCTAAATATAACCCGGGTCGGATGTCACTGGTCGGAGCAGTAGTAGCTCTACAACCAGCACATGCATGCATTGATGACCATGTTTCACCGGTCATGGATATAGAGATATCGAATCGATAATGCGAACACATGTTAGAGAACATGGTGTTGGATAGACCCACCTTGAGACACTATTGGAATTGCTATGATTCTAAGTGTCGTTAGTTGGTCTCAAGCAATGATGATGTATAATCCTTAGACCTGAGATCAGCATGGTTCCCTACATGCGTAATAGCTCTTAGGGGTTGCCAAACGCTACTCGTAACTTAGTTATAAAGGTAACTTTCGGGTATGCTATGAAACATGCGGAGGGATGTGACTGGTCAGATATGGGATCCCCTCCTAATATAACAGGAGAGATATCTATAGGTCCCTCGAAGTGATTGGATAAAGAAAGTGCATGGCCATACCACTGGTGGTCGAAGAGTTCGACCACATAAAGTTATCCGACACTCAATCGAGAAAATATTAAACAGTCCATGGATGACATAATATCTCACCTGGTGTTCAACCAGATATCGTGAGGGAAAGAGAGAATACATGAGTAGGTCTCTTAGTTCGATCAGTTGCGGACTAGTAGTATAGAGATACGAGCTGGTCGTAGACTGGTCGAACGTAATCACAGAGTAGTCGAAACCTGGTCATAAAGAGTTACGAACTGGTCGTATAGAGATAGGACCTAGTCGTAAGTGATGAGGATCTGTTCGTAGATCATATTGTATTACGGTTCGTCCAATATAATTTGTGTGTTCGAATCGTTATGTCCTGTTAGAAACCGCTAACGACTCGTGATCGGAAAGGGTTTCCAAGTCACAACCGACTACGCATAAACCTAACGGGTTAGACACTTAACGGGTTGGAACAAAACGTGTTCGGATAGGATCCGTCATGAGCACTTTATAAGGAGATGCTTGAGGCTATTGGGAAAGGGACGATATACGAGTTGACGTGAGTTGCTCCACCGAGACCCTAGCCGCCATCTTCCTGAGAGTCTCACCGTGTGACTTGGTGCAAGCACACCGGCGTTCGGTTGTTTCTTCCCTGGACATGTGGATATCGTAGAGGCGCTACTGCGGTTATTGTTGCGCTTGAGGACGATCCGCGATCTTCACAAGGAACTGCAAAGGTTGCTGGTGTGGACGATCGACTACGACCACTTCACCGACGCACTCTTCGTTGGATCGATTTACTCCAACTCTTCTTCGGATGCACTGTGCGTCTGGTGGTAACGATCTGTGATCATCTACTTATTTGGTTTCCTGTTTTACGTGGTAGAGATTTAAATTGTTGCTATCGTAGCCTACCCGTGTCCCTACACTTTCACGGTACTATTAACCTGTAGTAGCTAGTATTCTCCTTAATGGCGCAACAACAGCAGCAATGATATGTTTATGTGTATGCACCAGCAAATCTCAAACCCTAATCCTGATCAGTTAGATATCGTAGATAGGTATCAACCGAATCCAATTAGTAGTAGCAATTAATGGACAGAACTCGGTAGGAATCAAACAGCAGCAGGAATTTCCAATTAGTACAACTCGACCAGAAAAACAGCAGCAGATGGTAACTAATAAGCACTTGATTAACCTCACGATTCACAACTACCAGTAAGAAACTGAGGACTAGCTGCAAACAACAGACGGCAGAAATATCTTCTCAGTTGAACTTGAACAGCAGGCGCACAAGAGCAATCGAGAAGAAAAGGAAACCCACGAACTAGTCTTGATAGAAGGGCCCGAGATCAGTAATCACAAGGATCAGCAGCAATCGAAGAGCAGTAGTAGTGGCTCCCCAATTCTCGCCTAGAACAAAACCCTAGATCGTTTTGTCAAGAACTCGGAACACAAGGAAATGTCACCATCTAGGCGTTTTCTGCAGACAAACTTGACAGCAAAAAAAACTAACAACTCATCGTCCCCAGTCACAAGCCACACCCCGTGGCTATTTATTCTGAACTGACTTGGCCAACTTGGCACTACTCCTACCAAACTGACATAGACCAGGACTCAACAGACAATAAAATAAACTCAATAGCAGTTCTGACTCGGACTACAGAAGAAGAAAAAACATGAATTCGGACTAGAACTCGCACCCGACTCATATATTGACTCGTAGCAGTATAGAACCAACATATACGTCACCCTGCTGGCTGGATGTTCCCTTGCTTCAGCTCCCTTCCTGGCACACATGCACATGGCTTGGCGGCACAAATACTTCTGGCTCATGCACTAGTCCACGTACTGCATATTTTCCATCAAGAGCCGCACCAATTCCTCCATGGCCGAACCCAATTGTTTCTCTTTTCTTTTTATCTAACACTTCCCTTTGGTGTGCCGTCGGGAATAGCACGAGTACTCGTTGTATCATCACTTCCCATGCCGTCCTCCCTCACCTCCACTAACGAGTATTTCTCCCACCATTGTTATTAAGTTGCGAGATTAGTCACAACTACTCGACGATTAATCAACAAATCGATACATAGCTTCCGACTAGAACCATCGACTCAACTAGAAGGGCTAGTTGCCCGACCTGCCAACTAATCGAGCATGGCTGGCGGCCTGACTTGCTAGAAGGCAGGGGGAGGACGAGGAAGGAGAGGAAGGGGGAGGAGGAAGCGGTGGCAACATGCGTGAAGCAGAGGCAGAGGCGGCGTCACAACTTTGTGTCTCTACCCTAAGTTCACAGGCAGCTGATGTACTTGGCTATTGGGCCAGGCCTTGCTGGCCAGATGGTGTTCTCAATGGGAGAGGCTTTTAGGTTTTCATTACCCTCCCATAGAGCTGCCACACCACACGCGGCATGGAGCAATCCGTCCCCATCTCCTAGCCGACCTCGCCATCGCAGCCCCAGAGAGGGAGTCGCCGCAGGCAATGCACCTTTGCCACCCCTCGCAAGAAGCAAATCGAGCTAGGTGTTGCTCTATTCTTTCTTCGCGTGTTGCTCTGTTCTTCCTCCCGGTTAGTCTCCCATCTTCTTCCTCCGTTTTGCTGCTCTGTTCCAGATCTTGGTCCTAGTTTTTCTTTTCTGTTTTGTTGCTATGTTCTCTCCTTCCTCTCCTTCTATCAGACTCAGTTTTGCTGCTTTCTTCTAAGATCAAGATCCAGGTATTCTTCCCCTCTGATCCTGGGTAGTAGCAGGCAGTACTAGCAGCAGCAAGTAGTAGTAGCAGTAGAAGTCAGCTAGTGGTAGAAGTAACCAGCAAGTAGTAGTAGACTAGTCGCGACTAATCGGCAACTCGGTAGCATGGTGACTTGACTCGACTATACGACTTAATAACCTTGTCTCCCACTAGGAAAGATTTAACACCATTATAAGCTTTTAAGGTTTGTAGGGTCGTATCAGCTCTAAACCGTCACAACTGAATGTAGGATTATACAAGTGACAGGAGATATCCACCCTCAAAAAGCAGCAGGGATTAAAATTATTAAGTATACATAGATCTTATTAAGTATAAAATACATAAGATTAAATCAGCCAAAATAAATTAGCCAGACGAAAAAAATCAATGCACAATTTGGCACATTTACAAAAGATCAGGTCAAGATAGTTAGATGATGACCTATACAAAATGCATGCATCTGAACTCTGAAGGCTTTGTACAGCACGAAACAAAAGAAACCACACAAACAAGGCAATCAAAAAACAACTTTATCAGACAAAACTGAAGTCAATATTAAATACCAAAATCAGGTAAACTACAGTACTCACCTCTTGACCAGGCTCGAGTTTGACTTTTAGAAGCTTGTGACCAGCTTCTTCAAAATCAACACTTGACATGATTGTCAAATATATGGTTCTTCGAAGGTTGATAAGATTGGTCTCAGTTTTATCCCTTATCTCCATCTGTTCTTCATCCTCTTCATCATCAGAATCTTCTTCATCCTCGTCATCAGAAGCATCATCAGAGCATTCTTCATCTTCAGAAGATTCTGCTCCCAGGATGCTTCTCTTTAGATTCTCATAAGCCTTCTCATCCTCAACAAAATTTCGGTTTGCCGTGAAAACATCTGCAGGTTGAAAGCAGTCAGCAGTATGCCACACAAAAGTTTCTTCAATCATCTCATAAAAGTAACAGAGAGCAATGTCCATGGAGGAAGCAAAACATTACTTAGATTAGTCTCAGGGTCTAGCTCATCTTCAAGGGATTTCTCATGAGTGAACTGGTCATCCTGCTCCACAAGATCCAACTCTGGACGGATGGCTGGGAATCCCTTTACATATATGAAGAAATCATATTATCAGAATTTGTTGTGAGCATGCAACAAAAGAGACACCAGTTGTCCTAACTGTACGTGCAACTATGAATTTACCTGAAATTTAGCTTTTCTAATTGCAAAAAGGCCTTCAATTAGAAACTGTACACGCTTGTCTATTTCACCTTCATGAAGAATGCCTCGAAATCTTTCAAAAATAGCTGCATAGATTGAAATCTATTGACAACGAAAACAGAAAAAGGTGGAAAAGACTAACAGAAATCATCAAGGAGATCAAATAAATTATTATCACCAACAATTTGACTTAACTTTTAAAACAAAAAAAACATTTAACAACAAATATGGTATAAATGCATTAGTTCCAAGGGATCAAAACATTATTTCATTAGAAAATAATATTTTTCCAACATATATGACTCAGGAAATTAACCATTGTTGTACGAACAGATAATTGCATGTGTACTAGCAGGAAACTAGAACAAATGCGGTGAGCTCCAAGAGCAGTGCACTCCGGCATCACTTCAATCGGGTCCTATTCTTTAGCTGCTTTGTTAAGGTCAACAGCATTCAGCTCATTGTCTAGTTCTGTGCTTCAAGATGCATCTTGACTATGATATTTGGAAGTTCTACATTTAAAAGTCTAAATCTCTAAACAAAGTTGAATTGCTAAAAAGTGATGCTTGTCATCAGATCTAAAAAGAAGTTATTCATGAGACAACCACCCCAGGAAAACAAGGGACACAGAATGAAGAGAGAGAAAAGGAGGCACACCTCCACTACTAACAAAAGCTCTAGTGCCATAAACCCCAACCTTGTCCTTTGAGCCTACCATGCAGTTTCCTATTAGTTACCTCTTTCACATTCATCATAAACTTCAGCTATGCATATCTTACACTGTCTATAATCTGCCAATTAGAAAAATATAAATTGCTAAAATTTCGGATGTGCAAGTGCAGTGTAAATGCTTTAATGACTCATGAGTACAAAAAACATGTCAAATATCAATTCATATTTTTTTGTGCACACCAAGGTAGATATAAACGGTGAGCCAGGATTGATTAACAAAGTTTTAGCCCTTGGTTTGAAGATAAATCTACAATGGATTATTGTAGTAGCAAAAAACAAGCTATACAGTAAGAGAAAGGGGACCCGGACAAGCCTAGAAGGGCTCCGGGATCCTCGGGAGAGGGGACTAGCCAGTGACAAAAACGAGATGATGGTTATCACTCTGGGGAAGTCGTGTTCATTTTTTTCTCCATTACAGGAAAGGGGTGACCCCTTATTTATAGTCCCGTGTGAGAGGGTCTTGTACATTACCCTTCTAACCCTATAACAACACTGTACGCATAGGGGCTGCACGGACATTCCCCCTACGCGTAGGCCTTGGTCCATGGTGGGCGCTCCTGGGCCTGGTCCATCTTGTTGGTGCCTCCGGTCCAGGATCACTAGTGGAGGCTTCGAGTCCACCCTGGAGGCGGGCCGGAGGTCCTACTGCTCCGGGCCTCGCGGTGCTTCGTGGACACCTCGGGGAGGCTTCGGGTCCACCCCAGAAGTGTCCCGGAGTTCCTGCTGCTCCGGGCCTCACGATGCTCCGTGGACCCTTCGGGGAGGCTTCAGGTCCACCCCGGGGGTCCTGCTGCTCCGGGCCTCGCGGTGCTCCGTGGACCCTTCGGGGAGGCTTCAAGTCCACCCCGGAGGTGTCCCGAAGTTCCTGTTGCTCCGGGCCTGTGGTGCCCCGTGGACCTTTCGGGGAGGCTTCGGGTACCCCCGGAGGTGCCCCGGAGGCTTCGCCCGGGTTCTGACGGTCGCTTCGCCTGGGGCGTTGTGGCCAGTAGGGCCGCCCCTACGACAAGCCCCTCGCGGTCGAGATCCTACTTCGCCATGGCTGAAACCGCGCAGCCTGGCGAAGCGATCTGTCGGCCCGCCTTGTTCCTTTAGTGGTTCCAGGGTTGCCCAGTGCTTCGGGCCTTGACCGGTAGCGGTTGGTTGTGTCTTCAATGCGATGCGATGATTCCTTAATGGGGCGCGGCGCTTCATTAATGGTGCGCGGCGCTTCATTAATGGTGCGCAACTGTTCGCTCTAGGGCACACGTGTCGCTTGCTGGACCGTCGCGTCTCTTCGGGTTTCACGCCATGCCGTTTCGAATGCTAGGCGCGGCTATAAATATGGGGTTGCGGCCCCCAGTTGCATCGCTTTACTTTTGCTTGTTGTTTTCTTTTGCTCGCTGTTTCGCTCAGCTCTGCTGCTAGATGACGAAGCTCTTGCGAGACAAGGGGGCTCCGGCAGCCCATACGGACGAGTTGGGCCGGTCCTTGGTGACCCCGGCGGTCCTCGGATGCTCGCGAACGATGGAAAGATTGTGGATCTTTCCCTCGCGTGAGGCCCCGGGTTGGAGACGGTTCCGGTGCCCCGGGGCAACGAGGCCGTATTGTTTTGCTCCTTCCTCGATGCCGCCTCCGCTTCCTTGCGCGGGATTCGTCAGCTGCGTGCTGCAACTCTACCGGGTGGAGCAACCCAGTTGACCCCGAATTCGATTATGAAACTCGGGGTCTTCGAGTGGGTGATGCGCTCTGCCGGGGCAGCTGGGGAGGGCCGGCTCTTTGCCTATCTTCATGACGCTCGCTGTCAGCCGAAGAAGAAAGAGACCGGCGAGACGCTCAACTTCGGGAGCGTCAATTTCCAGCCGAAGGCGCGCTACCTTTGGTACCTGCCAGCTCCCGCCTCCCGCAACCGATGGGAGACACACTGGACCCGGCGATGGTTCTACCATACGTCCCCCTCGAATGACGGGTTGCGGTCGTCCGGGGGGCCCATCCGGCTCAACCCGTCCCTAGAGATCGAGCTGAGCTCAAGGAAGGAGTCGCTCCTTTAGCTTCTTTTGACGGTAACGCGGCGGCTCTCCACTCGCGATCTCGTGGAAGAGTTCTACGCGCTCCGGGTGTGGCCTCGCGCAAGGTTGGGACGTCCGCCTTGGCGCGAGGCTGACGGTATTCGCGCGCTTGCCTTGCCGGAGGGCTGGAGTGGTAGGTGCCGCTGTGGTAGAGTGCTCCGTGGGATGGTTGGGTTCTATGTGACATTTGGTTCGATTTTGCAGTGCTTCCTGTGGACGAAGCGGCCCGTGCTATGGAGCAACTCCTTGGCCCGTATACCGGCGAGGAGCACTCGAAGCGGGGGCTGGTTGTTCGCAAGGCGCGATTGAACCGCGCATACTTGGACTCGGCCATCGGCTCTCGAGGAATGGCGGACTCGATGATGGCAAGCGGCGTAAGGTCGGTTGCTGTTCTCAAGAGTCCTCGCCCGCCCATCGATGTTGTGCCACTTGCGGTCTGGCGGTCAAGCGAGCCTCGTGTCCCTCCATCGGCCGCTGCATCGCCCACCCGTCCTTCGAAGGAGGCCCGCGTCCCTTCGGGCCGAATCGAGCGGGTGGCCTCTAGTGGCTCGGCGCCTCCGGCTTGTATGACGGGTTCTTTTTGCGTGGCGAGCTTGGCCCTCAAGGGGTCCTCCGACGGGACTCCCTTGGGGGCGTACGGCCGAGGCACCGAGGGCACCCTGGTCGAAGGTGGTGTTGGTGATGCTCGCGAGACCCACAGTTGCGACCCCGATTGCATCGCTTTACTTTTGCTTGCTGTTTTCTTTTGCTCGCCGTTTCGCTCAGCCCTGCTTCTAGATGACGAAGCTCTTGCGAGACAAGGGGTCTCCGGCAACCCATACGGACGAGTTGGGCCGGTCCTTGGTGACCGGCGGTCCTCGGAAGATTGTGGATCTTCCGTCGCGAGGCCCCGGGTTGGAGACGGTTCCGGTGCCCCGGGACAACGAGGCCGTATTGTTTTGCTCCTTCCTCGATGCCGGCCTCCGACTTCCTTGCGCGGGATTCGTCACCGCGTCTTGCGCAACTCTACGGGTGGGCGCGACCAGCTTGACCCGAATCGATTATGAAACTTCGGGGTCTTGAGTGGGTGATGCGCTCTGCACGGGTTAGCGGGGAGAGGGCTTCGCTTATCTTCATGGCGCCATTGTCGGTAGAAGAAGAAAGAGACCGGCGAGACACTCAACTTCGGGAGCGTCAATTTCTAGCCGAAGGCGCGACAGACTGGACCCGGTGATGGTTCTACCATACGTCCCCCTCGGATGATGGGTTGCGGTCGTCCGGGTGGCCCATCCGGCTCAACCCGTCCCTAGAGATCGAGCTGAGCTCGAGGAAGGAGTCGCTCCTTCAGCTTCTTTTGACGGTAACGCGGCGGCTCTCCACTCGCGATCTCGTGGAAGAGTTCTACGCGCTCCGGGTGTGGCCGCTCGCGCAAGGTTGGGACGTCCGCCTTGGCGCGGTGGTCGATGTGATTCAAGGCTTGCCTTGCCGGAGGGCTGGAGTGTTAGGTGCCGCTGTGGTAGAGTGCTCCATGGGATGGTTGGGTTCTATGTGACATTTGGTTCGATTTTGCAGTGCTTCACGTGGACGGTTGCGGCCGTGCTCTGGGCGACTCCTTGCCGTATACCTGGCGAGGAGCACTCGAAGCGGCCGCTGGTTGTTCGCAAGGCGCGATTGACCGCTAGCGTGCTTGGACCCGACCATCGTCTCGAGGAGCGCGAACGATGATGGCAAGCGGCGTAAGTCGGTTGCGAAGAGTGAGCAGCCTCGGGCAATCGATGTTGTGCCACTGCGGTCTGGCGGTGGCGGAGCCTCATGTCCCTCCATCGGCCGTGACGCCATCCCGATCCTTGAAGGAGGCTGCGTCCTTCCGGCAGACGTGTCGGCGGGTGGCCTCTAGTGGCTCGGCGCCTCCGGCTTGTATGACGGGTTCTTTTTGCGTGGCGAGCTTGGCCCTCAAGGGGTCCTCCGACGGGACTCCCTTGGGGGCGTACGGCCGAGGCACCGAGGGCACCCTGGTCGAAGGTGGTGTTGGTGATGCTCCGCCGACCCCTGGTTGCGGCCCCCAGTTGCATCGCTTTACTTTTGCTTGCTGTTATCTTTTGCTCGCCGTTTCGCTCAGCCCTGCTTCTAGATGACGAAGCTCTTGCGAGACAAGGGGTCTCCGGCAACCCATACGGACGAGTTGGGCCGGTCCTTGGTGACCCCGGCGGTCCTCCAAAAAGATTGCGGATCTTTCCGTCGCGCGAGGCCCCGGGTTGGAGACGGTTCCGGTGCCCCAGGACAACGAGGCCGTATTGTTTTGCTCCTTCCTCGATGCCGGCCTCCGGCTTCCTTGCGCAGGATTCGTCAGCTGCGTGCTGCAACTCTACCGGGTGGAGCAGCCCAGTTGACCCCGAATTCGATTATGAAACTCGGGGTCTTCGAGTGGGTGATCCGCTCTGCCGGGGTAGCTGAGGAGGGCCGGCTCTTCGCCTATCTTCATGGCCTCATTGTCAAGAAGAAGAAGAAAGAGGCGCAGGCGCTCAACCGGGGAGTCAATTTCTAGCCTAAGCGCGCTACCTTGATACTGCGGCTCCGCCTCCATAGCCGATGGGAGACAGATTGGACCGGCGATGGTTCTACCATCGTCCACTCGGATGATGGGTTGCGATGCGTCGAGGCCCATCCGCTCAACCCGTCCCTAGAGATCGAGCTGAGCTCGAGGAAGGAGTCGCTCCTTCAGCTTCTTTTGACGGTAACACGGCGGCTCTCCACTCGCGATCTCGTGGAAGAGTTGTACGCGCTCCGGGTGTGGCCGCTCGCGCAAGGTTGGGATGTCCGCCTTGGCACGGCGGTGACTTCAGATTCGCGCTGCCTTGCCGGAGGCTGGAGTGGTAGGTCTTGCATGTGGTAGAGTGCTCCGTGGGATGGTTGGGTTCTATGTGACATTTGGTTCGATTTTGCGATGCTTCACGTGGGCGAAGCGGCCGTGCTCTGGGCGACTCCTTGCCCGTATCTGCGAGGAGCACTCGAGCGAAGTGGTTGTTCGCAAGGCGTGATTGAACCGTGCGTACTTGGACCCGGCCATCGTCTCTGAGGAGCGGGCAAACCCTGATGATGGCAAGCGGCGTAAGGGTCGGTTGCCCGAAGAGCTGAACGCCCTCGGGCCCATCGATGTTGTGCCCTTGCATTGCGGCGGGCTGGCGGAGCCTCGTGTCCCTCCATCACCCACCCGTCCTTCGAAGGAGGCCCGTGTGCCTTCGGGCGTGTCGGCGGGTGGCCTCTGATCTTTCAGCGGTCAGCTTGTATGTGAGTTCTTTTGTGTGGCGAGCTTGGCCCTCAAGGGGTCCTCCGACGGGATTCCCTTGGGGGCGTCTGGCAGCTGCAGGGGCACCACGGTCGAAGGTGGTGTTAGTGATGCTCATGACCCTGGTGAGTTTTTTTTGCCACCCCTCTTACACTTGCGCTGCAGGTGGAGGGAGCGAAGGAGCCCTCAACGATGCCTCGGGGAGGGGGGGGTTCTAGTGTGGATGCGGAGCATTCTAGCGCCGAAGTGCGGCATTCTTGATGTCATGGCGCTTCGGTCTTCGCTGCTCTGCAGGCCGATCTTGGGCCATTGTGCTGCGACTTCAAGGTCGGCTCTAAGCGGCCGCCGTATCACGAGTGTGTCGCTCCACTTCCCCATGTCGTGTCACTTTGTTTGAGATCTTGATGGGCGAGATGCTTGGCTAATCAAGCGAACTCATGCTAGGTGAGTCTATATTAATTTTTGTTTGATGCGGTTTACGTTTAACGGTATGTTGTTATGAGGCTAATCTTTGTCCCAGCGCTCTTGTAGCGGACATCACGCGAGTCTGCGGAGATCAATGTCGGTGAACTCGCGCCAGCGCGTGGCAGGCGCTCTCCTCCGAACCACAGCGAGCTCGCGGAGAAGACTAAGGCTCTGGAGGCGCGTCGCGGCTTTGGAGGTGGAAGCGGGTCTTAGCGACGAGTGCGGGCAACCGTCGTCTGCGGCGAATCTGGGCGTCGAGATCACCTCGGGCGGGGCTGTTGAGTCGGTGTCGCGTCTGCGTCGTGAGCCATGGAAACGATGGAGACCACCGTGGCTGCTTATTGGGGGCGTCTGCCCGTAGATAACGCACCGTGTCCGGAGGTTGATCGTTGCGCGAAGGTCGCGGGACGGCGGCCTTCCTTGTCGTTGGGCTCGTCGATGTCGCCACGACGAATCGGTCAGCGCGGAGGGCGGCGATGCCTGCTCGCTTCAGGCTTCGGCGCCGCAGGAGCGCAAGTCGTCGCGATGTCTTCGCTCCGGCCGCGCTAGAGCGGAAGAAGCGAAGAACAAGCCGGTGATGCCGAGGCGCCCGATGGCGATGGGCACCAGCGGTGACAAGGTGTGACCTCCCGGCTCACGCCTCGAGTTGTGGTTTTGATAGGCTAGGTTCTTTTTCTTTGTTGCTCCCGCCTCGCTTCGGCTTCTGTGCTCGGGTAGGACAAGTTTGTATTGACCCATTTTTTGAATGAAACTGTTGGTTTTGAATTCGCCAATTCTCGCTTTCATTGGTTTATTAGAGGTGACCGATGATTGTTCGATACACTCACCGTGGCGCGTGCCCTCCGGAAAGGTGGAACATGAAAGTGACTTGTGTCGCCTTTCATGATAGATGAAGGCTCGGCGCGTCTTGCCGGCCGAGCGCTCCGCGAGCCCCGAGTATCCCGCGGGCCCCGAGTATCCCGCGGGCCCCGAGTGCCCCGCACGCCTGGCCCCTACAATTGTGCTATCCAGGGTCGTGTACCGTGGGGCCTGGTGGCAGCGGTGGAACCGTCGTAACTCGGAGGGATCCATGGAGTGCTTTTGGCGCTTCCGCGAGCGCAAGGCCGCCCAAGGCCGTGCTGAGATCCGTGCCTTCTGGGCGGGGCGGGGCGTTGCTTTTGCCTCTGAATGCCCGAGCGTAGCTGATGTCGGGGGCCCGCCTCGCTCCGGGCGGGAGGCCGATCAAGCGTACGAGCATCTTATGTGCCTCGGTGCTTCCGATGGAGAACTGTTTGCGTGGGCAATGGAGGGATATAACCGTCTTGTTGCCTCCGGATCTTCCGAAGAGGAACTGGCTGAGTGGGCTGCCCAGGTGGAAGAGTGGGACTTCGCGCCGTAAATTTGCGAAGCACGCTCTTGTATGGGGGGAGGGGGATGGCGCGATTTGTATAATTGAGCTGTACTACTGTTTATTTTTCAAAGAGTTGTGACTTTGCGGTGTACTGCTGTATCTTTCTCGGAAAGTTGTAACTTTGCAGTGTGGTACTGTATGTTTCTCGGAGTTGTAACTTTGCGGTGTGGTACTGTATGTTTCTCGGAGAGTTGTAACTTTGCGGTGATCTGCGATGCCTTATTTGCTCTAGGTTGGGCTTTGAGGGAGCCCCTTGCGTATTTTTGGGAGGAGAGGCGTAGCCTGCACCGTCCCTCATACTTTTTAGGTTGGGCTCCGAGGGAGCCCCATGTGATTTATGCGAGGGGGAGGCGGAGCCTGCGCCGTCCCCCATACTTTTTAGGTTGGGCTCCGAGGAAGCCCCTTGTGATTTATGCGAGGGGGAGGCGGAGCCTGCGCCGTCCCCCATACTTTTTAGGTTAGGCTCCGAGGGAGCCCCTTAGGAAGTTAGTTTATACACTTCACACCTCTGGGGTGAGTTAGTGTGCGCCGGGGCTCGGAGCCCCGGTAGGCGTCTTTTGGTCGCGACGGACCGCGTTTAGTACCTGGGCCGTGGGCCATGCGCGGTGTTAGTTTATACACTTCACACCTCTGGGCGAAGTTAGGCGCCGGGGCTCGGAGCCCCGTTAGGCGTCTTTTGGTCGCGACGGACCGCGTTTAGTACCTGGGGCCGTGGGCCATGCGCGGTGTTAGTTTATACACTTCACACCTCTGGGGTGAGTTAGTGTGTGTCGGGGCTCGGAGCCCCGTTAAGCGTCTTTTGCTCCTTGTTCATGGTCAGTCTTATTGCTTTCCCAAAATGTTCTTACATGAGTACAAGGTTCCTTCGCACTCCGGGAACCGTAATCCTGACGTGCTTGTGTTATCTAGGGTAATACTTAGGAGGCTCTTGGCGTTCCGTGTGGTCCAAATACGTCCTTCCTGCTGCTATGTAGTAGGACCCCGCCCTTGTGCTCGGGCGATGATGTAGGGTCCTTCCCACTTTGATTCGAGCTTTCTGTGTCGTAGTGTTTGCCACTCTTTTGAGTACCATGTCGCTCGGTGTCGAGTGCGGACTCGACTTTCGGTTGTAGATGTTCTAGCGACCATCTGCAGACTTGGCATTGTTGAGATTAGCCGACACGTTGCTTTTCTAGGAGATCGACCGATACCGCACGATCGTTCAGGCCGTCGCCCGGTTGCTGTAGGACTTTCACCATATTTCCACAGAGAGCCACCGCCTCGCCCCAGAAGAGGAGTTTGAACGGGGGAGAAGCACAGGGCCCTGTTGGAAGTGCGGTGCCCATAAGGCCTTTGAGCTCCTCCGGCCATAACCTTTTTTGGAGACTCACGAGGCGCTTAGTTAATCCGGCCAGCAAGTTGCCATTGGCACGCTCATCGCCTCGATTCATTCGACTTTAGCCGATCGACGCGAAGCATATTGTGGTGCCGATGCTCTGCGTAAGGCCCGAAAGGTCGTGGAATCAAATTGGGTGCCGCTTGTTTGGTGACTATGTTCCGGCACACCGCACTCGCAGACACGATATTCCTCTGACGAGCGAGCCGTTCTGCCGCCATGCCGTGATTTTGGCGACAGATTCATCCTCCACCCATCTGGACAAGTATTCGATGGCGACGAATGTGAACCGTAGGCTACCCTTGGTGGTGGGGAAGGGGCCGATGATGTCGAGCCCCCACCGCTGCCGAAGGGCCATGCTCGGAGCGAGCATTTGTACGCGAATCTGTAAGCGGTGCTTTGGAATGATGGCTAGCCCATTGGCACTTCTGGCAAGGTCGCACTGTGTCTTGTGCGTCGGGCCGAGCGCCGTGAGGCCAAGAAAACAACGGCGAAAAGTTTTTGCCACGAGGATCCGCTGTGCTTGGTGTGCTCCGCAGAGTCCCTCATGTACTTCTCTCAGCAAGGATTGCCCTTCGATCTGGGAGATGCACCGCAGCAACGGGGCGCAGACACCTCCCTTGTACAGTTGGTTGTCAATGATGCGGCAGTTGCGAGCTCGGTGCTTTAGGCGACTTACCTCTGCCGCCGTCGGCTCTTCTCTCCAAGGTAGCCATCCGCATCGATCCGGAGGACGGGTGAGATTCTTGGGCCGTTGGTATCTCGGGGCGGACCACGGTGCTCGGCGATTGATGGCTTCGCAAGACCTAGTATGCGACGCGTGCGCGCATGGTTTTCGTTGAGCTTGCTATTTTAGCTGTGCGCGCGTCGCTGCTGCTACAAAGCGCGGGATGCTCGACATTGATGCCGTAAATTCTTAGCCGACAACCGCGGCTAAGTACTGGACATCTCCGAGTTCTCGCTTCCCGCAACGAGGCGGAATCACTTGATTATTATGCGCTTCGCGCCAATGTTGTGGACTTGCAGTCGAGCGTAATGGCCTCGCATGCGAGGCGTTGTTTGTTGTTGATGTCGAGGCGCCCGCGTAGGAGATTGTCCGCCCATCCGCACTGGTCAACATGGCGGCGGCCGCCCCGCCGCGCACTCACGACTCATCCGTGGTAATTACCTGCGCGCCTGCCGCTCGGTGCATGGTCCGGGTTGCGGGTCCATTCGCAACGGTCAAGCTAAACCTCGCGACTTTATCGTTTGCAGTTGCGCGCGCGAAGGTAACGCCGATCGGTGCAACTCCCGCCATTTGCCTATGCGACCCGACGCGCCCTTGTTCTCAACATCGTATAGCTGGTAGGATGGGGATGACAATGGCGCGCGCCAGAAATAATACCGAGCTTGCGAGGCCACGAGGAGGGCGAGGCTGCCTTTTCTAGCCTTGCACCGCTCGCGCCTTGTAAGTCTTGGACACATAGTACACCGGGCGTTGAACTCTTCGCCTGGATGAGTACCACACCGACGGCGGACGAAGATGCTGTGAGGTAAAGCAAAAGGTTGCGCCATACCTGGCTCGCTAAGTCGGAGCTTGGCGAGGTATTCCTTGAGTTGTTGGAAGGCCGCCTGGCAATCTTAGGTCCAGCTGAAGGGCTCCGCTCCGCATAGTATTTTGAAGAACGGCAGGGCCCGCTCCGCCGAGCGGGACAAAAATCTGATGAGTGCCGCGAGGCGGCCCATGAGTTTTTGCACTCGCGTCAGACGGGTGCCATCTCCTCGGATGGCTTTGATCTTCTTCGGTTCGCCGATGCCTCTTTGCTACACGAGGAAGCTAAGCAGCTTCCCCCTTAAAGCCGGGCGCACTTTTTGGGTTGAGAATTATCCCCTTTGCCCTGAGGTTGGCGAATGTCTCCTAGAGATCGGCCATGTGCGAAGCTTGGAATTTGCTCTTGACCACCACGTCGTCAACATAAGCCTCAACGTTCCGGCCGAGCTGTTCGGCCAGAACCTTGTTGACGAGTCGGCTGAACGTGGCTCATGCATTCTTCAGCCGGCGGGCATGCGATCAGAATAAAGATGTGCCGATGGGGGTGATGAATACCGTCTTGAGTTCGTCCTCCCTTGCCATGAATACCTGGTGGTAACCGGAGTAGGCGTCGAGAAAGCTCATTAACTCGCAGCCCGAAGTGTTGTCTACGAGTTGGTCGATGCGGGGTAGGGGGAAATCATCTTTGGGCGTGGCTTTGTTGAGGTCGGTGAAGTCAACGCACATGCTTAATCTCCCTGATCACCCCAGCTTTTAAGAGCCTGGCGACCTCCTTTTTTGCGGCTTCCAGGCGCTCCACCGACATGCGACGCGCAACTCGCTTGGGCACCGCGCCGTCATGTCGTCACGATGCTCTGGCAACTTCCTCGGGACCCCGGATGTCTTCGGGCCCCAAGCGAAGATGTCCTTGTTGCGCGAGCACCCCAAGTATGCCTCCGCAGTCATGGCCGACAAATTTCTCGGCCAGAGGGCCACCGTTTTGTCTGGTTCATCTTCGGCGATAGGGACCCGTAGGAGCTGGCCTTCGACGCCCACCTTGCCGGGGCGCTATTGGGTTGTGCAGTGCCTGTTCCCACTGCGTGGACGTGGCGAGCGGGGGATAATGTTTTGAGCTCGGTCTGTCTTGCGAGGTCTTGATCTCCCCTCACCGTGACTACCCCTTCGTGAGCGGAAATCTTCATACAGAGGTAGTTGTGGTGCGCTATGGCGCCGAATGCATTTAACGTGGCTGGGCCAAGGATAGCATTGTATTGATACGTCATTTGGGCTACATCGAACGTGATGACTTCCGCGGCGGGCGTAGCGTGCCGCCGAAGGTGACGATTAAATCGACCGCCTCTAAAGCCGCACGCCTTCCGCCGAAGCCTACTAGGGGGATGCCTGGTGGCGATAGTCGGTCCCTTGGGATCATCATTTTGTCGAAGGCTTCCGCGAACAATAGGTCCGCGGAGCTTCCTCCGTCCACTAGGACGCGGCGCACCTTGAAATCCGCGATATTGGCCGAGATGACCAGGGTCCCGCGAGGGCGCACGCCCTCGGCGCGTCTTGGCGCCGGTGCGATGGGTATTTCGGCGTAGCGCGGCGGGCTAGAAGTTGCGCATGTTGCCACATAGTGGATTTTGCGTGCGTAAGCCTGCCGCTGCCTTTTTGACGACAGTCCTGACGATGAACCGCCCGCGATCATGTTAATGATCCTCTGCCGTTGCTCTGCTTGGGTTCCTCCGATGCGAGGCCTCGGGGCAAGCGGGCAAATGGTTCCTCTACCTTTCCCCATCATTTGGCCTCGCGGCGGCCGCGCGCTCATGTACTCTTGCATGGCGCGATCGCGCGGCGACACCAGGCGGCGTGGGACCTCGCCGTGGTGTCGCAGAACAAGAGCGGCCTTTCGCCGTCTCTGGGGTTCGTGATTGTAGGGTTGTGTAAGACCCTTCGCCGTGAAGGTTGCGTATCGACGGGCTTGATATGCCTTCCGTCTGCCGGCCATGATCAAGGTCCCCGGTCGCGCCCTGCCCGGGGTCCTGGTTGTTGCTGTCCTTCGATGTTGTAGACGGTCCCCGCCTGACAGCTTGTCGTTGTTCACGGCCGCTGGCGCCACACCATTATTCCCGGTTCTTTAGGGGGGAGCCGGTCTTGTCACCCGTGGCCTTCGCCATGATGTGGCTCGAGGTCCTCCTCACGTGTTGTCTTCTCCCGCTCCTCGCGTATTCTCCATTTTGTCGAAGAGCTCCGCCACCGAGTGGACGGGCTTGCGGGCGAGTCATTCTGCCAAGGGTCCTTTCTGGAGTCCGCAAGTTGCGGCGTTGATTATGGTTGTCTCATTGACCCCCTTCACTTGGCACTTGACCTCCGCAAACCTTCTGAAGAAGCTGCGGAGGGACTCGCCCGGGGCTTGCTTCATGGCGAATAGATCCCCTGCGCCCTTTGGTTCGGCATAGTTTCCCTGGAAGCTGTTGCGCACCAGGTCTCGCAGTTGTTCCCACGCATACACAGAGTACAGGGGGATGGTAAAGAACCACGTCAGCGCTATCCTCCTCAAGGCCAGGGTCAAGCTTTTCGCTTTTGTGGTGTCATCCCCCCAGCGGCCTCGATGACCGTCTCATAGACGCGGAGGAACTCCGGGTCCGCTGACCCTCAAGGGCCTGACTTGCATCTTGAAGCCCGAGCAAGCGGGCCGCTCCGACCGCGGCCATGGGGAACTACGGTCTCTCTGGCACCGTGCGGGGGTGGCAAAAGGACCCCGCGCGGCGCCGCCTGACCGGCAAGCGCCGCTGGCGCTGGCAGGCTGCTCCGCTACCGGTCGAAGGTCGAAAGCTCCTACGAGGTCGGCCACTCTGGCGGAGTAAGTCGTGGGTTCTCTGTGTTGCCCCGGCTGGTCTGGGCCATGGCCGTGGCCGACCGCCTGAGTCTCGGGCGCCTGCGCAGCTACTGGTCTCTGCGTGAGTGCTCGATCTCTCCGAGGCGGCGGCAGCTCGCGGCCTGAGGTCTTGCTTCGCTTAGCCTCGAGGCGCCGACGGTTTCGGCCGTCGCCGCGCTCGGCCCACAAGGAAAGCGAGGCGCGGCTCAGAAGCCGCATTCTTGTACTTCGTATGTGCTCGACTTGTCTGGCCCCACGACACACGCCAACCAGTAGTAGCAAAACGAGCTATACAAGATGAGGAGGGGACCCCGAACAAGCCTAGAAGGGCTCGGGGATCCTCTGGAGAGGGACTAGCCAAATGACAAGAACGAGATGATGGTTACCACTGGGAAGTCGTGTTCATTTTTTTCTCCTCTACAGAAAGGGTGACTTATTTATAGTCCCGTGAGAGGTCTTGTACATTACCCTTCTAACCCTATAACAACATCAGGCGATAGGGGCGCAGGACATTCCCCATACGCCTAGGCCTTGGTCCATGGTGGGCGCCTCGGGCCTCGATCCATCCCTTGGTGCCTCCTGGCCCAGATCGCTAGTGGAGGCTTCGGTCCACTTTGAGGCGCGCCGAGGTCCCGCTGCCCGGCCTCGCGGTGCTCCATGGACCCCTCGGGGAGGCTTCGGGTCCACCCCGGAGGTTTCCCGTTGTTCCCGCCGCTCGGGCCTCGTGGTGCTCGTGGACCCTTCGGGAGGTTTCGTCCACCGGAGGCGCCCGGGTCCTGCTGCTCCGGGCCTCGCGGTGCTCCGTGGACCCTTCGGGGAGGCTTCGAGTCCACCCCGGATGTGTCCCGGAGTTCCTGCTGCTCCGAACCTCGTGGTGCTCTATGGACCCTTCGAGGCCGGGTCCGCCCGGAGCGGCAGGAGTCTGTTGCTCCGAGCCCGTGGTGCCTCTGGACCTTCGGGAGGCTTGGTACCGGAGGCTTCGCCGAGTTCGGCCGATTCAACCGCTAGGCGTTGTGGCCGTGGGGGCATCACAACAATTATCTTGTTTAGGATAATTCATTAACCAAAAAAAATTTCTAAGCATATCTTCACTAATTATATTTTCATCGTCAACTTAAGCCTAACTTTTAATTTAGCATGAAAAGGATATCTCCAGAAACAATGTGTCTGTGTAAAGTGAACTCATTGTAACGTGGTTCAAAATTCCTAATAAACCTTTCAAGTGAATGCCTATATCTAAGAGCATTGTTGTAGTCCCAAAAAATAACATAGGCTATATGGTATTATGGTGCATATTGCATTGAATATATTTGTGGCTGCCACAACCATTAGTCCATTCCAAGGTCTAAGTACATCAACACATCAAAAGACATCTTTTACATTTCAAAGAAATACGCATCCATTTACTTTCAATCTGCTTTGAATATTAAAGATTTCTTTAGAACATTTTGCATCATTACGGTATATACATATCTACAACAAAGGGAGTGTCTGGTACATGTGATTGTATTTTATGCACTTTACATAGACTTTTTCCACCATCCTCTACTCTTCCTACAAGTGGGAGTGGGGGAAGTGTTGAACAATGCGGGAGATGAAAAAGGTTGCGAAACTTCTGTAGCCAAAAGTTGTTTACCATGTCTCTTCAGAGAAATCTGGAAAAAAAAGTTGTTTGTAACATAGTCATCCCCTAAAAACCAATATGACATACTGACAGTGCCTCAAGGATGTAATATAGCTAACTTATGTTATACAGTACATCTGCTATTTAGTTCAACAATTAGCAGTCTAGCACACATTATGACTGTGTTATCAGATTCACTTTGATTCATAATTTCATATCAATCATTGTATTATCCAGGGGCGGAGCTGGGCCTCGGACCTCCCGGGCAATGGCCCGAGGCCCAGCAAAAAAATGCATGTGAAAAAGGAAGAACCGCAGCAAGCAACTGAGGCTTAGACAGAGACAGGAAGACCTAGAGCTGGGCCGGCCCGAGGCCTTCCTGGGCGCTGGCTCCGCCGCTGGTACTGTCTAGATTAGATTTACAACTTATGTTTTTCCAGAGCATCCAAAATCAAGAACACGTCTAAAAGCAAAACATCTAGGTGTCAACCAAATCTAATTTCATGTCTCCTATGTAAAACAATTTGATGGTCCACAAATGAAATGAATATTATTTCTTAAATCCAAAATGTATGGTGGATAATGGTGCAAGTTAACCGGTTCAGCAGGCCATGTACTCCAAATAAGCAATTACAATGAAAGTTGATATGAACAACTCACCATGAAGCCCTTGTGGAGACAAGTCCTGCAGCATTGCCCCGCATTCTTTGACAAACCCCACTGCTACCTGCAATACAAGAAACATAAGCAAATACTTCAGAAATGACATGAATAAGTTCTTCACAATATGAAAAGTATATAAGAAACAAGCTATGCACCTCAACACTATCATCGGTTGGATTCTCAAGAAGTACTGTAAGAAGCTCCAGCGCCACGAGCTCATGTGCAACAACCTGATTAACCAAGTGTGCTATGAACTTGGTTGCTGCAAGCAATTGGGGCTGCAATCAACAAGAGCTGTACTAAGTATTTTATGCAGAAAGTCAAGTGCACATGTAATTCATCCCTACACAAATAGCAGCAGAATCATAAGCCCCAAATCCAAACGACGATTTATATCAGGTCTTATACTTGGATCCTGAATATAAAGTAAAAGTTTGCCCTATGTACAGAAACGGCAAACATCTGGGTTCATAAGCCACAATTTCAAACAGCAATTTATGTTATTTCTTATACTTGAATCCTGGATGGAAAGGAAAAGTTTACCCTATGTAATTATGGAAACAGCATATATTTGGGTTCATAAGCCCAACTACTAACAACAGTTGATGTCACACTTGGATCGTGAAGACATGAACACAATTTAAAAGTTTACTGTTTTTAACTACGTGACACAGAGACAGCATACATTTAGGGTTGCACTATCATTTCATTCATGGATTCTGCTGCAGCTGCGGTAGCCAATTTTGTTCTTTATCCAGAGTAACATAATCAGAATAGCTCATCTGATAAATGGTTTGGTTAAAACAATAGCAGAAACCTTTATAGGCATTTGGGAGTAGGTAAACAAGCATACATTACTCTAACATATTAATATGTCGTTAACATAACGTGCAAGTAGCCAAGTACACACAAAGTATTTCCATACAAGTTATATTTGAGCCAGTACGTACCAATTTTACATGACAAGCTAAACAAAGAATGAGGCAACCCACCTTGTCATTTCGCTTATATGCCCTCTTGAGCTGGAGCACAACACGAACAAGAAGCAAGCGGCCAATCTCAGGGAACTTGGTATTCACAACCGCAACAAGCGCGGCAAACACATCCGTGAACCCAGGTGAAGCCATCTGCGATTTGATGCACGACTGGCAGAAGAGTCCCCGCCCACGAACCAGGTTCTCAGCGAACAGCTCCGGCACAATATTCTTGATATTAGTGGCATTCACCTTATTAACAAGCCCGTTGATGCTTTTCTTGAGAGCATCCCAGCTGAGCCGCTGGTACTCAGGGCTAGCCTTGTCCTCCACCTCCCGCATCATCTGCGCCATGCGGAAAGGCGGGATATAGATCCCTCCCGTGCGCCCAGGGATCATCTCCGGCAGTAGTGGTGGTGGTGGGGGCAGTGGTGGTGTCGGCTCCTTCTTTTCCTTCCTCTCGGGGCTCCTCCGGCGCTCCTCGCTGTCGCGGTCGCGGTCCTGATCCCGGAGCCTTCGGTCATCGCGCCGTCTCGAGCTCTCATCAAGACGGTGGCGTCGGCTGCGGCAGTCGTCAGGGGAGGATCTCGACTCCGAGCTGGGGCTCCGGCGGCGGTGGCGGCGGCTGTCCCGGTCCCGGTTACGCTTGCTGCGGCGGTCGTCCCTCTCGTCGTCATCGGAAACCCTAGAGCGCCTCCGCCGGCGGCCGTCCTCCTTCTCGTCGTCCGAAACCCTAGAGCGCCTCCTCCAGCAGTCGTCCTCCTTCTTGTCGTCAGAAACCCTAGCGCGCTGGGGAGGGCAATCGTCATCCCTGGTAGACTTAGGGAGTCCGTTGGCTTCGGAGGGCTTGGAGTCGCGGTAGGGGTCGGGCGGGGAAGCCCTAGATCTGCGGCGGCGGTCGCCGTCGCGGTCGGAGGAGGGCGAGGGGGACGGGCACGCACGGGGCTTGCGGTGGTCGTGGCGGCGCGGGGAGTCGCTGTGGCGGCGGCGGATGGGCGGGGAGGCGGCGGAGGCGGCCATCGAGCGGAGGGGTTTGTGGGTTCTGGGAAATTTTGAGGCGATGTCATTTCGATTTTTCAACGGGAAATTTGCCAAAAAATGCCGCACTTTTATTCAACCTTCTGAAAAATGTTATTAAATCTGGTGTAATAGATTATTTATAACAATTTATATTGGTTCTTCGTTAATTTATTTTTTTTTAATATTAAATTTATATTTTTAGTTTAATAACTTATCCCACGTATGAAAGGATGTTTTTACCCCCTCTAGTCAATTCCGCAGTCCTTGGCGGGTCTATCGATTATCTCTTGGCACACCAGCCGCTTAATGGCTCCCATCGCCAAAAAGATCGCTCTTTTTAGGTGTGCTTAGTTCGGTGAATGGGTGGTCGCGAGGCATCGTCTGAAATGAAGCATTTAGGGTGTTTGGTTAGTTGATGAGCCGAAACCGGGAGGAGATAGTTCAGAAAAGATATTTCATGTTTATCTTGCATCATCGTTAAGGAAAAAATTGAAACCGTTCGCTTTCCCGAATTACAAGGCGTTTATTGGAGCTCCTTGCTTGGTGCGAAAAATCCTCTGTGCTCGTCGCCGGTCTCGACTCACGTC
This sequence comes from Hsuehochloa calcarea, assembly GCA_036346395.1. Classification (NCBI taxonomy): domain Eukaryota; kingdom Viridiplantae; phylum Streptophyta; class Magnoliopsida; order Poales; family Poaceae; genus Hsuehochloa; species Hsuehochloa calcarea. Next base: position 13,235,100 of record CM070615.1, on the reverse strand, counting down.
CAGAGTTGGCCGCTCAAGCCGTCGCGAAGATCTACGCCGCCACTTCGAATTGAGTGGTCCTTAACCATCGCGCATTTTAAATGAACTTGTTTAGGTGTTTGGTTAGTTGAATAGAACCAAACCACTCGGGAGGAGATAGTTCAAGAAAAAGGAATATTTCATGTTTATACTGTATCATCCCGTTCGGGAAAAAATTTCGAACCACACCGTTCACTCGAATTACAAGGCGTTTCGTGACGTGGCGGCTTGATTTACGAGCTTCAAATGATCATATTTCCTAAACCAAGTATCCGATTTGCGATTCGATTGAACCGTTGTGTTCCTTGTCATTTAATCAACAAAACAAGACCAATCTTGACATATTTTAGTGCAAAAAATATCATGCAGACCATCCTATCCCACCAACCAAACACCATCTTGAACTATCTAGGACCATCCTATTCCACCAACCAAACAAAATCATGTATCATCATATCCCACCAACCAAACACCATACTTGTATCATCTCATCCAGGACGATCACATCCTTACTTGTACCATCCTATCACATTCAACCTCATCCCACCAACCAAACGCACCCTTATTGCCTGCTCGATTCCTTGGATTGTTGTGTGATAAAAAGACTGTTTTTATGCCCAATCAATCCTGTGTTTCGTGACTTTGTTTCTTGGTCAGGCTTGTACCGTTGTTCTCGCCTCCGCTTCTTCTCTGGCGATTGGTATCGCGAAGATTTTGAGTTCCGTGAGTTTCTTGAGCCGTTGTTCTTTCCGCTTCTTCTCTACTTGGTCTGGCATGGAGTGAAATGGCTTTACTTGGTCTGGCACCGCGACCACCGCGGCGATGAGGACGGCTTCTTTGGGTCGTTGTATGAGTATAGTGGGTGATATTGCTGCGCCGACCGATCTCATGGAGGAGTTCCTACGGGCGGTCTTGGGTTCGATTTTCCGTTCTTGCTTCTCGCCACGCCATCGGCCACGTTCTCCTCGGGTGAGTCCGTTCTCCCCATCGCTCGACATCGGCAGAAGAAGGTTACCACCACGATCGCCTCTGGCGCCACCAAATGAGAACTATAGGGACGAGACGGAGAGGCCCAGTTGGCTCGAGGTGAGCCTGGCTCGAGGCGCTTGCGGCCAGTCGCTCCAACCAACGCAGAGACAACAGAGTCGATCAGGAAGGAGCGGCGCAGCGCGTCACGATCGCCGTCACAACACAACTGGTCAGGCGAGCATCGGTGCAGTGTGGCGACTTGTGTGACGGCGACCGACAGTCTTGACGACGTGCGGCGCACCATTCGTTGGACCAGAACGATCACCTCGTGAGCTACCGGACGGTGTCGATGAAGCACCAGCTCTCGGCCAACCAGAGAGCATGTGCCGAGCTGGGGCTGCCTGGCGCCGAGATAATTGCTAGACTTAGCCATGGACTCGGCCGATCGGCGGGACAAAAGCATCCTTTCGCATGTAGTTCAGGGTCATTAAATCGAAAATATGCAGCCTGCCACGTCGCAGTTAGGGTTTACTGCTGGTCAAAATTAGGGTTTATTGATTAGGGTTGAGTGCATGTTTATAGGAATTTAAAAATATAACAAATGAGTTGAAAAAATTATAAATTTTTATGTAGAGCCTCCGACACAGTGTACTTGCTTGTGGATATTTTTAATAATTTTATTCATTCAAAAAAAATCATAATTTTATATAATTGTATTATTTATACGAATTTATAAATATAGAAATTGAGCTCCAAAAATTATGAATTTTATTTCGAAGGCTCCTCACGCAGTGGACTTGATTGTATACTATTTGAATAATTTGATATGTGTTCTGGAATTGTCTCAAAAATTTAGGTTTTAGGCCATGAAAATTTGGATTTTAGATTTGAAAATTAGGGTTTCATGATTTCATGTGACTTGAAATGTATGGAAAAAAGATGTATTACAACTCCATTGGAGATGTCGATATACAGTATGGTGCAGGAGTACGCACATAACAACCAAAAAACACATACAAATATAGAAAAATAAAATATAAATACAAATATACCAAAATATAATCGCATAACATGGGACACAATGTGACTCACTCGTTTGAGACACCACCCTCTCGCTCGTTGCAGCTATGGCTGCCTCCGCGTGCTGGATGTTTTGTGTTGGACGTGTCCCGTAAGATACGTGAGCCGGTCCGGAGAGCGTGTGTCGGCTCGGAGGGGTATGGAGGCCGTTGAGTGGGCGGAGGTGGACCAGTCAGCTGAGTCTGGCCCAGTAGAGTCTGGTAAGCGTACATGTCATCCTGATGAGGCATGCCAACCTAGGGAACACCTCCGAAGAATTCATGAGCGATTGACTCCATAAATTCACTCTCGGGGTACGGTGCCTGCAACTCCGGTTGGGCGGATGAGCTCTAGCCTTGGACGTACTGTGGGACAGCGAACCCGAAGAAGCTTTGCCCTATGTATGCTCCAAACCCTCCCTACCATGGTCCAAACCTCGACAACAGTATCTTGTCACTCTTGAGCCTGGAGGCTCAGATCGTCACCATCGCTGACGTGAATCGCCGTCACCCCACTGGCCAATCAAGGCTATAAGACGAAACAATGTTAGTAGAAATAAGCACTCTGGACGTAAACTAATAATCTCGTTCCTCCCGGATGTGTAGTGCAGATAACCAACGGGGAGCTCTAGCCTGTTTACCGAACGTGGGTGGTACAAATGATCCATCCCGACAGACTTACGGCAGGAGAATGACATGACGCCAGTGGAATGTAAGGCATAGCCAAAAACAGAACGTAGATTTGTACATAACTTACCTCCCCACCGATCTGGCCTGCGGATGACCGACGGGAAATGATGCGATGCCGGCCGGACTTGCTAGGTTGTGGTGACCTAGCGGGTGAGCACCCCCCTTGGTGCCCGATGTGCAGGGCGTCGTCCGTCGAACGACCACAGCTCAAGTTCTTTATTACCTTCTTCATCTCCGCGTGGATGTACTTCATAGTTTTCATCATCCCCGTCGGTGTTGTGTCTGGGTTGTGGATGGCGTCCTCCGATGCACTTAAGATGCACTACGCCTACTCCAACTGTAGTGACATACATAACTGAAGGACCGAAATGGCAACAGAGGGGGGGGTGAATGGTGCCTTAAAAAATAAGATCCTCCCCTCTCAAGTGTCCACACAGCAATCCAAAACCTTCTGATAAACAAAAGACGTGAAGTGAATCAAATCCAAAGAGTTAAACAAAAACTGGGCGGTTCTGTCAGATATCGGAAGTTCCGATTATACCTAGCGGTAGTTCCGCATCAGTAGTTCCAGCCTTCCAATATGGGAAGTTCGCAAGGTAGTTCCGATTGTCCCGACCAAGAACAAAGACGCATCGAATTTGCCAAAAATCCGAAATACTTACTAGTTGCTGCTCTTCTCGGGTCAAGTCTCACAGGACATCATCCTAAACAACATCTTGACCTCATTAAGAAGAATCGCAGACAAAGATCCATTAATCAATGCAAAATCGGATTTCTTGAATATTTGGCAAGAAAGACCAAAAACCACAATTCGCAAGATTCTTAGATTCTTGGCTCATGAAACTTTGAGGATATGTTAGCAATATCCATAAGACTCTAGATATCAAGTTTCATGCCATCTCATAAGAGAAATCAAGAGTTTCACCAAAACCCTAGATATTCAACATAAGAACAGAGAGAAGAAAAGAGGCATACTCAAAGAAACAAACATTAGAGATTTCATTGCTAGGAATCAAAGATTACAGAGGCAAACACAGAGAATGATTACAAGAATTTCAGTTCATCCTTTCCATCTCAACAACTAAAGACACAAAGCAAAACAACCTCTCCAAAGGCTCTTTAGAAAAAGCTAACCCTAATTCTCTCTCACAAAAAGTCCCACAAACAACCAGGGGTACACCTCTATTTATAGCCCTTGGCTAACGGGTCTCCAACCCGTTACGCCGGCTAAACCCTAACGGATCCTGCTTCCACTTGTGCCGCCTTGCGAAATTACCCTTTCGCCCCTCATGCACCTTCTGGAAGATCCCGCATTCCTTGTTGTCCACGACTCACAACCGCCTCGAGTCCGGTCTCCACGTGTCTCGCCACGACTCCACTTCGATGCCCTGCAACCAGCACAGACAAGAAACACATCACATAGAATTGCTCAAGATAATAGAATCATCATTTGCACTTAACTCAAACTCAAACACAACTCAAAATCAAAACAATGCACTCACTGCACAGTTCTGCGTACAAACAAAAGTTCTGATTTCACCAAGGCGAAAGTTCCGATTATCGGAACTTCCGCACTCCCAGGGTGGAAGCTCCGCACAACATCAAAACAGAACACATTTGTCAGGATAATCGGAAGTTCCGCTTTACCAGGGCGGAAGTTCCGCACATTACCAAATCACAACACACTGCCCTGATCAATCGGAAGTTCCGCTTTCCCAGGCCGGAAGTTTCGATGATCGGTACTTCCGCATACCCAGGGCGGAAGTTCCGCACATTACAGAAACACAGCAGTAGTGTCCCAATTCATAAACTTGTCAACAAAAGTGTCAAATACTCATCACTCACTTGGGGACACCTCTCACATGGTCTCTCAATAACAGATTCATTAACGAATAGTACGGATATCGTTAATGAAACGATCAGAGGTTGTAAGTGTCTTATGGTGACGTCACGCAGCAAAGCGCTGTGACGATCGTACGAGCGGCGGAGACTCTGCTGGTGCGGCTCCTCTCTCACTTGCTCCGGGCATTCCGGTGGAGGAATGGTGAGTCTTGCGTGTGTCCATGTACGCACCGTGCGTTTTAACATTGTATGGATGCGGGTCACGCAAGACATCAAGTACGCCCTATCCGTCCATGTCATAGTCCAATTATGCTGCACCGGGCACCGGTCTTGAATATACTCACCTTGCCTCGATTTGCCTGCATTTCCAAAAGATTGATGTTAGAAAAGAAGACGTAAGAACTGTAAACATTATTAGGATGAAGTTTGACTCACAGGTGGACGGCGCTCCGTAGGAGCCTACTGTCCGAGGAGGCACGACCTAATGCGCGCCAAACTGTTGCATTACGAACTACGATGCGTAAGGCTCCACTATATGTGCGAACACCAGGTGATAGTTCATCATCCACAGTCGTTTGTCCTGAATGCATTGCACGGACAGTCCGTGTAGAGCTACCGTGCAAACAGACTGTGGATACCATGGATTCCATATGATGTTGTTCTCGTGCAACGATTCAAACCCGTTGTGGAACAACAAGTAGCATGACGCTGGTCTGTCCTTGGCCCAACGCTGTAACATCCCAAAATTTTGGTCTGTTTTAAAGTTTTAAAAGAAAAATAACCATTGGAATTTTTCTGCTAAAGTTAAAGCTTAATTAGAATTTTCAGAGATCAAAAACAATTTAATATGATTAATCCCAACATCAAATATTATTAAAAATATTTTATTTGGATTCTATGGGCTTAGATATATTTCCTATAATTTTCTGGAATTTTTCTGAGTTCATTTGCTATTTTCTATTTGCCATTTGGAATTTCTGCTATTTTCTAAAAAGAAAATCTATTAAAATTTCTCGTATCACCCCGGGCCGAGCCCTGATTATTCCGCTTCACCCACTCCTCCGGCCTTTCTCAAGACCGCACTCGCCAAGGCTCTCCACGCCGGTGGCCCGGCTCACTGGTTGTCGCGACGCCGCTCCTTCTTTCATTGTCCGGTCGGCTGCCCGCCAGACGCTACCGCCTTCGCTTCAAGCCGGACTCGCAGCTAAGTTTCGCTCGACGTGCGTTGCCGCCGCCGTCTCTCCCTTAGTGTCCTCCATCTCGGCTATTTAAGGCCCGAGCCCCGGGTCAATTTCTTCGCCTCTCCTCCCTCCTCCAAAGTCCTAAGGCGCCGCCCCCTGGTTCGTCTTCTCGGTACCGCAATCGCCGAAAAAGCCACCAACGCTGCAATTCGCCGCCGTCGATCCACCTCCGGCCGAGTTTCCGCCACCGACAGGTCCGCATTATCAAGGGCTACACCGTGACGCCGTCGCCCGTGGTCGGGCGAGCGCCTTCGCTGCTTTGGGTCGTCCGACAACAGCCGCCGCCGCCATTGTCGCCGCCGCTGGTGAGTCACCGCCGCCCAAGCTCAGCTGCCACCTCACAGAGCATCGCCGTGCCTCCAGGGTTCCATTTTTGGACTTTGCCGCAGCCGCCTCGCCGCCGTCCGCCGTCGCCGCCGCCAGTTTTGCTGCCGACCATTTTCCCTCTGCTCTGTGCCATCTCATAGTGAAGTCAGCACCCACAGCAGCACTTTTGCCCATGTGGCATAACCGTCAGCGCTTGGGTCGTAGTGCCATGTGGTGCACCCGAGCCAAACCTCCTTGAACTCAGTCCAAGGTGCACCGAACCATTGACCGGTGGGACCCACATCCATTTCATTTTCTTTTAATTATTTCTTCAGCTGAAATTCAATGCTTGCGTCAGCCTGGCATCATTAATCGAATTTTCAATTGAAAAATAATTCAGTAAATTCATAAAATCTGATTTTCATGATTCTATGAAATTAAAAACTTTCAAAGCCCATATCTTTTGCATCCGAACACCGATTGAGCCCATTCAAATTTATAAATTCATCTAAATTCGAGCTCTATTTATTTATGAATTTTATTTAAATTTTGGAATTAGTTTTATCTCTGTTTGATATTTATTTGTTATATTTTGCTTGTTTTGGGAGTAGACGTTGCTACTTCGGGAAGTTTTGAACAAGGAGAAGTACACCAAGATCAAGATCAATACCAGGATTTATTCCAAGGCCAGCCATAGTCCTTTGATCATGTTGAACCTTTGATTTCAATAGTATATTATTTTATACAATTGCATGCTATCTTTATATCAATTGTTTTGGGTTTAGTTATTACCTATTGTCATTATGCCTCCATTGAATATTTGAATGCCATGAATCCTTTGTCACCCTAGCTGGGATAATTTTAGTTGGATATATTTGTATAACCAACATGGGTATCATATTAGTGCTTAGTCAAGCCTAGTCTCGATGGGTTCATCATCACATGTGTCTTAATGATTAATCTTGACTTAATGATATATGGAATTGTGGTGGTTAGCCACTGTTGTTAAAATTTATGTACCATGACAGGGGATGTCATTAGTTTCTTTTAAGCAAAATGGTTTTCACTCAGGCGAGTGGATGGTGGATTGAGGGTGTGGATTTAACACGTTGTGGGTTTGTGAAAAGATCGTCTGAGTAACTTGTCAAGGACTTAATCTTTGCGCCATTTAACTGTGCCTTAACCGTACATCCACATGCCCTGTATGGGCGGGACCAGGCTGATTAATTAGTAATATCTTAATTTTGGTTCTGTCTTGGAAGAGTGAGTTACGGGGTACGTACTCACTATGGCGCAAGAGGGCCCCCGTCTGCCGGATGGAGACATTCGTGTTGAAACCTCTCATGCGTAATCGGGTTGAGAAGGAGCTTTGTAAAGGCTTTGTCACGTGCTCTAGCCTGCTTACCTAAGGTAGTGAGCAGTGGTATCAACGGGTGCCAAACCAACTAGAGAAGTCGTGTCTTATGGGTCAAGCTGTACAACCTCTGCAGAGTGTGTAAAACTATTCGAATAGCCGTGTCCGCGGTTATGGACGTGCTCGGGGATTTCACACGGGAGATAGAGTTTCTTCTAAAATGAGTCGGAGTGTGAATGGGAAGCTCACTTGATGAATATAATGTTTGTTTGGTGAATTGGTAATTCACTTGGTGGTTTGTGTCGATTGGTGAATGGGGAGTTCACTTATCTTTGGTTTGGTTGGAAAGTGAATGGGTAGTTCACTGGTTGTTTCAAAGAAATTGTTTATTTATTTATCATTCTTTCAATTACGCATTTCAATCTATTTATTGTATTTGTCGTAAACGCTATTTTCTGCAAAAGAACCATACAACTAACCTTTGGTAAGCCTTGCATAAATACTATTTACATACATTTCCCTACGGCCTGCTGAGTGCTTTATGTACTCACAGCTCATGCCTTTGTTGATCAGTTGAAGAACATCAAGCTGCACAGGAGTTCTTTCAGAAGGAAGACTATGAAGGTTTTGCGGATTAGGATGCGTTCTCCACTCGTTTGCCTATGGGCATGTTGATTGGTCTTTCCAAGTTTCTCGTTCCTCTGCACCAACGAAGTGCCGCCTTTCACCATTGTCGGTTTAACCCAAGCCTCGCCGTCGTCTTGTCGATGTGTCGTGCCACATCAACTCGTGAGCACATGTGTCGTGCCATATCTACTCGTGGGCACACTTGTCAGCCACCTCATCTACCACACATACTCGAACCGCCCGCGTGTATACTCAGTCAGCCGCGTCGGCACCTCGTAACTCTAAACCAGATCCGATCTGGTGTAAACCCAGTCCACCATACACCATGTCTTTGCCATGTGGGTCCACCAGCTAGATCACTATTCTGTGAATTTGTGACCCGTAGAATCTTCCACGATCAGGTTGCCGTAACCCTCTACGACCAGGTACTCGTAGCATCCTAGGACCATGAAGGTGAAACCTTCCAACCATGCGGTCGAAACTCGTTTCGAGTACGCATAGTCGAAAGTGATGAACAGTACTCGATGTACATTGCTGGATGAACAATACTCGAATTCTTTTTTGAGTATTTTCTTTAAATTTAGAACTTCTAGAAGTCATATCTTCTTCATCCGAACTCCATTTGAGTCTATTCAAATTCCTAAATTCATATAAATCCAAGCTCTATCTTTCTAATATTTTATTTAATTTTTGGAGTTAGTTTTCCCCTCTATTTTTATTTATTTTGTTTATTTGCTTCGTTGCGAGTAGACGTTGATTCTTCGAGGGCTTTGAAGGAGGAGTTCACCAAGACCAAGACCAATATCACAATTTATTTTAAGGCAAGTTATACCTTTGATCTTGTTGAACCCAGTTTTTAAAACTACTTTGACTCAAAGTACTGCATTCTACTTTAAGTATTTATTTAAATGATTTTGGGTTAGTTATTAATCCCAATTGTTTATATCCACCTTGTCTATTGTAACATCATGATCTTTTGTCACCCTACGTTGATTCATTATTTAGTTGGTATTATCATAACATCAACGTGGGTTGGTTAGACGAATAGTATTGCTTAGCCATGCTACGAGTCACAAATATCATTTGAGTTACGATTATAAATTTGACTAAGTGACTATATAACTTTGTGTAAAACTGTGTGCTATGTGTTATTACTTTGTGATAGCCTATGTTGCACCTAACCAACTACGTGGGAAATGATTTAGACTGAGGTAAGTGGTGGATACTAAGTGATATAGTGGAGCTTTGTGGATAGAAATGATAATATTTGTGGCATAGTTAGAAATTGGAAGTCTTGCCTTTGTCAATTAAGGACTTAACTTTGTGCGCCATTGAACTGGGCCTTTCGTACAATCACTTGCCTGATGGGACGGGCCTAACTTAGTAAGTTATGGATTCTTGATATTGACAACTCAGTATATAGGTTAGGAGCTCAGTAATGGGTGGAGGCGGTTCACCGCTTCTCTATCCAACGGTGTGTGTCGTAACAAAGCATTGTGTATGGGTTGGACGACGGTAAAGCACACCGGGAGAGTCAACATTTGAGATGAAGTTTTCAAAAGATTTTGTTATGACTAGTGCTTGCAACTCTGGTTATATTTTCTGGGAGTGTACAACCTCTGCAGAGTGTTGAACAATCTATTCGAATAGCCACATCCGCGGTTACGGACATGCTTAGGGATTTCACATGAGGGGTAGATTTTCATAAAATATTTGGGAAGAGAGTTGTGTGATCTAAATCATATGGTTGTGTGAATAACTTGTTTAGACCGTGTGTCCTTTGTGAAAATAAATGTGAAATTATTATTGTTTATTTGTTTTAAACATGTTTTCAATCTATTATTTGTATTCAATTGCAAATACTACTTGATGCAAAATAACCACACAAGCCATTCCTTTGGAATAAGTCATCATCTATAAATTGAATTCTGTGGTATGACTTGTGAGTACGGTTGTGTACTGATGCTTGCTATAATCCAACAACAAAAGTGGAGGAATCTTTGTCTGTCTTTGAGGAAGAGTTCTACGAAGGTGCTGATCGTTAGGTCTTGATCCTAGTCGGTTGGCTATGGTGGATTGATGGGTTTTCGCTGAAGTTTATTTTCCTGTCGGCCCTGCGTGGCTCAATAAATGTAAACTCGACCATAATGTCAAAACCCTTATTTGTTATTCAAATTAATCGTTTATACTATTATTCATCTTGTGTGGGTCGATATTTATCTATGTTGATAGTGTGTGCACTAGCGTGATCCTGGAATTGTGCTGAGTACACAGAGGGTCCAGAATTGTATTTTTGGGTCCCGACAAATGGTCAATAAGTTAGCAGCATGATCGAATGAAATATTAGCTAATCTCACCACACCATCAGCGGCTATGCGGTGGTCGTCATCGTACTCTGAGAGGAGCAACACGTACTGCGGGTGCTGCGGCATCTTGCATTACAAGAAAAGTTATTTTTAATACACACAGGGTACAAAACATTCCAAAAGATGCAAAGGAGTGGACTCTATTAATAAACAACATACATTTTTGCACAATAAGAATTGCAAGTGTTACCTCAGGGTGTGGCACACGAGAGTGGGATCAGTCATTCGAACATCATCGAATGTGATGAGGACATCACTCCTTCAGATACATGCACTACACAAAATCCTCCAGATCCGGTTGCTAAACTATAAGGTCCTTTGACAAGAGCTCGTGCACATCACTTAAATTATGAGGTGAACGCGTTTCTAGATGCTAAAAATTTACCTATGCAGAATGGTACACTACATAATAATTGTTATCTTTTGTTACTTAGGAATAATAGGGAGAATCCCTCAAGCCCTGGTCATCTGCGCCAATACATAGAAGGGTCATAATCAAAGCCTATTTTCCCGGGTGCTAAAAGAAGGAACAGATCAAACACCAAATAATATCATTGCTCCCAAGAAAAGGAATTACACCAGCACAAGATCTCCTCCCCGCGTTTTCAGCTCGGCCACAAGTTTTACGTCGACTCCATCTTTTCCAAGCCGAGAGCATTAGGTGCTACGTCACCTTTCCTTGGACCCACAAGTCATGTAATAGAATAGGAAAACTAGCAGCTATGCGCACCCCTTGCCTTGTGCGCCAACCCCTGGCCGAAATTCCCTCTCCCCCTTCTCCTCATAAATAGTTAGGAATCAACACATCTCTAGATGGGTTTCTTGTGGATATCGTGAGGATATGTGCACGATCTCAGGATGATGAGTCAATTGGCAATGGCGTTGTTGGTTTGCAAAATCTGCTTTGGATTTGCTCTCAGTCGCCGACCACAAAGGTCTCGACCGGTCAGGTCGAGGCCGATCGAGACGCCAGGAGGAGTCCGACCGGCCATGGTGGCCGGTCCGACCGCCATATTGAAAGTTGGTTTTTGGAGCTGAGCCAAAAATAGGTTGTGTAGGCAAGTGAGGGGAGTCTCCTGGATGTGGTCCCATCATTTTTGGAGCTCCCAGTCAAAAGTTCTATTGAGTTGAAAATTCTAGAAGGTTTCGGAATTTCACGCTTGAATTTTGACTAAGTCCTTGACCGGCCCGACCATTGCTGTGGGAGCGGTCCGACGGCTGAATCGGTCGGACCAGGCCTTGTGGGGCGGGCCGACCGATTGACTTGGAGTTGAGCCAAGTTGGCTTTGATGTGATTTGAATGTATTTTATGTATGAACTTCAATGCTTTATTGTTGTATATTGCATTGCGGAGCTAACGTGGGTCAAGTTGTGAAGAACTTGTTCCTAAACGGCTTGTTTGTCTATTGTCGTGCGGTGGCTTGCGTGTCAACGACGCCAACGGTGAGTGGATCGACTACGCTTGGAGAGCCGAGGTCCGTAACGATCATGGATACCAGGTGGTCGTGTGATTCAAGCATGGTGCGTGATGGGCAAGATGGATCGAATCGGTGGTTCTGGCAAACCGGTTGGATCAGTGGTGCGGATATCGCGCGAGTCTCGGGAGGTTCCGATGGGATTCTGACAAGAGAGGCTTGGCGACGTGATGAGGACCATCGATCAACCTACACGTGGTGAAACAGCATTGCTTCAGTAGTTATGTGTGTGTGGGTCCCATGTGTTTTTGGGTCCCAAAAGTGAAACCCTAGGTCTCTAGTATAAATAGAAAGGGGGGAGATGGAAAATCTCTTTAAGCACTCATTTGGCATTCTTCCTCATTTTCTAGGGTTTGGAGGAGAGGAGAGGAGAACTAGGGTTTGGAGAGTTTGGAGTGTGCTCCTTGTTTGAGCTCTTGCCCTCCTTGTTGGAGAGGCTTTGTAAGCATCTAGTGTGATCAAACAATCTTGTGATGCTTAAGTGAAAGATCATTTGCTCCCTTTGTGTTCTTCTCCTTTTTGGATGATTTTGGTGCTTCCTTGATTCAAAGGTTTATGCTTGGTCCCTTGACTATTTTATCTTGCTTTGATGTGGGGGATACTCTTAGAGTCATCTAGATCATCAACCCCACGAGCAAGTCTTGAATCAAGATTTTCATAATTCTAGGGTTTGTGCACTTCTTTGTTAAATCCTTGAGAGATCGATTCTGCAAGTGGATCCAAGGATCGTCGCTAGAAATAGGTCTCTAATATCATTAGGGAGGTGTGCTCAAATTTGGTCAAGTTTCATTGGTTGAATCAAAAGTTGGATCAAATTTCGTTTTGGATTTGGGTTGAGTTTTTCGCTTCGATCGAACCGGCGTGATCGGTGTTGTAACGGCGTCCGACCGCCTGTATTCGCATCGCAGATCGCGGGTCGAATCGTCGTCCCACCGGTCCGACCGCCAGTTAGTTGCCGGTCCGACCGCTGGTTGACCGTCGGTCCGACCGCCCGTGGTAGCCGGTCAGACCGCCAGTACCCAGTTCAGAACAGTAATTTCTTTTCTCCATTTGTGTCGTGTGGTTGAGGGGTTTATCAAATCCAACACAAGGTTTCCACTGTGTGCTTACTGATCTTCTTAGCTTTCATAGCTAAAGAAGTAAAATTCGTGTTGTATTTGATTTAGGCGAGAAAGTTTAGAAAGCGCCTATTCACTCCCCCTTAGTCGCCTTTACGGTCCTACATTTCTTTTTAGATTATTTTGCATAGCAGTTTTGCCGCACGTTCGGTTGAAGGAACCCCAACTTTGTGAGCTTAATCACTATTCACAATACAATTTCAGATTGCATCTTCTACTTTCTTGCCTGTGTTCTCGATTCGCTTGCAGGAGATAGCCTTCTTGGCCAGGTCAACCGCATTAGGCACCGTTGATAACCATCGGAGTAGTGGTATAGTGATTGCGAGGGGTTCGATTCATTTGGATCACCAATGTCGTGTTCTCCACAATCGATATATCACTACCTTCTGGAAGATCAGGCCACAGCCACATTAGAATGCATGCACTAGCGGGACCTCACCCATTACACTGTGAAGAACCCGGCCTTCCTCAAAGGAGAAAAATGGAGTGGGGGTCTCTGTAACATCCCAAAGTTCTGTTACGAAAATAAAAATAAATAAAGTTATTATTTTATTGTATTTTCTAACCGTCGAAGAATTTTCTCGATTTTCTATAACCTAAAAAGAGTTTTCGCTGTTGAAAGGAAAAAGATTAATAATTTAATTTCTTGGTTTTAAAGTCAAAAAGAAAGTTTATTGAGTTTTATTGGATTTTCTGGGATTTTATTGGATTTAAAGTGAAAAATTAAATTTTAATTAATTTCTGGAATTTTCAGGTATTTAAAAAAAGTTTTTCCTATTTTCTAGAAAATAAAATCAAAAATAAAAGCCAACTTTAAGTTGGAATTATTTTTATTAAGTTCAAAATAATTCTAGGAATTTTTGTGAATTTTTCTAAAATTTTTGGATTCTATTTACTATATTCTAAAGTGTATTCAATTTGTGGTTTAAAGGAATTTCGAATTTTAAAATAAAAGTGAAAAATCAGAAAATGGGTTACTGCATGTCTCACTTAACATCCCATGTGCTACCATATGGCTATTTGCATTTCATTGAAAACTACTCCCTATCCTTTATTTTATCTCTTCCTTCACTTCATCTTCTACCTCCAGCCGAACTGCATGCTCTCTGTAACTTGCTTCTTTTCCATGGATAGCAAATGGCAGCCACCATTCCTTGCCGCCGACCACCCCGCCCACCACCCCTCACCCCGTCGCCCCTTCCCTGGCCACCGGCCACCGCCGTCGCCGCCGCCGTCCCTACCGGCCGCACCACCATGATCGTGAGCTCCACTGCCATTAATGGCCGCTTTCACCTCTCTCTTCATTTCTTTGCACACGAAGCACCAAATTCAATGCCGTCTAAACCAAAACGTCCACACTAACCTCATATATGTTTCTACACCATCAATTGGCCGTTTCTCCTTTGAATTGAGCGCAGTTTTTTTAGCTCGTTTTTTATTTGCACCCAAAACTGAAGTGTTTGCTCTGACGATTCAGGCACCTCCTCCCCTATATAAAGTGACCACCAGGAGCTCTTCTCCACCCTCAACCCACCCCCAAAACCTCTCCTCCCCTCTCCCCTTGGTTTGCCCATATTTGTGATTTGAAGTTCGCCGGCCGCTCGTCGCCTTTCGTCTCTTGCGACGCCCGGTGGAGGTCCGCCACTTCGCCATCACCGCCGGCACCGCAACGCCGCACTTCACGCATGCATGCCATCACTTGCCGAAGATCGCCGAGCACCCGCCACCTCCATGGTCGACGCCAGGCGCGCCCGCCGCCGGTCATCTCCGACCACACCGTCACCACCATTGGCTCCGTCTCAACGTCGGCAATCCATTTTGGTAATTTCTGGGCCACTTTACCTTTTCCCCTTTCCCCGGCGCCATCGCCATCTTCTTGCATTGCTTGCTCAGCTCAAGAATGAAGATGAACAAGAGTGCTAGTTATTAGTCATGCAATCCTCAGAGCAAAATAAAGAGATGAGAAATTCACTCCAAAAATTCTTTCTCCTCTTGTGACCTCCGAACTGCTTATTCTTGCTCCTAAAATCATCTAAAATCATCTTTTATTTTTCAGAATTTATTTTGTAATGTTTAGTATTTATTTTATTTCTGCTATTTATTCCATTTGCGCGTCGCTGCCGCCACCTATCGTCGCCGGCCGAACCGCCACCACCATCGGGTAGAGTACCTCGCTGGGGTTCCATTTTGTTGTTCACCGGTCACCTTTCCTTTTTTTCATCGGAACGGCCATTTGTTCCATTCCATTTACTATTCATGTATGCATGAAAGTGAATAGTGCCATGCAAACTACTATTTACTCTCCCTTCCGGAATTTCGTTCTCCCTCATACTAACTCCGATTCCGTCGATTCAAGTTCCTATATTCATATAAAGTTGATATCTTACTTCCAGTATTTATCTTATAATTTTTGGATTTTATTTGGATTTTATTTGAATGTTATTTGAATTTGGATCGCTTATACAGATAGATTTCGACGACTTTGACAACCGGATTCGATTGCTTGAGAACAACATATAACCAAGCAAGGCAAGTTATACCTTTGATCATATTTGATCCCATTATTTCAAATTATTTAAATTCTGTTTTAAATTATTATTGCATGCGTATTTATATTCAAGTAATTTAAATTCATGTTTTAAAGTTATAGCTATTCCCAATTCCATTGTATATCCAATCTTGTTATTGAATCAGTCATATCTTGACACCTTAGATGAAAATCTGGTTTATGCAATAGTATGAACTAGAACATTTTGGAAAAAATTATGCTTAGCGATGCTTAGACCCAAAATTATTCAATTTCGGAACTTTCAGCCAAAGATCAAATGTTGTTTAAATTATATCCATAGACATTGGTTTGTCATGGAAGATTTTGCAAATGACTTCGAAGAGCAAAAATGAAAAGTTGGTTTGTACTTGGGCGAAATGGATGCTTGGTGGGTGCAGGTTTATGCACGGGCTCAACTCGGGTAGGGTTGAGGCCCAGGGGTTATTTTAAAATTTGCCCAAGTCAGTTAAGGACCGGTCTTCGAGCCGCATCTTGCAAAGCTCTACCGTACTACCACAAGTCTGGAATGGGACAGGCTAGGCTGAATAATTTGCAACGTTCCAATGTTAGTTGTGCCATTTTGATGTGTGGGTGTCGGTTAGACAGTATTCCCACTTGGCGCAAGAGGGGTTTCCGGCGTGGTTAACCCAATGGAAGTGAAACCTTAGCGGCGCAAGAGGGGGCTTCTAGCGGATGGTTAATCCAAATGAAGCGAGACCTTAGCGGGCATGACTACTTTGGAATGACGCACTGTAAAGGTCTCGTGATAATCACTTAGTCGTACACCTACGGAATTGTGTCAGGCGGACATTAAAAGTTGATTATCTCTTGTGGGTAAAGCTGTACAACCTCTTCGGAGTGTAAAACTATTCAAATAGCCGTGTCCACGGTCATGGACATGCTGAGCAAAGCCACTCAAAGTAAGACTTTGATTTTGTTTTAAAAATATTTTTTGCAAATGATTTGAGGATGGTTAATCCTTGTGGTAAAATTGGGCGGCTAGCCATGTGATAGGAGGGTATCCATCACCATGTTTCATATAGAGGTTATCCTACTATAAAATTTTAAAATTTATAAAATGAATTTTAGTTATAAAATAACTGTTTTGGAACTTAGTACAAATATTTAAAGAAAATATTGCTTTATGCAAATCCAACCAATAAGCCTTCCTTTGATATATCCATGCATGCATTAACTCTGTTATTGGGTGTGACTTGCGAGCATGGTAGTTGTGCTCACCCTTGCTTCATGAAAATAAATTTCAGAGGAGAAGAACTTTGGATCTCGACGACTAGGCCGCTACCCAGTCGATTGCCTGTGGCAGATCAGCTGGACTCCACTATTTCTTCGTCTTCCGCTGTGTTTGTTTATTGTTCGCTTGTAAGCCTCTTTTGTAATAAACTCTGTTGATTATTAATAAAGTTATGCGAATTATGGATGTTACCATATTTGTTTACTGTGTGAACTTGTTGGACCGAAAAGGCGACTAGAGGGGGTGAATAGAGCACGCCACTTTTTCACAAAATATGAATTCAACACAATTTCACCCAATAGCTATGATGAAGCTATGAAGATCAATATACCAAGATGTTGAAGACTAGTATTGAATCCAATTAAACCCTAAGCAATGCGACAAAAATCAGCAAGAATCAAAACTAACAGATCGGTTTATTCGATCACGTTATACTAGCGGTCCGACCGGCACCAAATCGATCGACCTCGACTCGTGTGGGGCTGATCGACCGCGAGCTCCAACAAGAAAAACGACCGATGACGGTTGCAATTAGGTCTAACTTTTGATTCTCAACTTCAAACTTCACGAAACTTTGCACACACCTTCTCTATGATATTAAGGACCTATTCCAATCAACAATTATGATAATTCTTGGACGAACAAAGATCTTTTATGATCTGATTGAAGAAGGGTGCAAAACCGGGCAAAAGTGAAAACTAGATCCAATCGCTTGCTCGTGGGTGATTGATGATCAAATTGATCCTAGATGGGTTCCCACACATCACATTAAGCTAATCCATGTGAAAGAATCAATCACAAACTCGCGGATCAAAGAAAGCCCTAAAATCATAAAATTGAAAGCAAGAACGAAAAGAGACTTGTCTCAAGCAAACCTTGCATAGATTAAATTCGTGATTGCTGTTGGATTACAACCACACCATCATGGATCAGTGGTCAATCCAAGATCACGAAATTCTCCTCAAACCATGAAAAGCACTAGCCTCCACCTCAACTCCCCCTAAGCCAATTAGGGTTTGAAAACCACAAAAGAGGTGAAAAACAGCGAGAGAAAGGGGTGCAGCCACCACCTCCTCCTATTTATAGTGGAGGCCTAGAACTCTCTAGGGTTTGACTCAATTGGGCTCCCGTTAAGGCCCACTAACAAACGGGTCACACACGCACGCTTCACAAAGCGCCGTCTTTAACCTTTTGACCTAAACCGCTTCACCATGCGCCATGGATTTGCCAATAGGTCACCCTTGTCCATCTTGTGTCACGCTTGAGTCATTGACTCACCCGCATCGCCGATCGCTCGACCTCAACTCTCCAAGTCTAGTCCCGATCCTCCTCGCCGCTGACCGTCGTTGAACACCAAGCAACCCGCACAACCACGCATAAGCAAACACGAATTCGGGAACAAGTTCTTCACAACTTGACCCATGTTAGTCAAAACATGCATCATGCAAACCATATGCCACGATACCAATGACTTTGACTGTGAGACCCCGGTTTATCGGGCTTGTAATGCTTAACCATCCACTTGGTCCTAGCATCACAAATCAGATAATCCGAGACTCGAGACATGTATACTTCCCAGAAATGCAGTATACACACCTCTTTACAAAGTTCATGCATCAATTCCATTCATTCACATAGAACCGAAGCAAAATAGAACATGAATAACATTAATAAAGGATAGTTATTACAAAAGAGAGGCCAACCGGCCAACAATAAAAGAGACAACAATAATTAAACAATGAAGCAAAAGTGCCATAAGATGGCTACAACAAAAGAGCCAATCAGTGTGCCTTTAACCCACAAGGCAACCGACCGGACCGCCAAGCTAGTCGTCGAATCCACAGCACAACTCACAAAAGTGAGGCCCTTGGGGCTCACCTTCTTCCTCTGCAGAACAAAAGCACCCAAAGAAAAGCGGGTGAGTACTTTGAATGTACTGCAAGATATATAAGAATGATAATGATCTATACAATAACTACATGCAAGCTTATTTAAGTGAGCAGTTAGGACTCAAATTTTTAAGCATAAAGCAAGTTTTATTTGCAATAATGTAATAGATCAAAGGTAATTTTGCAATCTGATTTTATTTGATAAAAACAAAGAGTAATCAAGTATCAACAACGAGAAACAAATTCTGGAAGTGACTAAACCATTAGTCACCACAACAATAGCATGAATTACCCATTCATGCCAACCATGTCAAGTTTTAATTTTAAAACAAAAACAGCTTGTCAAGTCTAGATCTTGCGGAAATCACCAAGCGTGTCCATAACCTAGGACGAGGCTATTCGAATAGTTTTATCCTCGCAGGTGTACCAACTTACCCACATGTCGACCGCCTTTTGCCAAGCTATTAAGCACACTTCCTTAGGTATGCTTCAAGACGGCTAAGTCCTACGAGACATTTCCAATATTGTGAATTATTCACGAGCCACCAGATGGATAGAAACCCATACGCTGTGTCTGAGTCATCGTAAAGCCTCGGTCAACTACCCTTCCCTGGTAAAGCCTTGACAACTACGACGCCCTCGAGGTGGAGAGCCTACCCTAATCTCCACCACCGCACACCCAACACAAGAACACCGAGAACACATATCATGTTTCACACAACACACACAACCCCTCCTGCGACTTGGAGATAACCCACGCCAAAGTACTAGGTCAAGAGGGGTCCCATATAACCCTCATGTGGTTAGTACGCAAAAGTACTTGGATCAATGGCGCAGCAACATTTTCGGTCCTTAGGACTGGGCACCTTTCCTTGTCACACCCAACAATCGCACCAACATGCCATTGTGCCCAAGTCAAATCATTTTGTTCCATTTTCGGTTTTTACAAAACTAAAGCATAAGGTGCTGAACAAAAAATAAACAAAATGATTTGTGTGATCAAGGTCATCGACTAAGTCGATAACCGCCCAATTCTACCCCAGAGCTAAGCATTTCTAAGCATGACATCGCAAAGACAGTAAAAGAGCATAATTAAATCACCGGGCTCTAATTCACCAGCGATGATAATAACTTATGGTTGTGGCAGGGGATAACATTTTCATGGCAACAATGCATTGGGAATAGCTACCTCTAAACAGGGCAAAAATAATTGGACACAAAAGCAATGCATACATATAATTTGCAAACAAGATATTAGACTTTGAAAGTAATGGGACATTTATGATCAAATATCTTGCCTGCTTGCTGTGGGTCAAGGTGTTGCTGTGGATCAACAAGATTATGAATGTGATCTTCGGATCCTAACGAGAAAGCAAAAGCAACCGATAAGAACGAATAAAATACAAAGACCCAACAGTAAACTCTCTCCAAAAATTCTAAAATTTTTACGGTAGCAAGGTCTTGATTTATAATGAATTTAGCAACAAGAACCAATTGATTTGGATTCTTAATGCCAAAGATATAACCAAAACAATTTTGCTCAGCTTTTATAAATCAAAAATGCTACTATTCATTAGCAAAATTTTCTAGAGCTATACTGGGGTTGGAAACATTTTTAACTTAAAGTTGAGTTAAAAACATACCCAACAAAATTTGAATCAACCGAAAAGGATTTGAAATGAATTAGTTATGCATTTTACAAGTTATCACATTTTTCAGTTGATAAATTAATCCTCTCGGGAATTTCAGAAATCAAAACGACGTGGCCGAACGAGGAGCGTCGATCTCGGATCCGACGGTCCGCGTCCCAATACTGACGCTGCAAGCTTGTGCTGGTTTTAAACGCCAACCGTTGGATCTCGATCCAACGGTTCACGTGGCCTGTAACGCTCGGTGGTCCGAACGCTCACGCCGCACGAGAGCCGTGGATCCGATCCGACGGTTCACTGACCCGAAGGCCGGTGGTCCGAACGTTCGCTACGACCTGCGCGCGTTGATCTTGGATCCAACGGTTCGCGGATCAAGGCGTCGCGTTCGATTCAATTTTCAGCGCAATCTTGGGCCGTAGATCTTAGGATCGACGGTCCGCAACGACTTCGCTCAAACTAACGCGTCTGTTTTCGTCCGGCAAAAATGTCGGAGGAGAACGGCTTCGCCGCCGGCGGCTCGCCGCGGCGGTGCGTAGCAAACGCCTAAAACGAGTCCCTAATACTCTTGCGCACCCAATGGTACCAGCGGCGTTAATGAGGTGGTTCGAACGCCGCAGTTTCGGAGAGAACCGAGGTGACCGCAAAGTGACGAAAACGAAACATCAAATGGCTCACCAGGTCCACGGAGTCGTGCCAGCCACTAGGGGCTAAAGAGGGTTACCTGGGCGCAAAGGATGCACCGAGAAAAGTCGAGGCAGCTCGGGCGAAGAAGAATGGCGATTTCGGCCGAAAAGGGGGAAGTCCGAAATTGAGCTGCTCCTCTCTGGCAAAAGCCAAATTAACAGAGGGTTAATACTCCACGAGATGCCAAGCAACCGAGGAAGCAAAGGCTTGGAGAAAGAATGCCCTAATACCGCTTTCACCGAAGAGGTCGGAGCTCCAACAATGGCGGCCGAGAGAATTTGAAATGGAGCTCACTTAGTGTACTAGAAGCAACACCGAGCTCGAGGGTGTTTAAAGGAGGATAAGGAAGCCACCGGCGAGTCTTATAGGCGAGGAGCAAGGAAGAGCCAACGGAAGAAAAATGGTGGTGCATCAGGCTTTGAGGTTGGCCGAGGCGACGGGGCAGAGTAACCGCAGGGAGACGGCGATCGTGGGGGCGGCCGGACGGAGCAATTAATGCGCAGAGCCATGGCCAAAAGGGAGACGCGATCGCTCGGGCGAATGGTACCGCACGCCACCGCTGACTGACCGAGCCGCGCGAGCGAGAGGAAGACGAAAGAGGACATCCGTTGGATTTTAATCGGACGGCTGAAACAGAACGGCTTGATCACAACGTTTCAATCGCGCGCTTGATCAAAGACCGTTCGATGCTGATCCAACAGTTCACAACTCCCGCGCCCGACTGTGTCGCGTCGGTGCGGTTAGTTGGTCCGACCGAGTCAAGTGGCTCGAGCCCGAGTACGGTTCGAACCCGAGGAACAAGGCAAACCGCTTAGAATTTGAGTTTTAAACATCTGATTTTTGAGGAATTATTTGGGGTAGCAAACAAACTCCAAAATTTATGAAATTTTAACTGGAGCTTGCTGACTGCAGGAGGAGCTTTCCATAAAATTTTCAGAGATTTTCATGCACTGAATTATTCTACAGAAATTCCAGAAGAGAGAAGAATGGGGTTTGACCAGTTTGACTTGCCTCCAAAAATTGTCAAATAATTTCTAAAAATCATGAGATAATTCAGAGGTGTTAAACATCAACCCTAGACCCAAAGAAAATTATTTCCAGAGATTGGGCACAAGATTTTCATGGAGGAGGTTTATGACTTGAGTTTAATTGGGGAAATTTGGAGTTTGAATTTCCACCAATTAAAGAAAGAGGTTTCAAACATTGTAACAATACATGAGGTAGCAAAAGTTTTAATTTATCCTCATTTTTATTACATTTGAAACATAAACCCAATTTGGGATGTTACAAAACCTCCCCCCCTTACAAAAATCTCGTCCCGAGATTTGGCTCACTCGAAAGAAAGATGGATAGTCCGCACGAGACGATCTTCCTTTCCCAAGTAGCCTCATCCTCTAATGATTCGACCACGAACTTTAAGGAACTTGATGGCACGATTCTCGCCCTTCGCTCACCTCTTCAAGGATGCGAACAGGTGCTCCTTGTAGGTCAAATCTTCTTGACGCCGAGAGTTTCCAACGGAGCTTCCTCGCTTGGAACACGGAGACACTTCTTTAGTTGGGACACATGGAAAACATCATGTACCCTTCAAGTGCACCGGCAATTCCAACTTATAGGCAACAACTCCTTTCTTCTCGATAACACTCAGAAGGACCGACATATCAAGGAGCTAACTTGCCCTTGACGCCAAAACTGATGGCCCTTCAAAGGAGAGACTTTGAGATAAACAAAATCATTGGGCTCAAAGCTCAATTCACGACGACGGCGATCCGCATAGCTCTTTTGCTCGGATTGAGCCGTGCGCAAACGATCACGAGTAAGTCGGACTTGACTCTCGGCCTCATCGATCGAGTCCGCCAAAGAAAGGTCTTTCGCCTGCCTCCGACCAATTCAACGGGGTTCTCGCACTTTCTCCCGTATAAGGCCTCAAGGGTGACATGCCGAGACCGCCTCGAAGTCGTTGTTGTAGGAAAACTCGGCAAATGGCAAGCATTTCTCCCAATTCTTTCCATAGAGAGAGCACAAGCACGAGCATGTCTTCCAACACTTGGTTGACTCTTTCACCGCCATCGCTTGAGGATGATATGTCGAATCAAAGAGAGACGAGTGCCCATAGCTTCTGCGCACCATTCCGTAACCGGAGGTAAATAGTGAACCACGGTCGAAATGATCGTCTTTGGCACACCATGCAAGCTTACAATCCGTAGACGAGAGCTCACTAGACGATCGGCACGAAGCTTGGTCTTGATCGAAGAAAATGTGCCACTTTGGTTAATCGATCAATAATTACCCGGATAGCATCATTCCCCTTTTTGTGACGTGGCGGACCGGTGATAAAGTCCATCCCGATCGAATCCCACTTCCATTCTCGAATAGGCAAAGGTCAAGCAAGCTCTGCTGGACGCCGATGCTCGCCTTGACACGACGACACACGCCGCGACTCGACAACGAACTTCGCAATCTCCTCTTCATTCGGGTCCACCAAAATCTCGGCGACGAGATCTTGATACATCTTTGTGGCCCCGGGATGGATAGACAAAGGCGAATCATGGGCCTCGCGGAGAATCAAATCCCGCAGTTCCATGTCCTTTGGAACCACAAGGCGCTCCCCGAACCTTACAACACCATGCTCATCCTCAGAGAAGCACTTGGTCGTTCGTTCTTGACATTTTCCTTGATGCGCTTATTCCAAAGATCCGATTGTCGAGCGACCTTAATCCGATCTACCAAGGTTGGTTGCACAACCAAGGCAGCGAGGGAACCACGCTCAACCAAACCTAAGTTGAGACGCAAATTCCTCCGTAGGGTGGGTTGATATCCTCGGAGCAACAAGGCATTGCAATGTGCTTTATGATCGAGCGATCAAGAACGACGTTAGCCTTGCCCGGATGGTAGTGAATACCCATGTCATAATCTTTGACCAACTCCAACCATCTCTTTTGCCTGAGGTTCAGATCTGGTTGGGTGAACAAATACTTTAGGCTTTTGTGATCCGAATACACTTCACAACGATTACCGATTAGGTAATGTCGCCAAATCTTAAGTGCATGAATCACAGCAGCCAATTCCAAGTCATGGGTAGGGTAGTTGAGTTCATGAGGTCTCAATTGCCTTGATGCATAGGCCACTACCTTGCCTTCTTGCATAAGGACACAACCGAGTCCTCGACGAGAAGCATCGCAGAAGATATCGAAACTTCGATGAATATCGGGAAGAACAAGGACGGGAGCGGTGGTCAAACGCTTCTTGAGTACTTGGAAGCTTTCCTCACAAGCATCGGACCACAAGAACTTCTTGTCCTTCTTGAGCAACTCGTCATCGGCTTCGCGATCTTGGAGAAATTCTCGATAAAACGGCGATAATATCCCGCTAAACCGAGAAAACTCCGCACTTCGGTTACCGAAGTAGGCTGAACCCATGAAAGAACATCGCTGACCTTGCTAGGGTCAACGGCTACGCCTCCTGCTGAAAGAACATGACCCAAGAAGGCCACTTCCTTCAACCAGAACGCGCACTTACTGAACTTTGCATACAGCTGGTGTTCGCGAAGCTTGCCTAACACGAGCCTCAGATGCTCGTCATGTTCCTCATCGTTCTTAGAATAGATAAGAATATCATCAATGAAGACCACGACAAACTTATCCAAATACTCCATGAATACCGAATTCATGAGGTTCATGAACAAGGCGGGAGCATTGGTTAAGCCAAATGATATGACGGAATACTCATACAAGCCGTAGCGAGTAGAGAAAGCCGCCTTGGAATATCCTCGGTCGATCCGAACTTGATGATATCCCATTCTCAAATCAATCTTGGAGAATACTCGGCTCCAGTTAATTGATCAAAGAGATCATCAATGCGGGCAATGGATACTTGTTCTTCACCGCTACTTCATTGCTTGACGGTAATCAACGACATGCATAAAGTATTGTCCTTCTTCTTCACGAAGATTGCCTGACAACCCCACGGAGATGAGCTAGGCGGATGAATCCTTTCTCTTGCGCTAATTCAATTGCTTCTTCACCCACCAACTCGCTCGGTGGCATCCGATAGTGCCTCTTTGAAATAGGGCGATCGGAACCAACTCGATGACAAACTCGAGATCTCGAATCGGTGGCATCCCGAAGATCTTCAGAAAGACATCAATGAAGTCACGAACGTGGGGACTTCACTAATCCCTAAAGCAGCTTCGATTCAAGCGCGAAAAGATGCGAACTAGCAACTAAAAGCTTAACCCGCCACGCTAAGGACTAGATAGAGACACACTTCTTGGCGCAATCGATTTGTCCCTTATCCGAGACAACCAATCCATACCAAGAATTACATCTAAACTTGCTGAATGGAGGAGGATAAGATTCGCAAGGAATCTTACTCCTCGATCTCAATTGGGACATCCCTACACTCGATTCGGCTCTCAACTCCAACCCGAGAGCGAATGAGTAATGGGACCAATAATGGAGTAAAGAGGAGCTCACTAAAAGCAGCAAAAGACTCAGACACAAAGGAATGAGATGCTCCTGAATCAAACAAAACAGTAGCAGAATGATAGTTAACGGAAAGTGTACCCGGACGACGTCGGTGCCTCCTGTGCCTCCTCTGCGGAGATGAGGTTGACGCGACCACTACCCACGCCTTGGGTAGTAGGGACTATCTTCGAGTCCCGAGAAGAACCACCTCGGCCCGCGTCCTCCATTAGGACGAGGGGTCGCTCTATCCTTCTTGGGGCATTGGTTCGCATAATACCCTTGTTGTTGCGTAGAGCGGTGACTTCGCGGGTGTGCGGAGGCCTCTCGGCCGACTCGCAGTGCACGTGATTGGGGCACGGCTGCGAAGGGCGAAGAACAGTCTTGACGGCCTCGGGTGCCAAGGCGAGGACGGACCCCGAGATCGCCCAACACGAGCGAAAAGAGCCGCTCAGGCCGACTTGTGGGCTCTCCCATTTGCGCTATGGAATCCACAAGTGCTCTCCCGCTGCTTTCAAGAACGACGGCCTTGTCCACCAAGGCCCGGAAATCGGAAAGTCAACGATGGATAGCTTGTCCTGCAGCTCCTCGCACAAACCATCCTTGAACTTCTCTTGCTTGGCCTCATCGGTGGCCACCTCCTCCGAGCATAACGAGCCAAATGGTTGAACTCAGAAGATACTCGCGGATCAACGACGCCTTTGAGCGACAAGAATTCCTTCTTCTTGACTTCATCAAGCGGAAGGAATATGAGAGCGGCGGAAGGCGAGACGGAACTCCTCCCAAGTGACGGTGTGGCCGTCAGTCCGCATGGCAGAAAGCTCTCCCACCAAGACAAAGCCGCACCCTCCACCGGTGTGATGCAAGCAGCGCCTTCCCGTGCATCACAGCGCTGCGCTATCTGCGGCTTCCGCTCCACGAGGCGGCGCGATCGTCTGCGTCAGCGAGTCCTCGGACTGAGAACGAGGGGTGAGTGCGAAGAAACTCATAAGTCCCCACGTGGTGGTGTCCACCCCTTGCCCGGATCCTCGAAGCACCGAAAGGGCGGAAGTGTTGCGCGTGATGACGTCCGTAAGAACCCTCCCGTCCTCCTGCGGTTGCGCTCGATCGAAGAAGGACCTCGGCCATGGTCGGAGGAGGAGGAAGATCCTCGTCCGACGGTGGACCGACCTTGGCCGCTCGAAAAGCGTCCGCCATCCTGTTACAAGAAATTTTGGTTAAAACTAGACTCAAGGATTAAAAGCCGAAAAAAGCGAAAAGCTAGCGACTAGGGAATGGAATATCACCCTAGCCGAAAGCCAAAACCGGATGTGTATAAACTTAGGCGGGTTTACAAAAGACTCCAAAAGCGGCAAGGAATCATAAAACCAAAGCTCAACTCCCCAATGCAACTAACCCGTATTGAATGAAAGAGTAATTGTTTGAGAAGATAAAAATCAGAAGGTCAAGGTAAGATCTAATACCATTAAAGAGCAAGGTTCAATCAGCGAAAATAGTGTTAGATACATAGCTAACTAGTATCACATCTTACCCCTTTTTAACCCCACAGGTTTTAGTTGATTAAACTCTCATTTTCTAACCCATTAGAAACCATCGAGCTTGCTGTCCGGAAATTGAGGTTGCTGTAGCGATTTCGCATCCAAGCCTCCAGCCGAAGCCTTCCATTCTAGAAACTTCAAAACCTGGCACACTTCAATTTGCCAAGCTCGGTGGTCCTATCGAAACCATTGAGCTTCTTTATCTGAAATTGAAGCGTCTTTGCTCAGATTCCGCATTCAAGCCTCTAGCCGAAACCTTCAGTCCAGAAACTTCAAAACCCTAAGAACTTCAATTTGCCAAACTCAGTGGTTCCCAAAACCCATTTAATCGATAACACTATCTTTGAAGGAAGAAGAGGTAAACAATTTTCGAAACTCAAATTAGAGTGAGATGAGAGGAGAAAGCTAAGATAGGTAAGGAATAAAATCGAGAATTCCTTAAGCTTTCAAAATCATTTGATACTTTGAAATTAAGTTTTTCAAAATATCCTAAAGACGACCAAACTTGGGTTACTACGGTCGGTATGGCTCGATACAAACCTTGTGAGACCCCTGTTATCGGGCTTGTAATGCTTAACCATCCACTTGGTCCTAGCATCACAAATCGATAATCGAGACTCGAGACATGTATACTTCCTAATGCAAGATACACACCTCTTTACAAAGTTCATGCATCAATTCCATTCATTCACATAGAACCGAAGCAAAACAGAACAGGAATAACATTAATAAAGGATAGTTATTACAAAAGAGAGGCCAACCGGCCAACAATAAAAGAGACAACAATAATTAAGCAATGAAGCAAAAGTGCCATAAGATGGCTACAACAAAAGAGCCAATCAGTGTGCCTTTAACCCACAAGGCAACCGACCGGACCGCCAAGCTAGTCGTCGAATCCACAGCACAACTCACAAAAGTGAGGCCCTTGGGGCTCACCTTCTTCCTCTGCAAACAAAAGCGACCCAAAGAAAGCTGGGTGAGTACTTTGAATGTACTACAAGATATATAAGAATGATAACAGATCTATACAATAACTACATGCAAGCTTATTTAAGTGGAGCAGGTTAGGACTCAAATTTTTAAGCATAAAGCAAGTTTTATTTGCAATAATGTAATAGATCAAATGTAATTTTGCAATCTGATTTGATTTGATAAAAACAGTAGTAATCAAGTATCAACAACAGTAAAACAGTTCTGGAAGTGACTAAACCATTAGTCACCACAACAATAGCATGAATTACCCATTCATGCCAACCATGTCAAGTTTTAATTTTTAAAACAAAAACAGTTGTCGAAGTCTAGATCTTGCGGGAAATCACCAAGCGTGTCCATAACCTAGGACGAGGCTATTCGAATAGTTTTATCCCTGCAGGGTGTACCAACTTACCCACATGTCAGACCGCCTTTTTGCCAAGCTATTAAGCACACTTCCTTAGGTATGCTGCAACACGGCTAAGTCCTCTGAGACATTTCCAATATTGTGAATTATTCACGAGCCGCCAGATGGATAGAAACCCATACGCTGTGTCGAGTCATCGTAAAGCCTCGGTCAACTACCCTTCCCTGTAAAGCCTTGGACAACTACTGACGCTCCTCGAGGTGGAGAGCCTACCCTAATCTCCACCACCGCACACCCAACACAAGAACACCGAGAACACATATCATGTTTCACACAACACACACAACCCCCTCCTGCGACTCGGAGATAACCCACGCCAAAGTACTAGGTCAAGAGGGGTGCCATATAACCCTCATGTGGTTAGTACGCAAAAGTACTTGGATCAATGGCGCAAGCAACATTTTCGGTCCTTAGGGACCTGTGCACCTTTCCTTGTCACACCCAACAATCGCACCAACATGCCATTGTGCCCAAGTCAAATCATTTTGTTCCATTTTCGGTTTTTACAAAACTAAAGCATAAGGTGCTGAACCAAAAATAAACAAAATGATTTGTGTGATCAAGGTCATCGACTAAGTCGATAACCGCCCAATTCTACCGGTAGCTAAGCATTTCTAAGCATGACATCGCAAAGACAGTAAAAGAGCATAATTAAATCACCGGGCTCTAATTCACCAGCGATGATAATAACTTATGGTTGTGGCAGGGGATAACATTTTCATGGCAACAATGCATTGGGAATAGCTACCTCTAAACAGGGCAAAAATAATTGGACACAAAAGCAATGCATACATATAATTTGTAAACAAGATATTAGACTTTGAAAGTAATGGGACATTTATGATCAAATATCTTGCACCTTCTTTGTGTGGTCAAGGTGTTCTTGTGGATCAACAAGATTATGATTGTGATCTTCGGATCCTAACGAGAAAGCAAAAGCAACCGATAAGAACGAATAAAATACAAAGACCCAACAGTAAACTCCCTCCAAAAATTCTAAAATTTTTACAGTAGCAAGGTCTTGATTTATAATGAATTTAGCAACAAGAACCAATTGATTTGGATTCTTAATGCCAAAGATATAACCAAAACAATTTTGCTCAGCTTTTATAAATCAAAAATGCTACTATTCATTAGCAAAATTTTCTGGAGCTATACTGGGGTTGGAAACATTTTTAACTTAAAGTTGAGTTAAAAACATACCCAACAAAATTTGAATCAACCGAAAAGGATTTGAAATGAATTAGTTATGCATTTTACAAGTTATCACATTTTTCAGTTGATAAATTAATCCTCTCGGGAATTTCAGAAATCAAAACGACGTGGCCGAACGAGGAGCGTCGATCTCGGATCCGACGGTCCGCGTCCCAGCGACCCGGCGGCTGCTGCCTTAAACGCCAACCGTTGGATCTGGATCCAACGGTTCACGTGGCCCAGAACGTTCGGTGGTCCGAACGTTCACGCGCACGAGAGCCGTGG
This sequence comes from Hsuehochloa calcarea, assembly GCA_036346395.1. Taxonomy (NCBI): domain Eukaryota; kingdom Viridiplantae; phylum Streptophyta; class Magnoliopsida; order Poales; family Poaceae; genus Hsuehochloa; species Hsuehochloa calcarea. The sequence continues at coordinate 13,205,135 of CM070615.1, read as the reverse complement.
ATCTGGGATCCGACGGTTCACCTGGACCCGAGCGTCCGGTGGTCCGAACGTTCGCTTACGATCTCGCGCTGCTGATCTTGGATCCAGCGGTTCGCGGATCAAGGCGTGCGTTCGATTCAATTTCAGCGCAATCTTGGGCGTAGATCTTAGGATCGACGGTCCGTGCGACTCCGTTCAAACTAACGTCCTGCTTTCGTCCCAAAAAATGTCGGAGGAGAACGGCTTCGCCAGCCGGCGGCTCGCCGCGGTGCGCAAACGCCTAAACGAGTCCCTAATACTCTTGCGCACCAATGGTACCAATGGCGTTAGAATGAGGTGGTTTTAACAGCCGGCGGAGAAACCGAGGTGACCGCAAAGTGACGAAAAACAACAAATGGCTCACCGCGGTCCACGGAGTTGGTGCCAGCCACTAGGGGCTAAAGAGGGTTACCTGGGCGCAAAGGATGCACCGAGAAAAGTCGAGGCGGCTCGGCGAAGAAGAATGGCGATTTCGGCGAAAAGGGGAAGTCCGAATTGAGTTGCTCCTCTCACAAAAGCCAAATTAACGAGGGTTAATACTCCACGAGATGCCAAGCAACTGAGGAAGCAAAGGCTTTGAGAAAGAATGCCCGGAACACCGCTTTCACCGAAGAGGTCGGAGCTCCAACAATGGCGGCCGAGAGAAAATTTGAAATGGAGCTCACTTAGTGTACTAGAAGCAACACTGGAGCTCGAGGGTGTTTAAAGGAGGATAAGGAAGCCACTGGCGGAGTCTTATAGGCGGAGGAGCAAGGAAGAGCCAACGGAAGAAAATGGTGGTGCATCAGGCTTGAGGTTGGCCGAGGCGACGGGGCGTGTAACCGCAGGGGAGACGGCGACTGTGGGGGCGGCCGGACGGGAGCAATTAATGCGGCAGAGCCGTTAGCCAAAAGGGAGACGCGACTGGCTCTGCCGAATGGTACTGTGCACGCCACCCTATTGACTCGGCCGAGCGCGCGCGAGCGAGAGGAAGACGAAAGAGGACAGCCGTTGGATTTTAATCGGACGGCTGAAACAGAACGGCTTGATCACAACGTTTCAATCGCGCGCTTGATCAAAGACCGTTCGATGCTGATCCAACGGTTCACAACTCCCGCGCCCGACTGTGTCGCGCCGGTGCGGTTAGTTGGTCCGACCGAGTCAAGTGGCTCGAGCCCGAGTACGGTTCGAACCCGAGGAACAGTGCAAACCAGTTAGAATTTGAGTTTTAAACATCTGATTTTTGAGGAATTATTTGGGGTAGCAAACAAACTCCAAAATTTATGAAATTTTAACTGGAGCTTGCTGACTGCAGGAGGAGCTTTCCATAAAATTTTCAGAGATTTTCATGCACTGAATTATTCTACAGAAATTCTAGAAGAGAGAAGAATGGGGTTTGACCAGTTTGACTTGCCTCCAAAAATTGTCAAATAATTTCTAAAAATCATGAGATAATTCAGAGGTGTTAAACATCAACCCTAGACCCAAAGAAAATTATTTCCAGAGATTGGGCACAAGATTTTCATGGAGGAGGTTTATGACTTGAGTTTAATTGGGGAAATTTGGAGTTTGAATTTCCACCAATTAAAGAAAGAGGTTTCAAACATTGTAACAATACATGAGGTAGCAAAAGTTTTAATTTATCCTCATTTTTATTACATTTGAAACATAAACCCAATTTGGGATGTTACATTGACCTAACAAAATAACATCGCCACGAAGTTGGCCGACATTCAAGTAGAAACCGGTCTGACCGCTCCATGTGAGCCGGTCGGACCGCCCCATGGCGACCGCCCCTTGGGACTTAGCCGAAATTCATGCCCTGAAATTCTGAAACCTTCTGGAATTTGAAAACGAATAGAACTTCTTACTGGAGACTCCAAAAATCATGAGACCAAGTGCATTGGGATCCCCTCACTTGCCTATAACACCTATTTTTGGCCCAGCTCGTTTTGACCACTTTTAGGTCACAGCTGGTCCGACCGCCCTACATGGCCGGTCCAACCGATTTGGGACCGGTCGGACCGCCGTGCAAGGACCGGTCGGACCGCCTCGTCTGAATGCCTGACACCTTGTCGAAAACTCATGAAACGACAAACCGTAAACACCATTGCCAATTGTCACATCATCCTAAGATCTGGAGCATATTCCCATGATATCCACAATCTCCCCCTTGATGAACACATTGGCAATTATCCAGAAAATGTAAGTAAGAGGTTTGAAAACAAGTTTACTCGCAGTTTTCGCACAAATGCACAACTTGGTCCATAAGCAAGAAAAAACAATGTAAATGACCAAGCTGGCATCAGATTAGTATAGGCATGTGAGACAAGTCAAAAGAAAGCATAAAAAACTTTGATTTCCAGAAAAGGGTCAAGATTCTCACATGAGGTCCATATGAAAGAACAATTGTTCAATTGACCTATGATCATTGTGAGGATATAAGAATGCAATTTAAGTTCAGAATATACAATAAGACAATAAGAATGCAACTCAAGAACTCCCCCTCACTATGATCCTTAATTTTCAAAAACTTTCAAATTTTCAGTTTCTCCCCTTTGTATAATCTTCACCCCCAATAATGAAATATCTTCTCATTAACACATCTTCTCTTCTCATTAACACATCTTCTCCCCCTTTGACAATGGATTCGTCAAGGAATCACGCCTTCCTCTCATCCAGAGATAACAAATAGATGATAAAGAAGGAAGCAAAAACAAAAGAAGCATAAACAGGAGTATGCATGAAGTGCAATGGAGTGGATTCATTTTTGTATTTTTCAATTTTTGATTACAAGAAGCTTTGGAGATTACCCAAAAGAGCTAGCCAGTATTTCTAATATTGCACAAACAGCATATCACGCCTGACAGCGCTAGCAAGATCATGGTAAGACATATATATCAAAGCTAAGCACAAAGGCTCAGAAGTAAATCAGTAGATTTGATCAATTTAAGCAACGCTTCAAATTCAGCAAGTTCATCAACAGGGATCCTAAAGTGAAATTGGCCATGTCAAAATGTCAAAGTGAGATAAAAAATCTAACAAAGACCACATTAAGAGTCAATCAGGTCCTGTATTGAATCATTTCGCTCAATCATTTTGTAAACGCCCATTTGTCAACATTTTTCTCATATGCATTGAATATTGAAGTTGACTAATGATCTAACTTAGTGACAAGATCCTGGACTAGGAGCCATCCACAAACTCATCCTAAGCTTCGACCAAAAGTTGATTAAAGGTATATCTTAGTAAAGAAGATCCTGGACTAGGAGCCATCCACAAACTCTTTCTAAGCTTCTACTAGGGCGACAAATCTTGAGGTTCATATCATTTTTGACAAGCAGTCCCCATGAGATCGTCTGATTCATCAAACTATCTCCAAGTTCATGTCATTTGACAAGCAGTCTCGTAAGAATAGTTTGGCACAATTTAAGCATAAGACAATCTTGATTTTCATTTTTCACATGAGCAGTTTTGGAATCTTAAGAACACAAAAGCTCAAGTAATGGTCAATTTTAGATCAAAGAGCTAACACAGCAATTCTGACAGGGCCAATGTCACAAGAGGAGCACTAATTGCGCAACTCGCTAAAACATCCACAAATTGCAATTTCTTAGTTCGAGTTGTTTTAAAGTTCTAGCTCATATAGCAAAGATTAGCTACACATGTAAAAGCATGATAATTCTAGCAAGTCAAAGAACTGAACATGACATTGAGCACGAATTAAAGTACTAGAGCTCCAAAGGGTAATAGACAAAGCTTCATCAATTTTAAAAGATAAGCAGAAAATCTTATATTACAATGCATCTTTTTAGATTTTTCATACCACTTGTTGTATTTTTCATATGAATGCAATATGATACAATGAGATGCAATAAAAACCCTAAAAACCTAAAAAGTTCAAAAAGATCACTAAGTTCAGAAAAAGAACAATAAAAGATCAAAAGAACAAGGAAAGATCAGAAAAGATCAAACTCCCCCTCAAACCAACCCATAGGGATAAATTACCCCTAACTCGCTTTTCAAGGTGGCAAACCTAGTTGGGTCTAAAGATTTGGTGAGGATAAAATCAAAAGACAAGAGAAGTGCCTAGTGGGTGACAAGCGCCTGAGGTACTCTTCCTATCTAGCCATCAGCCCGCACAATCAGGATAAGAAAAACCCCCGAATGTACAAGGATAAAGAACATGAATATCAAATGCCATACAAAGAGAGTAGAGTGTAAGTACCTGAATAAGAGCTTAACGACCTGGCGATGGGAAGTTCTCGGAGATGCTTGAAACCCGTCGTCTGTGTGAAGGAGGTGAACCATCTTGAGTCTCCGGTCATATGACGTGAACAGCCGGAGTCAACAAAGCACGTGCTCTTCCTCTTTCCGCGGTAATCCTGAAAAAATCAAGGCACAGAAGAACGATGTGTCTCGATACTGGGGTTAGTTAAACAAGACTTGGGAACCCAGTACTGAGACTCACGTCTGCGAGTAGTATGCAAAGCAGAAGTGTTATCCTTGATTCTATTTGCGTTCCTATCATGAGTAATGGTAACAAGAACATGAGAATTATCCTGTCTAGGAGCATGATGATAAGCATGTGAAACAAATCCTAACCCAGGTTTATTCTTTTCAAAATGACCATGTCTCATAAAAGCTTTAGGTTGAGTGGATGAAATACTAGCAAAATTTTTCTTATTATTTTTCAACCTACGCCAACAAAACTCAATCAAATGCCCACTTTTCTTGCAATAAGTGCAATGGTACTTGGTACCACTAGAAGAAGCACCCTTTGAATTAACACACGGTTGGGCAAAATCTGCAGATTTAAAAGAAGTTTTTGCAGGTTGGGTTTTGAATTCAATTAAACCTTTTTCCAAGACTTGAATGACTTTTGGCTTTGAATTATCTTGAAAAGATCTGAATCCTAAACCTTGCTTCTTATAAGGAGTTTTAGACTTGTCAAGAATCATGTTTAACTGTTTCTTACCTTTAGAAAATTTCTCTAATGTATCATGAAGGTAAGCATTTTCTTTTCTCAAATTAACACAAGCATCACAAGTTTTATCCATAGATTTCTCCTTATATAAAGCAATTTCAAGCTTAAGAGCGGAACAAGAAGCACAAATAGTAGTTTCAATATTATCCTTAAGCATAGCATATTTGACTCTAGCAGCTTCTGTAGCGTCCCGTTTTTCGGAGTTTTTGAAAAATTTCAAAAGAGAACCATTTGCTTCTATTCGCCAAAAGCTTAATTTGAAATTTCAAAATCATTTGCAGTTTAAAATGAATTAATCAAACTTCAATTAAATTAAAGTTGGTTTAATTGAGTTTTCTGGAATTTAAAATCAAAAATAATTATTTTGAGAATTTTCTTGGATTTATTGGATTTTAAAAAGGGTTTTTACTTTTTCCCGAAATTACAAATTATTTTAATTGCAAAAGAAAAAGAAAAATTAAATTTAAAAGTATTTTTATTAAGTCTAGAATAATTCAAGGAATTTCTGTGAATTTTTCTAGAATTTTTGGAGTCTATTTGCTATTTTCTAAATTGCCTTTTGATTTATTTGAATTTCTGAAAATCAAAAAGGTATTTTAATTCCCTTTTCTCTGCGTGGGCCGAATCCCTCGCCCATCATCGCTTCTCGAACCGGCACGCTTCCCGCGGCCCGCCTGCTCCGCCGCTTCTCGCGCCAAGGCCCTCGCCTCCGCTAGTCGGATCTTCATCCGGCGTCCTCGCCGCGCGTCGCCTTGCTGCTGCGGCCGTTGGATCGCGATCCTCGCCATCGCGTCGCCGCGCCCCTCCCTCTTCCACCGTCCGATCAATCGGACGGCGACCGCTCGTCTCCCACCTCGGTCTCGCTTTCTCTCTCTTATCCACCGTCCGTCGAATCGGATGGCCTTCCGTCGCCGCGCCTCTTCGCTCCCACCGTCCGTCCGAATCGGACGGCGCTTGCGTCGTCGTCTCCGCCGCGCCGCCTCTCTCTCTCCCACGTCGCCTTGCGCCGCCAGGATCTCGCCACGCCGCGCGCCTGTCCCGCCTCCGTCGCGCGGCCGTGCCGTGCCGTCCCTGTCCGCTCGCCTCGCCGCCACTCCGCTCCGCTCCGCCCGCTTCGTGGCCTCGCTATAAAGCGCCGTTTAAATCTCCTCTCTTCTCTCTCCTCCTCTCTCGCCTCGGCCGCCTCCGCGTCGCCATCTTCCGAAGCGCCACGTCGCTGTTCCCGCCTCCGTCGCCGCCGTTCTCCCGTAGCGCCGCCGCCGCCTCCTCTCCCTCTTCTCCTCGCCGTCGCCGTCTTCTTCTCCGCGCCGTCCCCTCTCTCTCTCTCTCTCGCTTTTCTCTCTCGTCGCGGGCCGAGCCCACGTGGTCACCCACGTGGCGCCACGTCAGCGCCACGTAGGCGGGTTTTGCCCGCGTGGCTGCCACGTAGCGCGCGCGTGTGCGCTGACGTCAAAACCGGGATTTTCAATTGAAAAATAATTCCGAAAATCCGAAAACCCTAATTCTATCATTTTATGTGATTTCCAACTTCTTTCGGCCGTAACTTTCACATCCGAACTCCGATTTGGGTGATCCAAATTTCTAAATTCATATAAATTCAGCCTCTTTCATTTGGTACTGGTTTTGTAATTTTTGGAGTTCATTTGGTGTTGTTTTATTTATTGTTGCTATTCTCGCACGTGTAGATTCCGGCGTTTCGGAAGATTTCTTCGACCGACGATCAAGACCCGCCTCTCCAACGAAGGCAAGTCGTGGCCTTTGACCATGTTGAACCCCTTTTACAAAAGTATATTGCTTCAAATTATCATGCATGGCTAGTTTTATTAAAATGGTTTTGGGAGTAGATAATTACCAAATTGCCATTATGCCTCCTTGATGAATTGAAAATGAAATGTCTCCTTGAATGACATATATCCTTGGACACCTTAGGATGGTTAATACTAGTTGGACATAATTGTATACCAACTTGGGAGCGTAATATTGCTTAGACATGCTTTAGTTACATGAGACTTTCGATCACATGTTCATTGATTAATGAAATTTGACTAATGGAACTATGGAGCAGTGGTGTGAGGCCACTTTTATTAAAAGATGTTGTGCCATGGCGAGGATTGCCATTTGGTCGTATGAACAAAAATGATTTATGCTCGGGCTTGAGGTAGGGAGCTAGAGTGGGTGCGTAATGCACATTGGGTTGTGGTAGACTTATGCGAAGCGACCAACTAAGGACTTAACTTTGCAAGTCATTGATCTGGTCACCTCGTGCAACCATAAGTCCGGTATGGGACGGACTGGCGCCAATTAATTAGGAAAGTTTTGAGTCGGTTACATGTGTGGTCATTTATTGGCGCAAGAGAGGCCGTGATGGCGAAACCTTAGCGGCGAGCCGAGGCAAAATGGAACTTTGTAAAAGCCTTGTCACGTGCTCTAGACTACTCACCAAAGGAAGTGAGCGGTGGTATCGACGGATGCCAAACAAACTAGAGAATTCGTGTCTTGTGGGTAAAGCTGTACAACCTCTGCAGAGTGTCAAAATCTATTCGAATAGCCGTGTCCCGATTCACGGACATGCACAGTGATTTCGCGCAAGGTAGTATTTTCAAAAATGTGGTTTGGTTCGATAGAAACGTTTGGTTGGAATGGTTGGGAAGTGAGCGGGATGTTCACCGCTTTGATTCAAAAGAACTTGGTTATCTATGTATTATTCTTTTAAAATCCTGCTTTGCAATCTAATTAATGTAGTTACTGTTAAACTTGCTTTCTGCAAATTAACCATAAAGCCATCCTTGCTTAAGCCTGACATGAATACTATGTGCATACATTTCTCTACGACTTGCTGAGTACTTTATGTACTCACGGCTTTATGCCCTCTGTTGATCGATCCCATGAAGAATCGGGGCAGGTTGAGTTCTACGAAGAAGGCTACTTTGAAGACTTGCGAACTAGGTCACGTCCTCCACTCGATTGCTCGTGGGCATGTCGATTGGGCTCCACGTATTTTGAGATTTCATTGCGGATACTCATTGTTGCTAAGCCCTGTGAGGCGACTTTTGTAAGAACCTTGACCATAAGGTCTTTGTTGTTTTAATTAATATTATTTTGTCTGCTTCATTAGTTCGTTGTTGAATGGTTATGATTACATCATTGTTGTAACTGTGCAAGCTAGCTACTGATCATGGGACTAGCTTGGTATGCACAGAGGGTCTCGGGGTTGTGTGACACCCGGGGTCCGACAGCTTCTAAGATATCTTTGATTTCACGTTCTTTTTCTAAGCATGAAGTGCAAGGGCTAGAATCAATCACATCAGAAGCAATCAACTTGCTAGACTCTAAACATTTTTCACAAGAAGCAGATTTAATTTCAATTAGCTCGGTTCTAGCATTTTCAAGTTGTTGCAAAGCAATATTGTGAGCAGATTGCAGTTTAGCCAATTTTGAGTGCATGTCATGACAAGATAAACATTCATCGAGTTCAAGAGTCTTAACATTTGCAAGTTCTAGTTTGATTTACCAATTTTTGACTCTAGTTTCTTATTTTTAGTCATGACAAATTCTAGCGCTTCATCTTGACTAAGCGATTTGCTCATATATGGAATCATATCTAGCGAAAACCTCATCATAAGAGAGGATACCTCATTATCATCAATGTAAATCGATGTCGACCATGAAGCACATGCCAAGTGAAGTCTTTGGCCTTCCCTTTCTTCTTGTCTTGAGGGTCTTCTCCTACTCGCTCCGAGTCCACATCGCTCACGGATTGCTCTCCAAAGCGGCAAGGACCCTGGCGGCCTTTATGAGCTTGATGACATCATACTCGAGTTGTTCTCATGAGGCTTCTTCCAGTCGTCTTTTCCTCCCCGTGCTTGCCCTTACCTTTTAGCTTGGGGCAATTGGCGGATGTGGTAGAGCTCTCCACACTCATAGCAAGTAACAGACCACCTCTCTTTTATTTCTCACATTGTTGTAAGCCTGTGAATTTTTAGCTAAAGGGCTAACTCAACCTCGAGAATATTCTCAAGCTCCTCTTCATGAATAGCGGATAAACAAGCAAATGAAAATCCAGAAGAAGATTCAAAAGAATCATCACAAGCCTTTTTGAGAGGATCTGCTACCAAAGCTAAATTGTCTTTCTTGGGATGATCAACTCTTTTAATTTCATGAGTCTTGAGTTTACTATAAACAAATTCTAAAGTAAGACTTGAAAGATCAACATTTTCCTCTATAGCAAGAGCCTTCATCTCCCACTCCTTGGTGTTGATTGCGACCAAGAGATGGGTGGCATTTTCGATTGAGAATATTCAATATCAACGACTTTTATCTGATTAATCACTTTATTAAAGCGACTGAAAATGTCATCGATGCTCTCTCCAGGACGCATCTCAAATTTGTTATAATCACGCTTATAGATTGTTTGGCGCACTTTCTTAATTTGGGACGAACCCTCATGATATATTTCGAGAGTGTTCCAAATCTCGTGCGCAGTCGCAAAATTACAAATCCTATCATATTCTTGTCTACCAAGCGCACCATATAAAAGGTTCTTGGCCTTGTTGTTGTTGGCCAAAAGAATTGTAGAAGCAGGAGTTGCAACCTCAGGAATAATGAGCGGGGATCGAACAACATCCCATATAGCTTGTCCCTCACTCTCAAGGAATACTCGCATACGATTCTTCCAATAGGCATAGTCGTGCCCATTAAAGATATGCGGTTTTGTAGAAAACCTATCCATCGCCAAAGTTCAGTGACCGGTTAAGATCAAGACTGAACTAACCGGGCTCTGATACCACTTGTTGGACCGAAAAAACGACTAGAGGGGGTGAATAGGAGCACGCTCACTTTTTCACAAAATATGAATTCAACACAATTTCACTCCAATAGCTATGATGAAGCTATGAAGATCAATATACCAGTACAGCGGAAGACTAGTATTGAATCCAATTAAACCCTAAGCAATGCGACAAAAATCAGCAAGAATCAAAACTAACAGAGACTGGCGGTCGGATCATTGTTATCTTGACGGTCGATCGGTACCAAATCGATCGACCTCTGGTGTGGGGCGGTCGGCCGTGCGCTCGAATAATAAAAACAGCCCGATGACGAAGTTGCAATTAGGTCTAACTTTTGATTCTCAACTCCAAACTTCACGAAACTTTGCACACACCTTCTCTATGATATTAAGGACCTATTCCAATCAACAATTATGATAATTCTTGGACGAACAAAGATCTTTTATGATCTGATTGAAGAAGGGTGCAAAACCGGGCAAAAGTGAAAACTAGATCCAATCGCTTGCTCGTGGGTGATTGATGATCAAATTGATCCTAGATGGGTTCCCACACATCACAGCAAGCTAATCCATGTGAAAGAATCAATCACAAACTCGCGGATCAAAGAAAGCCCTAAAATCATGAAATTGAAAGCAAGAACGAAAAGAGACTTATCTCAAGCAAACCTTGCATAGATTAAATTCGTGATTGCTGTTGGATTACACCCACACCATCATGGATCAGTGGTCAATCCAAGATCACGAAATTCTCCTCAAACCATGAAAAGCCCTAGCCTCCACCTCAACTCCCCCTAAGCCAATTAGGGTTTGAAAACCACAAAGAGGTGAAAAGCAGAGAGAGAAGGTGCAACACCACCTCCTCCTATTTATAGTGGAGGTCTAGAACTCTCTAGGGTTTGACTCAATTGGGCTCCCGTTAAGGCCCACTAACAAACGGGTCACACACGCACGCTTCACAAAGCACCGTCTTTAACCTTTTGACCTAAACCGCTTCACCATGCGCCATGGATTTGCCAATAGGTCACCCTTGTCCATCTTGTCTCATGCTTGAGTCATTGACCTCACCCGGCATCGTCGATCATTCTGGACCTCAACTCTCCAAGTCTAGTCCCGATCCTCCTCGCCGTTGACCGTCGTTGAACACCAAGCAACCTGCACAACCACAGACAAGCAAACACGAATTCGGGAACAAGTTCTTCACAACTTGACCCATGTTAGTCAAAACATGCATCATGCAAACCATATGCCACGATACCAATGACTTTGACCTAACAAAACAACATCGCCACGAAGTTGGCCGACATTCAAGTAGAAACCGGTCTGACCGCTCCATGTGAGCCGGTCGGACCGCCCCTTGGCCGGTCGGACCGCTCCCTGTGAGCCGGTCGGACTGCCCCTTGGGACTTAGCAAGTTTGCAGGATCAATTGGAACTGCTTAAGGCAGAATTTCAAGGACAGATAGCAAGTTTGCAGGATCAATTGAATCAAGTACTCCGCAACCAGTCGCAAGCCGCCCCTGTTATTGCGGGAACAAGTCCTCGACATCGGAGTAGTGTCGCGTCCACGCATAATTTTGAACATGACGACGACCAATTACCGATAGACCGCATCAAGGTAATGTACATCTATGGAATGCACCAAAGATAGACCTATAGGACGCCTTAGCTAATTGCGTGTCGTTTTGTAGGAGCCGACGGCTGCAAGCTCCAAGCGAGGTTAGTTGGGTCCATTCCTATTGAGGTCAAGCGGGGATGGTGCATCCATACCGGAAGGAGCGATGCAAAGACGGTGTCCGTGTGGCGCGTGGTTACGCAAGGGTGGAGGTGGACATGGTACATCAACATTTCATGGCCGCCCTACCGGACATTCGCCCAACGAAGAGATCACAACACTAGGGGATGCCGTGCGCTTTTATCCAATGGCCCAAGGCGGACATCGTCCCCGACCCAAAGAAGGCCGCAATCTCGACAGACCATTCCTCTCCAACGGAACCCTCCATGACTCCACCTCATATTTCGCCTCGAAGGCCACCTCGCCGGTTCCGTGGAGAAGACGCCAAGGAACAACAAAAGCGTGCTACCAGACGGTTCCCGAGTCGTCTCGCAGAAGACGCCGCCAATCGTTAAGGCCAAATCGACGAACATTAAGCGCCTCCCAAGTCCTGTAGCACGGAAGTACTCCATCGGAAAACCGTTGTGCTCTAACGCACAATTAGCCCACGCCGATTTGCTTGTCAGGCTTTGCATGCCTGGTACTTGCGGAATACCGCAAAGAAGGGGTGCGATACTGGAATCACCGTCGCATACAAGGATGAGCATTTCTTCAACGGGCCGGGCAACTTCGTGGTGGGGTTCAACGACTTATTCAACCTATTCAATCTCGAAGCCCTCGGCGCCGCTTCTACGATGTTGGACATCGTAAGTGTGTACAATCAAGTTCTACATTCATGTAATACCGATAAATATCGCAACTCATTGCTTATGTATAGATACATGATGAAAAATGCCCGGGAAGGGCGAGAACCGGTGGGTTTCCTCGACCCACACGTGGTATCTATGCAAACCATCCAAGCAGACGCGACCTTCGTCGAGAACTATATAACGACGTCATTGCTTCTTCATAATCGCAAGGACTACATCTCGGTGCCCTACAACCGGGGTAAGTGCTTCACTATTTGCTATTCAAATTTCATTTGTACTTAGGTTTAATAGTTATAGCGACATACATGAGTAGGTACCACTGGATCCTTTTAGTCATTATACCCAAGAGGAACACTGTGATATATCTTGATTCCCTAGTCAGAAACGATCACGACTTCAGCATTCTGCAAGGAATACTCGACAAGTATGATCATTTCCTCCATACATAACTCTATTGTAGTCTTCCTTCGTTTGAAATGCCCGAGGATAACTTTTTTTAATTATGTAGTTCGTTCATCTCCTATGTTAGCCAACAAGGAAGATACAGTGGATCCAGCGCCCAACTAACACACATGACGAAATTTCCGGTACGCGCTACAACACAATAATCCTATATATATCATACTTCATAAAAATTTGTCTTCAACTGACTATACGTACATATGTAATTCTATTTTTGCAAAGTCACTTGACAAAAAATGATGAGCTATGTGCATTCTACGCTTGCCATCATATGCAAAAAATCATTAGTGCTAAGATGAAGAATCCGGAGGTTTGTCAATCTCGAAATACTTTTTGTAATTGTAAATTCAAATATATATCCTTACCATTTTTCTTGACCTAGCGGCGGGTTTGATAATAGATTTATATGGACTCGTTGCGCAAGAGCTCGTGGAAGTTCGAGGCGCCTATGCACCTTTATCATGACGAAATAGTTAACAAAGGAGAGTTTCACTCCATCACCAGTAGATTCACGCAAACAATTGATTTAATTGTAATCCAATTGTACAACTATAGCAAAAATACTTCAACAAATTCGATCTTTATTAATTTATTTTGAGTAATGGTCAATTTGAGTTGTCAACAATTGATTCTCTGCGATGTATCTGCTTTTTGTACATGCTTATTTTCGAGAGGCATGGCTAGCAATTCCCGAGGTGGCCAAAAACGACAAACAATGTAGCTAGGGTCGCTCGGTACCACGAGCGGTTTATGTTGAAACCGTGCGTGAAGGCTATTACCACGACGGTTTCAACATAAAACGAATGCTCGTGGTAATAGCCTTCACAGACGATTTTAAAGTAAACCGTCTGTGATACTAGACATATCACGACGGTTTACTTTAAAAACCGTGCGTGATAACAACTTATCACATGCGGTTTTAAAGTAAACCGCGTGATAAGTGATTATCACGACGGTTTTAACGTGGCGCTCGTGATCATCACTATCATGAGGCGGTTTACGTTAAAAACCGTCAGTGATAACCACTTATCACGCAGCGGCTTTTAAAGTAAACCGTCTGTGATAAGTGGTTATCACGCATTTATTTTAAAACCGCTCGTGATAAGTGTTATCACAGACGGTTTTGAACCGTCTGTGGTAACTGCTTGTTATCACAGACGTATAAATATAGATGGTTCGGAAACCGTCTGTGATGACGGTTCCGAACCGTCTGTGATGACGTGTTCTGTAGTAGTGACGTGAAGAAATCAATCAAAAACTCACGAATCAAAGAAAGACTCAAAATCACCAAATAGAGAGAAGAAAGACAGAGAGACACATCTTTGAGCAAACTTTCTTTGGATTGATTTGATACGGTTTGGGTTTACAGCCACACCATCAATAGAGGACAAAGCTCAATCCAAGAGCACGAAATCAAATCAAAACTCTCTAGAACCCTAACCTCCACTAATCCTCTCCCTAAGCCAAACTAGGGTTTCAACAATAATGAAAGGGTTGAAGGGGTGCAGCCACCTCCCTCCTCTATTTATAGTGGAGACTTAGACCTTCTAAAAGTTTAACTTAAATGGGCTCCCGTTAAGGCCCAACACAAACGGGTCACACACGCACGCATTACAAAGCGTCGTCTTCAACACCTCTTGACGTAAACCGCTTTTCTTTTTTCGTCTTGCGCCGCAGATTGGCAAAAGGTCAGCAAGGTGGTATTTGGTAAGATTACCAAAATACCCCTTCTCGGTCCTTCTCTGAAGACCGAGTCCATCTGCGCGAAGCACTTCGCCTGCTCCACCACGTGTAGGTTGATCAACGGCTCTCTTCATGTCGGCAAGTCTCTCCCATCCGACTCCCACCGAAACCACTATGGCACTTGCACCGACTCCCGTGCCGCTTGATCAAACCAGTCGCACCGAACTGTCCGTTCGGTCACCCTTATCTATTATGTACCACACTTGAGTTCATTGACCTGACCCGGCATCGTCGATCCTTCTGAACCTCAGCTCTCCAAGCCTAGTCCCGATCATCCTCGTCGTTGACCGTTGTTGACCACCAAGCAACCTGCACAACAATAGACAAGCAAATCGAATCCGGGAATAAGTTCTTCACAACTTGACCCACGTTAGTCAAAACATGCATCATGCAACACATATGCACTGAAACTCATGACTTTGACCTAACCAACAAACAACGCCACCACGAAGGCCGACGTCCAAGTGACAATCGGTCCGATCGCCTGTACGGGCGGTCGAATCGCCAACCTTCTTTGGTCGGACCGATCACAACTATAGGCCGGTCCGACCGCCCAAAAGGACTTAGCCGATTTTCAACCCCTGAAAATCCAAAACCTACTGGAAATTTAAAACCAATAGAACTTTTGACTGGAGACTCCAAAAATTATGGGACCAAGAGCAATAGAATCCCCTCTCTTGCCTACACTCTCTATTTTTGGCCCAGCTCATTTTGACACAGTTGGTCACTGCCGGTCCGACCGCCGCTCATGGCCGGTCCGACCGATTTGGGACCGGTCGGACCGCCATGCTATGGCCGGTCAGACCGCCTGTCACCTAACAGTTTTGAACCTTTGTCAAAAACACGTGAACGACAAACCGTTAATGCCATTGCCAATTGTCACATCATCCTAAGATCTGAAGCATATCCCCATGATATCCACAATCTCCCCCTTGATGAACACATTAGCAATAATCCAAAAAATGTAATTTAGAGGTTTGAAAAGTAAAAAACTTTCGTTTTCGCACAAAGACACAACTTGGTCCACAAGCAAGAGAAAGCAATGGAAATGACCAAGCTGGCATCAGAATAGCATAGACATGTGAGATAAGGCAAAAGAAAGCATAAAAACTTTGATTACCAGAAAAAGGTCAAAAATCTCACTTAAGGTCCATATGAAAGAACAATTGTTCAATTGACCTTGGATCATCGTGAGGATTAATAAATGCAATTCAAGTTCAGAAGAGTCAATAAGATAATAAGAATGCAATTCATGAACTCCCCCTCACTAAGATCCTCGGATTTTAGAAAATTTCAAATTCTCCAACTTTCTCCCCTTTGTATAATCTTCTCCCCAACATTGAAATATCTTCTCCCCCTTTGACAATGGAGTCATCAAGGAATCACGCCTTCCTATCATCCAGAGATAACAAATGCAGAATGAAGAAAGAAGCAAAAAGAAGGAGTATGCATGAAGTGCAATGGAGTGGCTTCATTTTTGTATTTTTTAATTTTTGATTACAAGAAGCTTTGGAGATTACCCAAAAGAACATGCTAGCATTTCTAATATTGCACAAACAACATGTCAAGCCTAACAGTGCTAGCAAGATCATGATAAAACATATATATCAAAGCTAAGCACGAAGGCTCAAATATAAAGCAATAAATATGATCAATTTAAGCAAAGCTTCAAATTCAGCAAGTTCATCAACAGGGATCTTAAAGTGAAACTAGCCATGTCAAAATGTCAAAGTGAGATAAAAAATCTAACAAAGACCACATTAAGAGTCAATCAGGTCCTGTATTAAATCATTTTGCTCAGATTTCTCAAAAGCCCATTTGTCAATAGTTTTCTCATATGCACTAAATATTGAAGTTGACTAATGATCTAACTTAGTGACAAGATCCTGGACTAGGAGCCATCCACACACTCATCCTAAGCTTCGACCAGAAGTTGATTAAAGGTATATCTTAGTAAAGAAGATCTTGGACTAGGAGCCATCCACAAACTCTTTCTAAGCTTCTACCAGGGCGACAAATCTTGAGGTTCATGTCATTTGTGACAAGTAATCCCCATGACAAATCTTGAGGTTCATGTCATTTGTGACAAGTAATCCCCATGAGATTGTCTGGATCATCAAACTATCTCCAAGTTCATGTCTTTGACAAGCCGTTTCGTAAGAGTAGTTTGACACATTTTAAGCATAAGACAATCTTAATTTTTCATTTTTCACAGGAGCAGTTTTAGAATCGCAAGAACACAAAAAGCTCAAGTAATGGTCAATTTTAGATTCAAGAGCTAACAAAACAATTCTGACAGGGCCAAAGTCACAAAAGGAGCACTAATTGGGCAACTCGCTAAAACATCCACAAATTGCAATTTTTAGTTCGAGTTGTTTTAAAGTTCTAGTTCATATAGCAAAGACTTAACTACACATGTAAAAGCATGATAATTCTAGCAAGTCAAAGAACTAGACGTGGCATTGAGCAAGAATTGAAATACTAAAGCTCCAAAGGGTAATAGGCAAAGCTTCATCAATTTTAAAAGATAAGCAGAAAATCTTATATTACTGTTGGACCGAAAAGGCGACTAGAGGGGGGGGGGGGTGAATAGGAGCACGCTCACTTTTTCACAAATTATGAATTCAACACAATTTCACTCCAATAGCTATGATGAAACTATGAAGATCAATATACCAGTACAGCGGAAGACTAGTATTGAATCCAATTAAATCCCCTAAGCAAAATAACAAAACAACCAAAATTAAGGAATCACAATAGCACTGGCGGTCTGACCTCTGGACCCAGCCGGTTGGACCGATTGCCGGGCGGTCTGACCGCTGTTATACTGGCGGTCGGACCGCTCCAAAATCGGTTTGATCGGTGATGACGGGCGGTCGACCGTGACTCTCGAAACCGATCCGCAACAATAAATCACCGATGACGGTTGCAATTAGGTCAAACTTTTGATTCTCAACTCCAAACTTTATGAAACTTTGCACACACCTTCTATATGCTATTGAGGACCTATTCCAATCGAATATTATGATAATTCTTGGATAGATCCTGAACAATTGCCAATTGATTAACAGAAAGTCTAAAACCGGGCAAGAACGAAAACTTGATCCTAATGCTTGTTTGTGAGAGATTGATGATCAAGATGATGCTAGATAGATTCACACATATCACAGCAAGCTAATTCACGTGAAAGAATCAATCACAAACTTGCGGATCAAAGAAAGCCCTAAAATCACGAAATTGAAAGCAAGAACGAAAAGAGACTTATCTCAAGCAAACCTTGCATAGATTAAGAACGTGATTGCTGTTGGATTACACCTACACCATCATGGATCAGTGGTCAATCCAAGATCACAAAATTCTCCTCAAACCATGAAAAGCCCTAGCCTCCACCTCAACTCCCCCTAAGCCAATTAGGGTTTGAAAGCAACAAAAGAGGTGAAAAATAGCGAGAGGGAGGGTGCAGCCACCACCTCCTCCTATTTATAGTGGAGGCCTAGAACTCTCTAGGGTTTGACTTAATTGGGCTCCCGTTAAGGCCCACTAACAAACGGGTCACACACGCACGCTTCGCAAAGCGCCGTCTTTAACATTTTGACCTAAACCCACCACCTCCTCCTATTTATAGTGGAGGCCTAGAACTCTCTAGGGTTTGACTTAATTGGGCTCCCGTTAAGGCCCACTAACAAACGGGTCACACACGCACGCTTCGCAAAGCGCCGTCTTTAACATTTTGACCTAAACCGCTTCACCATGCGCCATGGATTTGCCAATAGGTCACCCTTGTCCATCTTGTGTCACGCTTGAGTCGTTGACCTCACCCGGCATCGTCAATCGTTCTGGACCTCAACTCTCCAAGTCTAGTCCTGATTCTCCTCGCCGTTGACCGTCGTTGACCACCAAGCAACCTGCACAACCATAGACAAGTAAACACGAATTCGGGAACAAGTTCTTCACAACTTGACCCATGTTAGTCAAAACATGCATCATGCAAACCATATGCCACGATACCAATGACTTTGACCTAACAAAACAACATCGCCACGAAGTTGGCCGACGTTCAAGTCAATACCGGTCCGACCGCTCCATGTGAGCCGGTCGGACCGCCTATAACGGGCCGGACCGCCCCTAGGGACTTAGCCAAATTCATGCCTGAAATTCAAACCTTCCGAAATTAAAACGAATAGAACTTCTTCTTTGGAGACTCCAAAATCATGAGACCAAGTGCATTGGGATCCCCTCACTTGCCTACAACACCTATTTTTGGCCCAGCTCGTTTTGACCACTTTTAGGTCACCGCCGGTCGGACCGCCGCACATGGCCGGTCCGACCGATTTGGGACCGGTCGGACCGCCGTGCTAGGACCGGTCGGACCGCCCCTGACCAGAATGCCTGTAGCTTTGTCAAAAACACGTGAAACGACAAACCGTAAACACCATTGCCAATTGTCACATCATCCTAAGATCTGGAGCATATTCCTATGATATCCACAATCTCCCCCTTGATGAACACATTGTCAATTATCCAGAAAATGAAGTAAGAGGTTTGAAAACGAGTTTACTCGTAGTTTTCGCACAAAGGCACAACTTGGTCCATAAGCAAGAAAAGCAATGTAAATGACCAAGCTGGCATCAGAATAGTATAGGCATGTGAGACAAGGCAAAAGAAAGCATAAAAACTTTGATTTCCAGAAAAGGGTCAAAATTCTCACATGAGGTCCACATGAAAGAACAATTGTTCAATTGACCTATGATCATTGTGAGGATAAAAGAATGCAATTCAAGTTCAGAATATTCAATAAGACAATAAGAATGCAACCCAAGAACTCCCCCTCACTATGATCCTACAATTTCAGAAATTTTCAGTTTCTTCCCCTTTGTAAAACAATGATATATATATCTCCAACTTTATCCCCCTTTGTATAAATCTTCTATATATATCTACAACTTTATCCCCCTTTGTATAAATCTTCTCCCCCAACAATGAAATATCTTCTCATTAACACATCTTCTCCCCCTTTGACAATGGATTCATCAAGGAATCACGCCTTCCTCTCATCCAGAGTTAACAAATAGAGAATAAAGAAAGAAGCAAAAACAAAAGAAGCATAAAGAGGAGTATGCATGAAGTGCAATGGAGTGGCTTCATTTTTGTATTTTTCAATTTTTTGATTACAAGAAACTTTGGAGATTACCCAAAAGAGCTAGCCAGTATTTCTAATATTGCACAAACAGCATATCAAGCCTGACAGCGCTAGCAAAATCATGGTAAGACATGTATATCAAAGCTAAGCACGAAGGCTCAAAAGTAAAGCAGTAGATTTGATCAATTTAAGCAATGCTTCAAATTCAGCAAGTTCATCAACAGGGATCCTAAAATGAAATTGGCCATGTCAAAATGTCAAAGTGAGATAAAAAATCGAACAAAAACCACATTAAGAGTCAATCAGGTCCTGTATTGAATCATTTTGCTCAATATTTTGTAAAAACCCATTTGTCAACATTTTTCTCATATGCATTGAATATTGAAGTTGACTAATGATCTAACTTAGTGACAAGATCCTGGACTAGGAGCCATCCACAAACTCATCCTAAGCTTCGATCAAAAGTTGATTAAAGGTATATCTTAGTAAAGAAGATCCTGGACTAGGAGCCATCCACAAACTCTTTCTAAGCTTCTACCAGGGCGACAAATCTTGAGGTTCATGTCATTTCTGACAAGCAGTCCCCATGAGATCGTCTGGTTCATCAAACTATCTCCAAGTTCATGTCATTTGACAAGTAGTCTCGTAAGAATAGTTTGGCACAATTTAAGCATAAGACAATCTTGATTTTCATTTTTCACATGAGCATTTTTAGAATCTCAAGAACACAAACGCTCAAGTAATGGTCAATTTTAGATCAAAGAGCTAACAAAGCAATTCTGACAGGGCCAATGTCACAAGAGGAGTACTAATTGCGCAACTCGCTAAAACATCCACAAATTACAATTTTTTTAGTTCGAGTTGTTTTAAGGTTCTAGCTCATATAGCAAATACTTAGCTACACATGTAAAAGCATGATAGTTCTAGCAAGTCAAAGAACTAGACATGACATTGAGCACGAATTGAAGTACTAAAGCTCCAAAGGGTAATAGGCAAAGCTTCATCAATTTTAAAAGATAAGCAAAAAATCTTATATTACAATGCATCTTTTTGGATTTTTCATACCACTTGTTGTATTTTTCATATGAATGCAATATGATACAATGGGATGCAATAAAAAGCCTAGCTAAAAACCTAAAAAGTTCAAAAAGATCACTAAGTTCAGAAAAAGAACAATAAAAGATCAAAAAGAACAAGGAAAGATCAGAAAAGATCAAACTCCCCCTCAAACCAACCCATAGGGATAAATTACACCTAACTCGCTTCTCAAGGTGGAAAACCTGGTTTGATCTAAAGGCTTGGTGAGAATATCGCCAATTGAGCTTGGACTCTCGAAGTGCATCACAATATCTCCTTTTTCAACATGATCTTTAAGGAAGTGAAAGCGAATGTCTATGTGCTTAGTCCTAGAATGTTGTACTAGATTTTTAGCAATATTAATAGCAGAAGTGTTATCACAGAAAAGAGGAACGCTAGCAAAGTTTAACCCATAATCTTTCAAAGTGGACGTCATCCACAAAATCAGCTCTGACAACTAGCGTGACTACATACTCCTTCAAGAAGTGGATTGTGCAATGTAAGACCGCTTCCTAGAAGACCAAGATACAAGAGAAGTGCCTAGGAAGTGACAGGTGCCTGAGGTACTCTTCCTATCTAACCGACAACCCGCAAAATCAGAATCTGAAAAACCCCTAATGGACAAAACTGAAGAGCATGAATACCAAATGCCATATAAGAGGGCAGAGTGTAAATACCTGAATATGCGCTTAACGGCTTGGCGATGGGAAGTTCTCGGAGACGCCTGAAATCTTGCACAAAGGCATACCGTGAAGTGAATGTCCGGTCTCGAGGCCGTCAGATACAGAAGGGAGCCGATCATGCTACGGTACTCGCGTTGATCCACGACTTCTCCTTCCTCATCTGGATCCAAAACAGTCGAGGTTGCCATGGGAGTGGAAATTGGCTTGCAGTCACCCATGTTGAAGCGTTTAAGTAGATCTTTAGTGTACTTTGTCTGATGGATAAAAGTTCCTTCCTTGCATTGCTTGATTTGAAGTCCCAAAAAGTAATTAAGCTCTCCCATCATACTCATCTCAAATTCCCTGGACATAGTCTCAGAAAAGCTGGAAACAATAGCATTAGAGGAACCACCAAAAATAATATCATCCACGTAAATTTGAGCAAGCAGGAAGTCATTGTCACGCCTAAGAATGAATAGAGTTTTATCCACTTTACCCATCTCAAAATTATTTTTAAGCAAGAAGGTCTTAAGTCTATCATACCAGGCTCTAGGGGCTTGTTTAAGACCATACAATGCTTTAGATAGCTTGAAAACACGATTTGGATACTTGGGATCCTCAAAACCAGGGGGTTGCTTAACATACACTTCCTCCTCTATGAAACCATTTAAAAAGGCACTTTTAACATCCATTTGGTATAATTTAAAACCTTTTGATGCAGCAAATACGAGCAAAATACGAATGGCTTCTAGTCTAGCAACAGGAGCAAATGTCTCATCAAAATCTAACCCCTCAACTTGGCTGAAACCCTGAGTTACCAATCTGGCCTTGTTTCTAACCACAGAACCATCCTCACCTTGTTTATTCTTGAACACCCAACGGGTTCCTATAACATTATGATCACTAGGAGGTTCTACTAGATTCCAAACCTTGTTTCTTTCAAAATTCTCTAACTCCTCATGCATGACATTTACCCAGTTAGAATCAGATAACGCATGTGATATATCGCGGGGTTCAAAAGAAGCAACAAAAGCCGAATGAGAGTAGAGATTTGGATCATTATACCTGGAGCGAGTTACACGCTCATGTAGATTACCTATTATCCGATCCGGAGGATCTTTGTCTCTGAATGCGAAGTGGGCGCCGGGTGAGATATCGTTTCTTCGACCTCCGCAGTATCTGCGATGATGATGATGCAGCAGAGCCTCAATCAAGGTGAAGTAGGCGTAGCGAGTTCTTGTATCAATATGGGCGCCTCAGCAGCAGCAGATGAAGGAATGATATCAGCTTCGTTCTCATCTTCCTCCACAAAAATGCTCTCTGTCACCTGTGAATCATCTGTAACAATTGATCTAGCTCTAAGGCTAGTCTCATCAAAAGTGACATTACAAGTCTCCTGAATAAGGTTAGTATTAGTATTAAAAACCCGAAATCCCCTCGAATGTGCAGGATAACCCAGAAATATCCCATCAAAAGTTCTTGATTCAAATTTATCTAAGTTGCCTATCTTAAGAATAAAACATTTTGATCCAAAAACTCGAAAATGCGAAACAGAGGGTTTTCTACCAAAACGAAGCTCATAAGGAGTCTTGCCTAAAGATGGTCTCAAAAAGACACGATTTGCAATATGGCAAGCTGTAGCAATAGCTTCGGCCCAAAATCTCCTCGGTGTGCTATACTCATCTAGCATCGTCCTAGCCATTTCGACCAAGGTCCTATTCTTCCTTTCCACCACGCTATTTTGTTGAGGGACGTGTGGAGAGGAGAACTGATGCTCAATACCACGCTCAGCACAAAAAGAAGTAAAAGAAGCATTTTTGAACTCCGTGCCATTATCACTACGAATCGCTCTCAAAGCACCAGGAAGCTCAGAAGCCAAACGAAGAACAAGGTCATGAAAATAACCAAAAGCTTCATCTTTTGAAGTAAGAAAGAACTCCCAAGTATATCTTGAAAGATCATCGACTATGACTAGAATATACCATTTTCCACCAACTGACCGGACTCTAGCAGGACCAACAGTATCTATATGAAGCAACTGTCCTGGTCCGTCAGTCATAACTATAGTCACAGAAGGGTGTGAGGCGGCAACTTGTTTGCCATGCCTACAGGGTGCACATACAACATCTTTGACAGCTTTGAGTTTGGGCAAACCTCTCATGAGATCAAGGTTGCTAACTCGCGTCAGATGATCAAAACCAAAGTGCCCCAAACGTCGATGCCAAAGCCAGAAATCAGAAGAAGATGTAAGCAAACATTTAAGAGATCCAGCAAGAGATTCTGAAAAATCAGCTCCAAAAATTCTACCAACTCTAGATATTCCAAACACAAGCTCACCAGTAGAATCAAGCACACGACAAGCATTTTTCTTAAAAACAGTCTCATATCCATCATCAAGAAGCTGAGAAACAGAAAGGAGATTATACCTAAGCTTGTCCACAAGAGCGACATCCTTTAGAATGAATTTATTGTTTACCCTAATTGATCCTGTTCCTTCAATTCACCCTTGTGTATCATCTCCAAAGGTGATGAAGTCATCACCTGTTGCCCGCGTGAAAGAGGTGAACCATCTTGAGTTTCCGGTCATGTGGCGTGAACACCCGGAGTCAACAAACCACGTGTTCTTCCCCTTTCCGCGGTAATCCTGAAAATCAAGGAACAGAAGAACGATGTGTCTCAATACTGGGGTTAGATAAACAAGATTTAGGAATCCAGTACTGAGACACACGTCTGAAAGGAGTATACAAACCGTAAGTACTATCCTTGATTTATCTAGAATTACATTATGAGCAATGTTTAAATTAACATGGGAATTAAATCATCGGGCGGTCGGCCGACGTTGTCTTGTCAAGGGACCGGCGACCAAAACAGTCGACCGGTGACAACCAATGATCGACTCCGTGACAAGAACATGAGAATTAGGATATGTAGAAACATAATGATTAGCATGTGAGAAAATCCTAATCGAGTTTATTCCTTTCGGTGTTACCATGTCTCATAAAAGCTCTAGGTTGCACGAAAGAAATTCTATCAAGATTTTTCCTATCATTTTTCAACCTCACGCCAACAGATTCAATCAAATGCCCACCTTTCTTGCAATAAGTGCAATGGTACTTGGTACCACTAGAAGAAGCACCATTTGAATTAATACAAGGTTGGGCAAAACCTGCAGATTTAAAAGATGTTTTTGCAGGTTGGGTTTTGAATTCAATTAAACCTTTTTCCAAGACTTGAATGACTTTTGGGTTTGAATTATCTTGAAAATAATTGAATCCTAAACCTTGCTTCTTATAAGGAGTTTTAGACTTGTCAAGAATCATGTTTAATTGTTTCTTACCTTTAGAAAATTTCTCTAAAGTATCATGAAGGTAAGCATTTTCTTTTCTCAAACTAACACAAGCATCACAAGTTTTATCCATAGATTTCTCCTTATATAAAGCAATTTCAAGCTTAAGAGCGGAACAAGAAGCACAAATAGTATTTTCAATATTGTCCTTAAGCTTAGCATATTTGACTCTGGCAGCTTCTAAGATATCTTTGATTTCACGTTCTTTCTCTAAGCATGAAGTACAAGGGCTAGAATCAAACACATCAAAAGCAATCAATTTACTAGATTCTAAACATTTTTCACAAGGAGCACTTTTAGTTTTATTTAGTTCAGATCTAGCATTCTCAAGTTGTTGTACAGAAATATTATGAGCAGATTGTAACTTGGTAATTTCTGAATGCATAGCATGACAAGATAAACATTCATCAGGTTCAAGAGTCTTAGCATTTTTAAGCTCTACTTTCAGTTTGTTAATCTTTGACTCTAATTTCTTATTTTTTGTCATGACAAATTCTAGCGCTTCGTCTTGACTAAGCAATTGCTCAACTATAGAATCATATTTAGCAGAAAGCTCATCATAAGAAAAAGATACCTCATCATCATCAATGTCGTCGGTGTCGACCATGAAGCACTTGCCGGTGAAGTCTTTGGCCTTCCTTTCTTTTTACCTTGAGGATCTCCTCCTCCTTGTCCTCCTCACTCCGGAATCCACATCGCTCAAGGATTGATCCTCAAAAGCGGCAAGGACCCGTGGCGGCCTTCACAAGCTTATTAGCCTCATACCTTGATTTGTTGAAAGGAGGCTTCTTCCAAGCTGGCTTTCCGTCCTTATGATTGTTCTTACCTTTCAGCTTGAGGAAATTTGCCCGGATATGATTGAGCTCACCACATTCATAGCATGTCACCGGACCACCTCTCTTTTTATTTCTCACATTATTGTAGGCCCGTTCGAATTTTTTAGCTAGGAGAGCTAACTCAGTCTCAGGAATACTTTCAAGATCCTCCTCAGAAATCGCAGATAAGCAAGTAAATGACAAATCAGAAAAAGATTCAAGAGTACCATCTGAAGACCTTTTGAGAGGATCAGCTATCAATGCCATGTTGTCTTTCTTAGGATGATCAACTCTTTTAATTTCATGAGTCTTGAGTTTACTATAAAGCAATTCTAAAGTAAGACTGGAAAGATCAACATTCTCCTCTATAGCAGTAGCCTTCATCTCCCACTCCTTGGTGTTGATTGCAGCCAAGAGATGGGTGGCATTTTCAGATTGAGAATATTCAATATCAACGACTTTCATTTGATTAATTACTTTATTAAAGCGATGAAAATGTCATCGATGCTCTCTCGGGACGCATCTCGAATTTATTGTATTCACGCTTGTAAACTGTTTGGCGCACCTTTTTGATTTGGGACGAACCCTCATGATATGTTTCGAGAATGTTCCAAATTTCATGCGCAGTGGTAAGATTACAAATGCGATCATATTCTTGTCTACCAAGCGCACCATATAAAAGATTTTTAGCTTTGTTGTTGTTTGCCACAAGAATCATTTGAAGCGTGTTGCAATTTCGGAATAACCAATGGGCTCTAACAACATCCCAAATAGCTTGTCCTCGCTCTCAAGAAAGACTCGCATACGATTCTTCCAATAGGCATAGTCGTGCCCATCGAAGATATGCGGTTTAGTAGAAAACTTATCCATCGCCTAAAGTTCAGTGACCGATTAAGATCAAGAGTGAACTAACCGTGCTCTGATACCACTTGTTGGACCGAAAAGGCGACTAGAGGGGGGGTGAATAGGAGCACGCTCACTTTTTCACAAATTATGAATTCAACACAATTTCACTCCAATAGCTATGATGAAACTATGAAGATCAATATACCAGTACAGCGGAAGACTAGTATTGAATCCAATTAAATCCCCTAAGCAAAATAACAAAACTACTAAGATTAAGGAATCACAATAGCACTGGCGGTCTGACCTCTGGACCCAGCCGGTTGGACCGATTGCCGGGCGGTCTGACCGCTGTTATACTGGCGGTCGGACCGCTCCAAAATCGGTCTGACCGGTGATGACGGGCGGTCTGACCGGCCGACTCCAGAACCGATCTGCAACAGTAAAATCAGCCCGATGACGAAGTTGCAATTAGGTCAAACTTTTGATTCTCAACTCCAAACTTTATGAAACTTTGCACACACCTTCTATATGCTATTGAGGACCTATTCCAATCGAATATTATTATAATTCTTGGATAGATCCTGAACAATTTCCAATTGATTAACAGAAGGTCTAAAACCGGGCAAGAACGAAAACTTGATCCTAATGCTTGTTCGTGAGAGATTGATGATCAAGATGATGCTAGATAGATTCACACATATCACAGCAAGCTAATTCACGTGAAAGAATCAATCACAAACTCGCGGATCAAAGAAAACCCTAAAATCACGAAATTGAAAGCAAGAACGAAAAGAGACTTATCTCAAGCAAACCTTGCATAGATTAAGAACGTGATTGCTGTTGGATTACACCTACACCATCATGGATCAGTGGTCAATCCAAGATCACGAAATTCTCCTCAAACCATGAAAAGCCCTAGCCTCCACCTCAACTCCCCCTAAGCCAATTAGGGTTTGAAAGCAACAAAAGAGGTGAAAAATAGCGAGAGGGAGGGTGCAGCCACCACCTCCTCCTATTTATAGTGGAGGCCTAGAACTCTCTAGGGTTTGACTTAATTGGGCTCCCGTTAAGGCCCACTAACAAACGGGTCACACACGCACGCTTCGCAAAGCGCCGTCTTTAACATTTTGACCTAAACCGCTTCACCATGCGCCATGGATTTGCCAATAGGTCACCCTTGTCCATCTTGTGTCACGCTTGAGTCGTTGACTCACCCGCATCGCCGATCGCTCGACCTCAACTCTCCAAGTCTAGTCCCGATTCTCCTCGCCGTTGACCGTCGTTGACCACCAAGCAACCTGCACAACCATAGATAAGCAAACACGAATTCGGGAACAAGTTCTTCACAACATGACCCATGTTAGTCAAAACATGCATCATGCAAACAATATGCCACGATACCAATGACTTTGACCTAACAAAACAACATCGCCACGAAGTTGGCCGACGTTCAAGTCAATACCGGTCCGACCGCTCCATGTGAGCCGGTCAGACCGCTCCCTGTGAGCCGGTCGGACCGCCCCTGGGGACTTAGCCAAAATTCATGCCCTGAAATTCTGAAACCTTCTGGAAATTAAAAACGAATAGAACTTCTTGCTGGAGACTCCAAAAATCATGAGACCAAGTGCATTGGGATCCCCTCACTTGCCTACAACACCTATTTTTGGCCCAGCTCGTTTTGACCACTTTAGGTCACCGCCGGTCCGACCGCCGCACATGGCCGGTCCGACCGATTTGGGACCAGTCGGACCGCCGTGCTAGGACCGGTCGGACCGCCCCTGACCAGAATGCCTGTAGCTTTGTCGAAAACACGTGAAACGACAAACCGTAAACACCATTGCCAATTGTCACATCATCCTAAGATCTGGAGCATATTCCCATGATATCCACAATTACAATGCATCTTTTTGGATTTTTCATACCACTTGTTGTATTTTTCATATGAATGCAATATGATACAATGAGATGCAATAAAAAGCCTAAAAAACCTAAAAAGTTCAAAAAGATCAATAAGTTTAGAAAAAGAACAATAAAAGATCAAAAGAATAAGGTAAGATCAGAAAAGATCGAACTCCCCCTCAAACCAACCCATAGGGATAAATTACCCCTAACTCGCTTCTAAAGGTGGCAAACCTAGTTGGGTCTAAAGATTTGGTGAGGATATCAGCCAGTTAAGCATTGGACTCCACGAAGTGCAGCACAATATCACCCTTCTC
The DNA here is from genome assembly GCA_036346395.1 of Hsuehochloa calcarea. NCBI lineage: Eukaryota > Viridiplantae > Streptophyta > Magnoliopsida > Poales > Poaceae > Hsuehochloa > Hsuehochloa calcarea. The sequence goes on along the minus strand of CM070615.1, from coordinate 13,176,638 downwards.
GACATGGTCTCTAAGGAAGTGATAGCGAATGTCTATGTGCTTGGTCCTAGAGTGTTGCACAAGGTTCTTAGCAATGTTAATAGCAGAATTGTTATCGCAGAAAAGAGGAACACTAGCAAAATTTAACCCATAGTCCTTAAGAGTGGATACCATCCACAAAATCGACTCAAAGAACTAGCAGACTACATATTCAACAAAGATGGATTGTGCAACAGTGGACTGCTTCCTAGAAGACAAAGAAACAAGAGAAGTGCCTAGGAAGTGACAAGTGCCCGAGGTACTCTTCCTATCAAGCCGACAACCCGCAAAATCAGAATCAGAAAAACCCCGAATGGACAAAGAAGAAGAACAGGAGTACCAAATGCCATACTGGAGGGTAGAGTGTAAATACCTGAATATGCGCTTAACAGCTTGGCGATGGGAAGCTCTCGGAGACGCCTGAAACTTCGTGCAGAGGCAGACTGTGAAGTGGATGTCCGGTCTTGAGGCCGTCAGGTACAGGAGGGAGCCGATCATGCTGCGGTACTCGTGTTGATCCACGGCTTCTCCTTCCTCATCTGGATCCAAAGCAGTCAAAGTCGCCATGGGAGTTGCGATCGGTTTGCAGTCACCCATGCCGAAGCGTTTGAGCAGGTCCTTAGTATACTTCGTCTGATGGATGAAGATCCCTTCCTTACATTGCTTGATTTGAAGCCCCAGAAAGTAATTGAGCTCTCCCATCATGCTCATCTAAAATTCCCTGGACATAGTCTCAGAAAAGCTGGAAAAAAGAGCATGAGAAGAACCACCAAAGATAATATCATCAACGTAAATCTGAGCAAGCACGAAGTCATTGCCACGCCTAAGAATGAACAAGGTCTTGTCTACCTTACCCATCTCAAAATCATTCTTAAGCAAGAAGGTATTAAGCCTATCATACCAGGCTCTAGGGGCTTGTTTAAGACCAAACAAGGCTTTGGACAGCTTGAAGACATGATGTGGGTTCTTGGGATTCTCAAAGCCTGGGGTTGCCTAACATACACTTCCTCCTCTATGTAACCATTCAAAAAGACACTCTTAACATCCATCTGATATCATTTAAAGCCCTTAGATGCAGCAAATACAAGCAGAATGCGAATGGCTTCTAGTCTAGTAATAGGAGCAAAGGTCTCATCAAAATCTAACCCCTCAACTTGGCTAAACCCCTGAGCTACCAACCTAGCCTTGTTTCTAATCACAGAACCATCCTCATTATGTTTGTTTTTGAAAACCCAGTGGGTTCCTATAACATTATGACCACTAGGAGGTTCTACTAGGTTCCAGACCTTATTCCTCTCAAAATTCTCTAACTCCTCATGCATGGCATTGACCCAACTAGAATCAGATAAAGCATGTGATATATCACGGGGTTCAAAAGAAGCTACAAAAGCAGAATGAGAATAGAGGTTTGGATCATGATACCTAGAGCGAGTGACTCGCTCATGGAGATTACCTATTATCTGATCCGGAGGATGCTGCTTTTGAATGTGAAGTGGCGCACTCGGAGAGGAAAATACATCTTCGACCTCCGCTGGTACTGCTGATGATGAAGATGCAGCAGGTGCCTCAACTGAAGGCGAAGTAGTCACAGCAGGTTCTTGTGCTGGAAGAGGAGCGTCAACAGCAGCAGGTGGAAGAGCATCATCGAGTCCATCATCATCTTCCTCTACAAATATACTCTCTGTCACCTGTGTATCACCTAAAATATCTGATCTAGCTCCAGGCCTAGTCTCATCAAAAGTGACATTGCATGTCTCCTGAACCAGGTTAGTTTCAACATTAAAAACTCGAAAACCCCTTGAATTCGCAGGATAACCTAGAAATAAACCATCAAAAGTTCTTGACTCAAATTTATCTAGGTTTCCTGTCTTGAGAATAAAATACTTGGATCCAAAGACTCGAAAGTGCGAGATAGAGTGTTTTCTACAAAACTGAAGCTCATAAGGAGTCTTGCTCAAAGATGGTTTCAAAAAGACACAACTTGCAATATGGCAAGCAGTAGAAATAGCTTCGGCCCAAAACCTCCTCGGAGTGCTATACTCATCTAGCATCGTCCTAACCATCTCGACTAGGGTCATGTTCTTCCTTTCCACAATGCTATTTTGTTGAGGGACGTGTGGAGAGGAGAACTGATACTCAATTCCACACTCAGCACAAAAGGAAGCAAAAGAGGCATTCTTGAACTCCGTGTCATTGTCACTGCGGATCGCTCTCAAGACACTTGGAAGTTCAGAAGCCAAACGAAGAACAAGATCATGACAATGATCAAAAGCTTCATCCTTCGAAGCAGGAAAGAACACCCAAGTGTATCTAGAAAAATCATCGACTATGACAAGAATGTAACATTTTCCTCCAACTGACCGAACCCTAGCGGGACCAACGTTGTCCATATGAAGCAACTATCCCGGTCCGTCAGTCATGACCATAGTCACTGAAGGGTGTGAGGCGGCAACTTGCTTGCCATGCCTACAGGGCGCACATACATCATCCTTGACGGCTTTGAGTTTGGGCAAACCTCTCATGAGCTCAAGGTTGCTAACTCGCGTCAGATGATCAAAACCAATGTGCCCCAAACGACGGTACCAAAGCCAGAACTCAGAAGAAGAAGATGAAATCAAGCACTTGAGAGAACCAGCAAGAGATTCAGAAAAATCAGCTCCAAAGATCCTAGCAACTCTAGTAATCCCAAAAACAAGCTCACCAGTTGAATGAAGCACCCGACAAGCATTTTTCTTAAATCTAGTCTCATAGCCATCGTCAAGAAGTTGAGAGACAGAAAGCAAATTAAACCTTAGCTTATCCACAAGGGCGACGTCCTTGAGGATGAACTTGTCGTTCACCCTGATCGATCCTGTTCGTTCAATCCGCCCTTGCTTATCATCTCCAAAGGTGATGAAGTCATCACCCGTCGACCGCGTGAAGGAGGTGAACCATCTTGAGTCTCCGGTCATGTGGCGTGAACAGCCGGAGTCGACGAACCATGTGCCCTTCCTCTTTCCGCGGTAATCCTGAAAATCAAGGTACAGAAGAACGATGTGTCTCAATACTGGGGTTAGTTAAACAAGACTTGGGAACCCAGTACTAAGACACACGTCTGCGAGTAGTATGCAAAGAAGAAGTGCTATCCTTGATTAAGTTTGAAATTCTGTTATGAGCAATGGTTACTCTAATATGATAGTTATCCTGTCTAGGAGCATGATGATGAGCATGTGACACAAATCCTAAACCAGGTTTCTTCTTTTCTACGTTGCCATGTCTCGTAAAAGCTCTAGGTTGATTCGGTGATAAATCCTAAACCAGGTTTCTTCTTTTCTACGTTGCCATGTCTCGTAAAAGCTCTAGGTTGATTGGGTGAAATTCTAACTAAAATTTTCTTATCATTTTTCAACCTACGCCAACAGAACTCAACCAAATGTCCATCCTTCTTGCAATAGGTGCAATGGTACTTGATACCACTGGGAGAAGCACCCTTTGACTTAACAGATGGTTGGGCAAAACCTGCAGATTTAAAAATAGTTTTTGCAGGTTGGGTTTTGAATTCAACTAACCCATTTTTCAAGACTTGAGTAACTTTTGACTTAGAATTATCGTGGACAGAGTTGTATCCTAATCCTTGCTTATTATAAGGAGTTTTAGACTTGTCCAGAATCATGTTTAATTGTTTCTTACCTTTAGAAAAAATTTCTAAGGTATCCTTAAGATAAGCATTTTCTTTTTCAAGATTAACACATGATTCAAAAGTTTTGCCCTTAATGGCTCTATGTGAGACCCCGGTTTATCCGGCTTGTAATGCTTAACCATCCATTCGGTCCTAGCATCACAAAGCAGATAATCCGAGACTCGAGACATGTATACTTCCCAGAAATGCAGTATACACACCTCTTTACAAAGTTCATGCATCAATTCCATTCATTCACATAGAACCGAAACATAAACACAATCCATAATATAATATAAGTAGGAGATGGCAATTGACAAAAGAGAGGCCGACCGGCCAAAAATATCCATGGACAAAAGAAGATAGACAGCGGAAGCAAAAGTGCCATAAGATGGCTCTAAAACAGAAGAGCCGACCAGTGTGCCTTTAACCCACAAGGCAACCGACCGGACCGCCAAGCTAGTCGTCGAAACCACAGCACATCTCACAAAAGTGAGGCCCTTGGGGCTCACCTTCCTCCTCTGCAAACAAAAGCAGCCGGCAAAAGCCGGTGAGTACTTTGAATGTACTCGCAAGACTTACATGTGGAATAACAATCCTGTACATATACTATTGCAAGCTCATTGAAGTGGAGGCTGTATGTTTCATTTTAGCATAAAGCAAGTTTCCATTTGCAATAATGTAATAGATTGAAAGCCATTTAACAAATATGTTTTTACTGTTCAAATAATGGCGAATGACAACAATATAACAGTAGATAGATGACAACAACAATCCTGGAAGTGACTAGCCCGTCAGTCACCACGACAAATAGCATGAACTACCCGTTCATACCACCCACGACCAGTTTTAAGTTTTAAAAGGTTGTAGTCTAGTTCTTGCACGACCTTACCAAGCATGTCCATAACCTAGGACGAGGCTATTCGAATAGTTTTATCCTGCGCAGGTGTACCACTGTACCCACACGCCAGACCGCCTTTTGCCAAGCTATTAAGCACACTTCCGAAGGTATGCCGGCACGGCTAAGTCCTACGAGACGTTTCCAATATTGTGAATTACTCTCGAGCCGCCCGTATGGATAGAAACCCATACGTTGTGTCGGAGTCATCGTAAAGCCTCGGTCAACTACGCTTCCCGGGTAAAGCCTTGGACAACTACGACGCTCCTCGAGGTGGAGAGCCTACCCGGAATCTCCACCACCGTACACCCAACACAAGAACACGACCACATATCATGTTTCACACAACACACACAACCCCCTCCTGCGACTCGGAGATAACCCACGCCAAAGTACTAAGTCAAGAGAGGTCCCATATCCCTCTCGCGTGGTTAGCACGCATAAGCGCTTGGCTTAGTGACACAAGTAACTCAGTCCTTGATGACCTAGGCACCATTCCGTTCATACCAACAGATCACACCAACGTACCATTGTGCCCAAGTCGAAAACAGTTTTATTTTCAGTTTTTGACTTTACAAAATAACAAAGCACAGAGTGCTGGACATAATGGAGTAGTAGTAAGATGTGTGTGATCAACATCATCGACTAAGTCGATGACTGCCCAGTACTACCGACCTCTAAGCATTTCTAAGCAATTCCAAATCGAAAGCTACTAAGTGACCAGAGTCCATCCATCGAACTCCGACCACAGCCAATAACCTAAGATCATGGTAGTAGAGGATAAACAAATCCTACAGATTATGCAACTAGAGGATACTAACCATAATTTAACAACAAAATAGCAATGCATACATACGAGTTGAAATCAATATAGTAGACTTGAAAAATAATAGGATGAACATGATCAAACTGCTTGCCTGCTTGCTGTGGGTCAGGAGGTTGCTGAGGGTCGACGATGTTGTCGATGTGCTCTTCGGATCCTAACGAGAAGGCGAAAAACATCCAAAAAAGAACGAATAAAATGCAAAGACTCAACAGCAAAATTTTCTACAAAATTTCTGAAAATCTTACCGAAGCAAGGTACTGATTTATAAGGAATTTAGCAGCAAGAATCAATTGAATTAGATTCTTAATGCTAAAGATACGACCACGAGAAGGTCTTACGACCAGGTAGTGGTCGTGCGAGACGCATCTGTTGGGCACTAGTCGAAGACAGACTTACGACTAAGTACATGTCGTAGAAGCACTTATGACCCGGACATAGTCGTAGTATGACTTACGACGAGGTACAGGTCACAATACAACTTTCGATTGGGTAAAGGTCGCAGAAGGACCTACGATCACGCCATAGCCGTAGTGAGACTTACGACTACGGGGGTGATTGTAGGAGGACTTACGATCACTCGTAGGCCCTTCCCTTACTATTATAAGGTCTGGGGGCTACGCAACGACCTATTTACCCATCAACAATGCTGCATCGGGTCGAAACGACCAAACTACAGTGACTGGTCAAAATTCCGACCACGAGGCAGCGCCAAACAGGTATGGCTCGGGAGGACTCCCGAACGGACAATACCATAGGGCAACGAAAACACACCTAAGCTCCTATAGGGCAATGCGAAAGTACCTGAGCTGAAGAACGACCGAGTCCCACTGGTGGCTCCGGTGACAGTGGCCGAGCGGATGCGGTGAGGTCCTCACTAGGCCACAGCGACCTGAGCAAAGAGAGAACCACACCGAGTGATGGTTAAGCTTCAGAGAGCGCAGGGGGAGCAGAGGGGCAAGGACTTGAAAAAGAAAACCCCCGCTGCACCGCCTCCACCGTAAGCTCCACACTCAACAATGGCGGTCGAGGAGGTTGCGAGGAACTGCAGCTCAAGCAAGATGGTGAATGCTAGCTGGAGTTGCGAAAGTGCTAAAGGAAGTCGAGGTGAACCAAGGAGTTTAAATAGAGTCTTTGGCAGAGAGCAGCGGCGGGTATCTCGGTCGGGTCAACACCGCCATGAGAGCACTTGAGAGCGATGGGAGCGGTTGAGTCATGGCCTCATCGAGGTAGGAGTCGACAGCATTTAATGCGCATGAGCTAGCCGTTTAAAGGTGGACATAGAGTGGGTCGCACGCCATCGCTTTTCTCTGCGCACGCCATGGCGAGAGGCTCACGCGCGAACGAGGAGGAAGGAGGCGACTCGTTGGTCGTCGGATTGAAATCGGAAGGTGAGCTAGATCGAGTGGTCTCGACGACTCCATCGTTCGACCGTCGAAGACCGTTCGATGCCGATCCGACGGCTCACGACCCCGCCGCCGAACGACTGTGTTGGTACGGCTAGTGGGCGGGACCGAGTCAAGTGGCTCGAGCCCGAGTCCAACTCGCACCAAGGAACAGTGAAAACCGCTTAGGGTTTGAATTTGAATAAGCGATTTTGAGGATCATATAAGGTAGCAAGCAAGCTCCAAACTTTACGAAATTTTAATCGAGATTGTTGATACAGAGGAACCTCCCATGAAATTTTCAGAGGTTTTTATACACTGAATTTTCCTCCAGAAATTCCAGAAGAGGAGAAATAGGGTTTGACCGAATTTGACCTGCCTCCCAGAATTACCAAATAATTTCTAAAAATCAGGAGATAATTCAGAGGTGTTGCCAAGCCTCCCTAGAACTCAGGAGAAATATCTCCAAGGGTTTGGTATGAGATCTACGCCAAGGAGGTTTTTGGTTTTGATTTTCTATAATTCTTCTCAAAAGAATTACAGAAACAACCAAGGGCTTCAAGATGCAAGAAAAGTTTTAATTTCTCCTGATTTTCTTGCATTTGAACTCAAATCCATTTTTGGGATGTTACACTCTAGCATATATCTTCTTATATAAGGTTGCTTCAAGTTTAAGAGTTTCGCAAGAGATACAAGAAGAAGAATCAATTCTATCCTTAAGCTTAGCAAATTTAGCTCTAACTGCATTTACTACGTCTTGTACTTCATGTTCTCGTTCAATACAAAAAGAGCAAAGGCTAGAATCAACCATACCAGAAGCAACCAACTTGCTAGAATCTAAGTATTTTTCACAAGGAGCAGATTTAACCTCAACTAGCTCAGTCCTAGCATTTTCAAGTTGTTGCAAAGCAATATCATGAGCAGATTGCAGTTTAGCAAATTCTGAGTGTAGAGCATGGCAGGAAGAACATTCATCAGATTCAAGAGTCTTAGCATTTGCAAGTTCTAAAGTCAAATTATCTACTTGAGACTCTAAGTCCTTTTTCCTAGCCATGATATACTCTAAAGCCTTATCCTGACTCATGAGTTGCTTAAAGATAGTTTCGCATCTATCATAAAGGACATCATAGGAGAGAGGTACCTCATCGTCGTCGACGTCATCGGAGTCGACCATGAAGCAAACGCCGGTGAAGTCCTTGGCCTTCCCCTTCTTCTTATCTTGAGGGATCTCCTTCTCCTTGTCATCCTCGCTCCCGGAGTCCACATCGCTTAAGGATTGTTCCCCAAAAGCGGCAAGAACCCGGTGAGCTGCCTTTGTCAGCTTAGCAGCATCAAATCTTGATTTGTTCCATTGAGGCTTCTTCCAAACTGGTTTTCCCTCCTTATGGTTGCTCTTTCCTTTTAACTTGGGGCAATTTGCCCGGATATGATTAAGCTCACCACACTCATAGCAAGTCACGGGACCTCTCTTTTTGTTTCTCATATTGTTATAGGCTCGTGTGGCTTTTCTGACTATGAGGGCTAACTCGGCCTTAGGGAGACTCTCAAACTCCTCTTCATGGATTGCAGATAAACCAGCAAGCGAAAATTCAGAAGAAGACTCAGAAGACCCATCAGAAGCTCTCTTGAGCGGGTCTGCTACCAAGGCCATGTTTTCCTTTTTGGGATGATCAATCCTCTTGATATCATGAGTCTTTAGCTTGCTATAGAGCAGCTCCAAAGTCAGATCAGAGAGGTTGACGTTCTCCTCAATGGCGGTAGCCTTTATCTCCCACTCCTTGGTATTGATTGCAGCCAAGAGGTGGATGGCATTTTCAGACTGAGAATATTCAATTCCAATAGCTTTCATCTAATTAATCACTTTGTTAAAGCGACTGAAAATGTCATCGATGCTCTCTCCAGGACGCATCTCGAATTTGTTATATTCACGCTTATAGACTGTCTAGCGTACTTTCTTGATTTGGGACGAACCCTCATGGTAGGTTTCGAGGGTGTTTCAAATCTCGTGCGCAGTCTCAAGATTGCAAATTCGATCATACTCCTGTCTACCAAGCCCACCATATAAGAGGTTCTTTGCCTTATTGTTGTTAGCCAAGAGGGCTGTTGAAGCCGGCGTAACAACTTCGGGAAGAACGAGCAGGGCTCGAACAACCTCCCATATAGCTTGTCCTTCACTCTCAAGGAAGACTCGCATGCGATTCTTCTAATAGGCATAGTCATGCCCATCGAAGATATGCGGCTTAGTGGAGTACTTATCCATCGCCAAGTTCAGTGACCGGTTAAGATCAAGATTGAACTAACTTGGCTCTGATACCACTTGTTGGACCAAAAAGGCGACTAGAGGGGGGGGGGTGAATAGGAGCACGCTCACTTTTTCAACCAAGATCAAATTCAATCCAATAGCTCTGGAAGCTATGAAGATCAATATACCAGTACAGCAGAAGACTAGTATTGAATCCAATCTAAACCCCGAAGCAAAACAACCAAAATCAACATGGGCTAAAATTCTAAGTGTTGGGCGGTCTGACCTCTGTGTTAATGGCGGTCGGACCGGTCACCTTGGCTGTCGGGCCGGTCACCTTGGACGGTCTGACCTCCAGTCTGATGAATAGTAAAAATAGCCCAAAAAACAACGTTGCAAATAGATGTAACTTTTTATCTACAACTCCAAACTTGTTGAAACTTGGAACATACCTTCTCTAGGATGTCAGAAACCTATTCCAATAGAAGATCATGAAGATCCTTGGAAAAGTTATGACATTTTTCAGTTTGAGAGGAGGATGGTTCAAAACCGAGTCAAAACAAAAACTAGATCCAAAAACTTGCTCGTGGGTGATTGATGATCAAGATGATCCTAGATGTGTTCCCACATGTCACAGCAAGCTAGATCACATGAAGAAATCAATTAAAAACTCACGAATCAAAGAAAGACTCAAAATCACCAAATAGAGAGAAGAAAGACAAAGAGACACATCTTTGAGCAAACTTTCTTTGGATTGATTTGATACAGTTTGGGTTTACAGCCACTCCATCAATGGAGGACAAAGCTCAATCCAAGAGCACGAAATCAAATCAAAACTCTCTAGAACCCTAACCTCCACTAATCCTCTCCCTAAGACAAACTAGGGTTTCAACAATAATGAAACGGTTGAAGGGGGTGTAGCCACCTCCCTCCTCTATTTATAGTGGAGACTTAGACCTTCTAGAAGTTTAACTTAAATGGGTTCCCGTTAAGACTCAACACAAACGGGTCACACACGCACGCATTACAAAGCGTCGTCTTCAACACCTCTTGACCTAAACCGCTTTTCTTTGCGTTGTCTTGCGCCGCGGATTGGCAAAAGGTCACCAAGGTGGTATTTGGTAAGATTACCAAAATACCCCTTCTCGGTCCTTCTCCGAAGATCGAGTCCATCTGTGCGAAGCACTTCGCCTGTTCCGCCACGTGTAGGTTGATCAACGACTCTCCATGTCGGCAAGTCTCTCCCATCCGGCTCCCACCGAAGCCACCATGGCACTTGCATTGACTCCCATACCGCTTGATCAAACCAGTCGTACCGAACTGTCCGTTCGGTCACCCTTATCAATTCTGCACCACACTTGAGTTCATTGACCTCACCCGGCATCGTCGATCCTTCTGAACCTCAGCTCTCCAAGCCTAGTCCCGATCATCCTCGCCGTTGACCGTCGTTGACCACCAAGCAACCTGCACAGCAATAGACAAGCAAATCGAATCCGGGAACAAGTTCTTCACAACTTGACCCACGTTAGTCAAAACATGCGTCATGCAACACATATGCACTGAAACTCATGACTTTGACCTAACCAAAAAACAACGCCGCCACGACGGCCGACGTTTAAGTGACAATCGGTCCGACCGCCCCACAGGGCCGGTCGAACTGCCCGCTATAGGCCAGTCCGACCGCCCAAAAGGACTTAGCCAATTTTCAACCCCTGAAAATCTGAAACCTACTGGAAATTTAAAACCAATAGAACTTTTGACTGGAGACTCCAAAAATTATGGGACCAAGAGCAATAGAATCTCCTCTCTTGCCTACACCCTCTATTTTTGGCCCAGCTCATTTTGACACGATTAGTCATCGCGGTCCGATCACGGCCATGGCCGGTCCGACCGATTTGGGACCGGTCGGACCGCCATGCTATGGCCAGTCAGACCGCCTGTCACCTGATAGTTCTGAAACTTTATCGAAAACACGTGAAACGACAAACCGTTAACGCCATTGCCTATTGTCATATCATCCTAAGATTTGGAGCATATCCCCATGATATCCACAGAGATAATAAGTAGAATCAGTTGGAGGGATTACAACGGATTGAGAAATCTTATCGCTGAAGAATTCTATGGTTGTATACGCCGTTATCGGTTGGAACTTAGACACGACAACCATGGCGGTCGAAGGTGACTTGGACAAGGTGAAGACGAAGGTTAGGAGGATGACGACGTGTGGGGCCCACCTGGTAGAGGAACAAGGGAGTGGGCTACACGCGCGAAGAGAAATAGGGCCACACAACGATGGGCCGAGTAGGAATAGGGTTAGGGTTTTGGACCAAGACTATTTGTGAGATTATTAACAGATTTTCTTTTTAGAAAATACAGAAAATGCAAATGGCAAATAGAGAATAACAAGTGAAGTCGGAAAAATTCTAGAAAAAATTAGAAAATATATCCAAGCACATAGAATCCAAATAAAATAGTTTTAACAATTATTGATGTTGACATTAATCATATTAAATTATTTTGGTACTGAAAGTCCATGTTAAGCTGTATTAAAATTCAAATAAAATCTCCAAGGTGAATTTTTCAACTACTAACTGTTGGACCGAAAAGGCGACTAGAGGGGGGGGGGGGTGAATAGGAGTACTCTCACTTTTTCTCAAATAATTGATTTAATAATATTTTACTCCAGTAGCTATAGAAGCTATGAAAATCAGTATATCAGTACAGCGGAAGACTAATATTGAAACCAATTTAAACCCATAAGCAATACGATAAAATCAACAAGGACTAAAGCAATTCAATACACTGGCGGTCGTACCGCTGGGTCAATGGCGGTCTGACCGATTGCCTGCTGGTCTGACCGGTTGCTTTGGGCGGTCTGACCGCCGGCCTAAAGAACAGAACACAGATAGCCTGATGACGAAGTTGCAAATAGATGAAACTTTTGATCTACAACTCCAAAGTTGATGAAACTTGGAACACACCTTCTCTATGATGTCAGGAACCTATTCCAATCTAATATTGTGATAATTCTTGGAAGAATAAGAATCCTTTTCCGTTTGATTGAAGAAGGGTTCAAAATTGGATCAAAATGAAAACTTGATCCAAAAACTTGCTCGTGGGTGATTGATAATCAAGATGATCCTAGATATGTTCCCTCATGTCACAGTAAGCTAAATCATGTGGAGAATTCAACCAAAAGCTCGCGGATCAAAGAAAGACTCAAAATCATCAAATATAGAGAAAGAACGCAAAGAGACAAGATATGATCAAACTTTCTCTATATTGATTTGATATGATATTGGCTTACAGCCTCTCCATCAATGGAGGACAATGCTCAATCCAAGAGCACGAAAATCACATCAAAATCTCTAGAACCATAGCCTCCACAAAAGCTCTCCCTATGAAAATTAGGGTTTCAAAATTGCAAAACAGGCGAAGCGGAGGTACAGCAACCTCCCTCCCCTATTTATAGTGGAGGCTTAGACCTTCTAGAAGTTTGACTCAATTGGGCTCCCGTTAAGGCCCAAAACAAACGCGACACTAACGCACGCATTTTAATGCGTCGTCTTTATCTCTCCTTGACCTAACTAGCTACACCTTGCGCCATCTTGCGCCTTGGATTAGCCAATAGGTCACCCTTGTCCATCTTGCACCACGCTTGAGTACATTGACCTCACCCGGCATCGTCGATCGTTCTGGACCTCAGATCTCCAAGCCTAGTCCCGATCATCCTCGTCGTTGACCGTTGTTGACCACCAAGAAACCTGCACAACAATAGATAAGTAAACTGAATTTGGGAACAAATTCTTTACAACTTGACCCATGTTAATCAAAACATGCATCATGCAACATATATGCCCTGAAACTCATGACTTTGACCTAAGAACCTGTGGATTTCATGGGGATATGCTCCAGATCTTAGGATGATGTGACAATTGGCAATGGAGTTTATGGTTTGTCATTTCATGTGTTTTCGACAAAGTTTCAGAACTGTCAGGTGACAGGTGGTCCGACCGGCCATAGCATGGCGGTCCGACCGGTCCCAAATCGGTCAGACCGGTCATGAGCGGCGGTCGGACCGGCCGTGATCAAATAGTGTCAAATTGAGCTGGGCAAAAAATAGAGGGTGTAGGCAAGAGAGGGGATTCTATTACACTTAGTCCCATAATTTTTGGAGTCTCGAATCAAAAGTTCTATTCATTTTAAATATCCAGAAGGTTTTGGAATTTCAGGGCTTGAAATTAGGCTTAGTCCTTTTGGGCTGTCGGACCGGCCTATAGCTGGCGGTCCGACCGGCAAGGCGGGAGGTCTGACCGGCCCTGAGGGGTGGTCGGACCGGTTGTCACTTGAACGCCGGCCTTCGTGTCGGCGTTGTTCGTTGGTTAGGTCAAAGTCATGAGTTTCAGGGCATATGTATTGCTTGATGCATGTTTTGACTAACATGGGTCAAGTTGTGAAGAACTTGTTCCCAAAATTGGTTGTGCAGGTTGCTTGGTGGTCAACGACGGTCAACGGCGAGGAAGATCGGGACTAGGCTTGGAGAGCTGAGGTCCAGAACGATCGACGATGCCGGGTGAGGTCAATGACTCAAGCGTGACGCAAGATGGACAAGGGTGACCTATTAGCAAATCTGAGGCGCAAGATGGCGCTAGGTGAAGCTGTTTATGTCAAAAGGTTAAAGACGGCGCTTTGCGAAGCGTGCGTGTATGACCCGTTTGTTAGTGGGCCTTAACGGGAGCCCAATATAATCAAACTTCTAGAAGGTCTAAGCCTCCACTATAAATAGGAGAGGGTGGTGGCTGCACCACCTCTCAACCCTTTTATATTAGAAAACACTAATTTTGTTTAGGGAGAGCTAGGCGTGGAGGCTAGGGTTCTTGAAGGTTTGATTGGATTTTCGTGATCTTGGATTGACCACTGATCCTTGATGGAGTGGGTGTAATCCAGCATTAATCATGTTTTAATCTATGCAAGGTTTGCTTGAGATAAGTCTCTTTTCGTTCTTGCTTTCAATTTCGTGATTTTAGGGCTTTCTTTGATCCACGAGTTTTTGCTTGATATCGTCACATGGATTAGCTTGTTGTGTTGTGTGGGAACTCATCTAGGATCATCGTGATCATCAATCACCCACGAGCAAGCGATTGGATCTACTTTTCACTTTTGCTCGGTTTTAGACCCTTCTCCAATCAATTCGTAAAGGATATTTGTTTGTCCAAGAATTATCATAATTGTTGATTGGAATAGGTCCTTAATATCATAGAGAAGGTGTATACCAAGTTTCGTGAAGTTTGGAGTTGAGAATCAAAAGTTAGATCTATTTGCAACTTCGTCATCGTATTCGTCTTGCTATTACGAGCTCGGCGGTCGATCGCCGAGGGCACCGGTCCGATCGATTTGGTCAGTGGTCCGACCGCCAGTATAACAAAGGTCAGACCGCCCGCACATTAAATTGTTTTGATCTTTAGTGATTTTGTCATATTGCTTAGGGGGTTAAATTGGATTCAATACTAGTCTTTCGCTGTACTGGTATATTGATCTTAATAGCTTCCTCATAGCTATTGGAGTGAAATTGTGTTGAATTCATAATTTATGAAAAAAGTGAGCGTGCTCCTATTCACCCCCCTCTACTCGCCTTTTCGGTCCAACAAGTGGTATCAGAACCCGGTTAGTTCAATCTTGATCTTAACCGGTCACTGAACTTTGGCGATGGATAGATTCTCCACTAAACCGCATATCTTCGATGGGAACGACTATGCCTATTTGAAGAATCGTATGCGAGTATTTCTTGAGAGCGAGGTTAGGACGCCTGCTTCTGCAGTTCTTTTGGCTAACAACAACAAGGCCAAGAACCTTTTATATGGTGCGCTTGGTAGACAAGAATATGATCGGATCTGCAATCTTGCAATTGCGCACGCGATTTGGAACACCCTATCATGAGGGTTCGTCCCAAATCAAGAAAGTGCGCCAAACAATCTATAAGCGCGAATACAACAAATTCGAGATGCATCCTGGAGAGAGCATCGATGACATTTTAAGTCGCTTTAATAAAGTGATTAATCATATAAAAGCTGTTGATATTGAATACTCTCAATCTGAAAATGCCACCCATCTCTTGGCTGCAATCAACACCAAGGTGTGGGAGATGAAAGCTACTGCAATAGAGGAGAATGTTGATCTTTCGAGTCTTACATTGGAGTTGCTTTATAGCAAACTCAAGACCCATGAAATTAAAACAGTTGATCATCCTAAGAAAGACAACATGGCATTGGTAGCAGATCCTCTGAAAAGAGCTTCTGATGGTTCTCTTGAATCTTTTTCTGGTTCTTCATTTGCTTGTTTATCTACTATTCATGAAGAGGAGTTTGAGAGTATTTCTGAGTTTGAGTTAGCCCTCCTTGCTAAAAAATTTACACGAACCTACAATAATGTGAGAAACAAAAACAGAGGTGGTCCGGTGACATGCTACGAGTGTGGTGAGCTCAATCATATCCGGGCAAATTGCCCCAAGCTGAAAGGTAAGAGCAATCATAAGGAGGGAAAGCCAGCTTGGAAGAAGCCTCCATTCAACAAATCAAGGTATGAGGCTAGTAAGCTTGTGAAGGCCGCTTACCGGGTTCTTGTCGCTTTTGAGGATCAATCCTTGAGCGATGTGGACTACGGGAGCGAGGAGGACAAGGAGGAGGAGATCCCTCAAGACAAAAAGAAGGGGAAGACCAAGGACTTCACTGGCATGTGCTTCATGGCCGACACTGACGACATTGACGACAATGAGGTACCTCTCTCTTATGATGTCCTTTCTGCTAAATATGGTTCCATATATGAGCAACTGCTTAGTCAAGATGAAGCGCTAGAATTTGTCATGACTAAAAATAAGAAACTAGAGTAAAAAATTGGTAAACTGAAATTAGAACTTGCAAATGTTAAGACTCTTGAACCTGATGAATGTTCATCTTACCATGCTTTGCTTTCAGAATTTGCTAAACTGCAATCTGCTCATGATACTGCTTTGCAACAACTTGAAAATGCTAGGACTGGGTTAGTCGAGGTTAAAACTGCTCCTTGTGAAAAATGCTTAGAGTCTAGCAAGTTGATTGCTTTTGGTGTGGCTGATTCTAGTTCTTGCACTTTTTGCTTAGAACGCGAACGTGAAGTGAAAGATATTTTAAAAGTAGCTAAAGCTAAATATGCAAAACTTAAGGACAGTATTGAGTCTTCTACATGTGCTTCATGTCCTGCTCTTAAACTTGAAACTGCTTTATATAAGGAAAAATATGCTAAAGCTATTAAAGGTAAAACTTGTGAGTCATGTGCTAATTTTGAAAAAGAAAATACTTATCTTAAGGATACCTTAGAAAAATTCTCTAAAGGTAAGAAACAATTAAACATGATTCTGGACTAGTCTAAAACTACTTATAAGAAGCAAGGATTAGGATACAATTCTTTTCAAGACAATTCAAAGCCAAAAGTCACTCAAGTCTTGGAAAAAGGTCTAGTTGAATTTAAAACCGAACCTGTAAAAACTATTTTTAAATCTGCGGGTTATTTGCAACCATCTACTAAGCCAAAGGGTGCTTCTTCTAGTGGTATTAAGTATCATTGCACCTATTGCAAAAAGAATGAGCATTTGATTGAGTTTTGTTGGCGTAGGTTGAAACATGATAACAAAATTTTTGCTAGAATTTCATACAATCAACCTAGAGCTTTTATGACACATGATAACATAGAAAAGAAGAAACCTGGCTTAGAATTTGTTTCACATGCTTATCATCATGCTCCTAGACATGATAATTCTCATGTTAATGTTTTCATTGCTCATAACAAAACATCAAATAAGAAAATGATAGCACTTCTGCTTTGCATACTACTCGCAGACGTGTGTCTCAGTACTGGGTTCCTAAGTCTATCTTAACTAACCCCAGTATCGAGACACATCGTTCTTATGTGCCTTGATTTTCAGGATTTCTGCGAAAAAAAGAAGGACACATGGTTTGTTGACTCCGGCTGTTCACGTCACATTACCAGAGACTCAATATGGTTCACTTCCTTCACGCGGTCGATGGGTGATGATTTCATCACTTTTGGGTATGATAGTCTTCAGACCTTTTTGCTTAAGAATGATTTTGAGATGGGTAAGGTAGACAAGACTTTATTCATTCTTAGGCGTGGTAATGACTTCCTGCTTGCTCAAATTTACGTTGATGATATTATTTTTGGTGGTTCTTCTAATGCTCTTGTTTCCAGCTTTTCTGAGACTATGTCCAGTGAATTTGAGATGAGTATCATGGGAGAGCTTAATTGCTTTTTGGGACTTCAAATAAAGCAATGCAAGGAAGGAACTTTTATCCATCAGACGAAGTACACTAAAGATCTACTCAAACGTTTCGACATAGGTGATTGCAAGCCAATCTCTACTCCCATGACAACTTCGACTATTTTGGATCCAGATGAGGAAGGAGAAGCTGTGGATCAACGCGAGTACCACAGCATGATTGGCTCCCTTCTGTATCTGACGGCCTCGAGACCAGACATTCACTTTACGGTATGCCTTTGTGCAAGGTTTCAGGCGTCTCCAAGGACTTTCCATCGCCAAGCCGTTAAGCGCATATTCAGGTATTTACACTCTACCCTTTTATATGGCATTTGGTATTCCTGCTCTTCAGCTTTGTCCATTAGGGGTATTTCAGATTCTAATTTTGCGGGTTGTCGGTTAGATAGGAAGAGTACCTTAGGCACCTATCACTTCCTAGGCACTTCACTTGTATCTTGGTCTTCTAGAAAGCAGTACTATGTTGCACAATCCACTGCTGAAGTTGAATATATAGCTGCTGCTAGTTGCTGTAGTCAGATTTTGTGGATGGTAACCACTCTTAAGGATTATGGGTTAAATTTTGCTAGTGTTCATCTTTTCTGTGATAACACTTCTGCTATTAACATTGCTAAGAACCCTGTGCAACACTCTAGGACTAATCACATAGACATTCGCTATCACTTCCTTAGAGACCATGTCGAAAAAGGTGATATTGTGCTATACTTTGTGGAGTCCGAGGCTCATGTGGCTGATATCCTCACCAAGCCGTTAGACCCAACTAGGTTTGCCACCTTGAGAAGCGAGTTAGGGGTAATTTATCCCTTTGGGTTGGTTTGAGGGGGAGTTCGATCTTTTCTGATCTTACCTTGTTCTTTTGATCTTTTCTTGTTCTTTTCTGAACCGTTTGATCGTTTTGAACTTTTAGGTTTTTAGGCTTTTATTGCATCTCATTGTATCATATTGCATTCATATGAAAAATTCAACAAATGGTATGAAAAATCCAAGTCATACTCAAAAAGATGCATTGTAATGACAGTTTTTTTCTACTTATCTTTTAAGATTGATGAAGCTTTGCCTATTACCCTTTGGAGCTTTAGTATTTCAATTCTTGCTCAATGCCATGTCTAGTTCTTTGACTTGCTAGAATTATCATACTTCTACATGTGTAGCTAAGTCTTTGCTATATGAGCTAGAACTCTAAAAACAACTCGAACTAAAAATTGCAATTTGTGGATGTTTTAGCGAGTTGCGCAATTAGTGCTCCTTTTGTGACATTGGCCCCGTCAGAATTGCTTTGTTAGCTCTTTAATCTAAAATTGACCCGTACTTGAGCTTCTAGTGTTCTTGAGATTCTAAAACTGCTCTTGTGAAACATGAAAAATCAAAAAGATTGTCTTATGCTTAAATTGTGTCAAACTACTCTTACGAGACTGCTTGTCAATGACATGAACTTGGAGATAGTTTGATGAACCAGACGATCTCATGGGGACTGCTTGTCAGAAATGACATGAACCTCAAGATTTGTCGCCCTGATAGAAGTTTAGAAAGAGTTTGTGGATGGCTCTTAGTCTAGGATCTTCTTTACTAAGATATACCTTTAATCAACTTCTGGTCGAAGCTTAGGATGATTTTGTGGATGGCTCCTAGTCCAGGATCTTGTCACTAAGTTGGATCATTAGTCAACTTCAATATTCAGTGCAAATGAATTTTTTTTGAAAAATAGGCATTTGAGATATTTGAGCAAAATAATTCAATACGGGACCTGATTGTCTCTTAATGTGGTCTTTGTTAGCTTTTTGATCTTACTTTGACATTTTTGATATGGCCAGTTTCACTTTAGGATCCCTGTTGATGAACTTGCTGACTTTTGAAGCTTTGCTTAAATTGATCAAATATATTGTTTTACTTTTGAGCCTTTGTGCGTAGCTTTGATATATATGTCTTATCATGATCTTGCTACGATGTCAGGCTTGATATGTTGTTTGTGCAATATTAGAGATGCTAGCTTGTTCTTTTGGATAATCTCCAAAGCTTCTTGTAATAAAAAAATGAAAAATACAAAAATGAAGCCACTCCATTGCACTTCATGCATATTCCTTCTTATGCTTCTTATGTTTTGCTTCTTTCTTCATTCTGCATTTGTTATCTCTGGATGAGAGGAAGGCGTGATTCCTTGATGACTCCATTGTTAAAGGGGGAGAAGATGTGTTAAAATGTATTAATGCTATGCATAGGGGGAGAGATTTTTGGAGAAGATGGATCTTTCAATGTTTATATCATTGTTGTACAAAGAGGGAATATATATAAAAATGATAAAAAGGGGGAGAAATTGAAAATTTAAAAGTTTCTGAAATTTGAGGATCATATTGAGGGGGAGTTCTTGAGTTGCATTATTATTGTCTTATTGAATATTCTGCACTTGAATTGCATTCATTTATCCTCACAATTATCATAGGTCAATTGAAAAATTGTTCTTTCATATGGACCTCAAGTGAGAATTTTGACTCCTTTATGGAAATCAAAGTTTTTATGCTTTCTTTTGCCTTATCTCACTTGCCTATACTATTCTGATGCCAGCTTGGTCATTTTCATTGCTTTTTCTTGCTTATGTACCAAGTTGTGCCTTTGTGCGAAAACGAAAGTATTTTACTTTTCAAACCTCCAAATTACATTTTCTGGATTATTGTCATTGTGTTCATCAAAGGGGAGATTGTGGATTTCATGGGGATATGCTCCAGATCTTAGGATGATGTGACAATTGGCAATGGAGTTTATAGTTTGTCGTTTCACGTGTTTTCGACAAAGTTTCAGAACTGTCTGGTGACAGGCGGTCTGACCGGCCATAGCATGGCGGTCCGACCGGTCCCAAATCGGCCGGACCGATCATGAGCGGCGGTCAGATCGGCCGTGACCAAATAGTGTCAAATTGAGCTGGGCCAAAAATAGAGGTTGTAGGCAAGAGATGTGATTCTATTGCACTTGGTCCCATAGTTTTTGGAGTCTCCAGCCAAAAGTTCTATTCGTTTTAAATTTCCAGAAGGTTTCGGAATTTCAGGGCTTGAAATTCGGCGAAGTCCTTTTGGGCAGTCGGACCGGCCAAGGCTGGAGGTCCGACCAGCCCTGAGGGGCGGTCGGACCGGTTATCACTTGAACGCCGACCTTCGTGGCGGCGTTATTCGTTGGATAGGTCAAAGTCAGGAGTTTCAGGGCATATGTATTGCATGATGAAAGTTTTGACTAACATGGGTCAAGTTGTGAAGAACTTGTTCCCAAAATCGGTTTACTTGTCTACGGTTGTGCAGGTTGCTCGGTGGTCAACAACGGTCAACGGCGAGGAAGATCGGGACTAGGCTTGGAGAGCCGAGGTTCAGAACGATCGACGATGTCGGGTGAGGTCAATGACTCAAGCGTGACGCAAGATGGACAAAGGGTGACCTATTAGCAAATCCGAGGTGTAAGATGGCGCTAGGTGAAGCTGTTTAGGTCAAAAGGTTAAAGACGGCGCTTTGCGAAGCGTGCGTGTGTGACCCGTTTGTTAGTGGGCCTTAACGGGAGCCCAAGAGGATCAAACTTCTAGAAGGTCTAAGCCTCCACTATAAATAGGAGAGGGTGGTGGCTGCACCACCTCTCAACCCTTTTATATTAGAAAACCCTAATTTTGTTTACGGAGAGCTACACGTGGAGGCTAGGGTTCTTGAAGGTTTGATTAGATTTTCATGATCTTGGATTGACCACTGATCCTTAATGGAGTGGGTGTAATCCAGCATCAATCACGTTTTAATCTGTGCAAGGTTTTCTTGAGATAAGTCTCTTTTCGTTCTTCCTTTCAATTTCGTGATTTTAGGGATTTCTTTGATCCACGAGTTTTTGCTTGATATCGTCATGTGGATTAGCTTGTTGTGTTGTGTGGGAACTCATTTAGGATCATCGTGATCATCAATCACCCATGAGCAAGCGGTTGGATCTAGTTTTCACTTTTGCTCGGTTTTAGACCCTTCTCCAATTAGATCGTAAAGGATCTTTGTTTGTCCAAGAATTATCATAATTGTTGATTGGCATAGGTCCTTAATATCATTGAGAAGGTGTATACCAAGTTTCGTGAAGTTTGGAGTTGAGAATCAAAAGTTAGATCTATTTGCCACTTCGTCATCGGGGCTGTTCTTGCTGTTCTGGGCCTTGGCGGTCAGACCGCCCGAGGGCACCGGTCCGACCTATTTGGTCAGAGCTCCGACTGCCAGTATAACAGAGGTCAGACCGTCTGCACATTAAATTGTTTGATCTTTGGTGATTTTGTCATATTGCTTAGGGTGTTAAATTGGATTCAATATTAGTCTTCCGCTGTACTGGCATGTGGATCTTAATAGCTTCCTCATAGCTATTGGAGTGAAATTTTGTTGAATTCATAATTTGTGAAAAAAGTGAGCATGCTCCTATTCACCCCCCTCTAGTCGTCTTTTCGGTCCAACACAACCGAATATTGCCGCCACGACGGGCGACGATCCAAGTGAAAACCGGTCAGACCGCCCCTAGGGCCGGTCTGACCGCCCACCATGGCCGGTCTGACCGCCACCTATTGGCCGGTTATACTGCCAGTAATGACTTAGCCGTATTTCCTCTCTAGAAAACCGAAACCTACTGGAATTTTCAATCCAATAGAACTTTTGACTGGAGACTCCAAAATTATAGGACCAAGTGCAATAGAATCTCCTTCTTGCCTACACCCTCTATTTTTTTGGCCCAGCTCAATCCACACTTTCTGAAGTTGGACGGTCCGACCGCCGCTATCACCGGTCGAACCGCCCTTGGACCGGTCTGACCGCCGCTTCGGCCAGTCAGACCATGTGAGACCTGATAGTCCTGAAACTTTGCCGAAAACACATGAAACGATAAACCGTTAACGTCATTGCCAATTGTCACATCATCCTAAGATCTGGAACATATCCCCATGATATGCACACTAACTAATCATTAGGTTTTTAAAGCTCAGAAAATTAGGATGTTACAAACCTCCCCCCTAAAGGAATCTCGACCCCGAGATTCAAGCTAGCTAGAGAAAAGGCTAGGAAACTTGGGTTTCAAGTCTTCTTCACGCTCTCACGTCGCTTCTCCTTCTGAGTGGTTGCTCCACTGAACTTTTAAAAAATGAATGGTCTTGCTTCTGGTCTGACGCTCTGCGACATCCAAAATCTTGACTGGTTGCTCCTTGTAAGTGAGGTCTTCCTTCAACTCGATTGAATCCAAAGGGGTTTGTTCTGACGGCACACAAAGACACTTTTTCTGCTGAGAGACATGGAACACATCATGCACTCCTGCTAATGTCTGTGCCAGCTCAAGCTGGTAAGCTACTTCTCCTCGACAGCTCACAATCTTGAATGGACCAACATAACTAGGGGCAAGCTTCCCTCTGGCATGAAACCTTTTGACACCTCTCAACAGAGTAACTCAAAGATAAATGAAATCCTCTAGTTCAAAGCTGAGATCACGATCACGGTTATCAGCATAATTCTTCTGCCTTGACTTAGCTATCTTTAATCTTTCTTTGTTCATAGACACTTGGTCTTCTGCTTTTTGAATAATACTAAACGTTCAGCTATTTATGACCAATTCAAAGGGGTTCTGCATGCACGACCATACAAGACTTCAAATGGTGACATTTGTAGACTGGCTTGGTAACTATTGTTGTACGAGAATTCTGCATACGATAAATTTTTATCCCAACTAGTAGCATTAGCTAGAGCATAAGCTCTCAACATACTCGTTCAGTCTGCCGATCTGTCTGAGGGTGATACGCAGTACTAAAATTCAGGTGAGTTCCCAAAGCTTCATGCAGACTCTGCTAGAAACGAGAGGTGAACTAAGATCCTCGATCTGACACTATCTTCTTAGGAACACCATGCAAACTGACAATTCTTGACAATGTATAACTTTACAAGGCGATCTCCTGAGTAGGTGGTTTTGACTAGCAAAAAGTGGGCAACCTTCGTCAAACAATCAACTATTACCCAAATCGAATCATAACCTGATTGAGTTCCGGACAAACCAGTAATGGAATCCATCCCGATTTCCTCCCATTTCCACTCCAAAATCTTTAGTGGTCGCAACAGACCTGCTGGTCACTGATGTTCCACCTTTACTTTCTGACACACGTCACGCAAGGTGATGAACTCTACGACTTCTCACTTTAAATTTGGCTACCCAAACTTATTCTTAGCATCCTAATATATCTTAGTACTTCCAAGCTGAATAGAATACTTTGAGTCATGGGCTTCCTTCAAGATTAGCTGTCTCAAACAATCGATGTCTAGCACACAGATACGTCCATTTATCTAAAGCGTATCTTGATCATCCTAGGTGAAGTCCTTGAATTTACCTTCTCCCATCTTAAGCTTTATATATGCTAACACATGATCCTTTGGTTGGGCAGTGCAAATCTACTTCTCTAGTGTAGACTGAACTTCTAAAATGACCACAAATCCTTCGGCTACCACTTCTAACTTCAGCTTCTGAAACTCTTCGTG
This sequence comes from Hsuehochloa calcarea, assembly GCA_036346395.1. Lineage (NCBI taxonomy): Eukaryota > Viridiplantae > Streptophyta > Magnoliopsida > Poales > Poaceae > Hsuehochloa > Hsuehochloa calcarea. The sequence goes on along the minus strand of CM070615.1, from coordinate 13,152,788 downwards.
AAGTTCCAGATAATTCTCTTTTACTTCCAAAGCATTGTAGTAGCTCTCACGACTTAAAGCATCTGTGTGGATTGGTCGTAAAAAACCATGTGGATTGGTCGTAAAAAACCATGCGGACTGGTCATAAATTTTGTGATGATGAATAATTGACGTTTGGGTTGTATTGACATTTGCGGTCGTGAAAGTTTCGGTTGTTGGATTTTTAGTGTGAGTGGTTGGATCATGCCTTGTATCGGGTGGTCTAATTAGTGATACTCGATGATCCATTTTAACTGGATTCAGAGTATTGTAGCTTTAAGTACCGAGTAATATAGTTCCGAGTACTGTAGCTCCGAGTTCTAAGTGTTAGTTTTTTAGTACTATAGATATGAGTAACGAGTGGTAGAGCTCCGAGTAATGTACTCAATCGTAAGTCGAGGTGTGTATCGAGTACGAAGGGCAGTCGGAGTTGCATGGTCTAAGGTCAGGAAGCTACAGTGCACGGTCGATGGTTGAAGCTACAGTGATTGGTCGATGGTCGAAGCTACAGTGTGTGATCGATGGTCGATGGACTGTAGTCGTAGGCTTCATGATTGGTAGTCGTGGGCTTCGTGCTAAGTGGTCGTGCGCTTCTGATAAGTGGTCATAGGCTTTACGAAGTGGTCGTAGGCTTTTGGGAAGTGGTCGTACGATTCTAGTAAGCGGTCGTAGGTCTCTGGTAAGTGGTCTTACGCTTCTGATAAGTGGTCGTATGCTTTGAGTGCTTCAATACTTGTTTTCTTCGAGTACCTTGAGTACTCGTGTCTGGTTGGCAAGCGGTATTACCGGCGCATACACAACGGTAAAGACCGGTTTTACAGAGTGATCTTGAGTTATTTTTCTGAAAGCTAGATTTTAAGGTCGTGGTTGATCTGTCTCGTGTTTATTGATAAATGAGAGTGTGATATACGTGTGTGAACAGATATTGGTCAAGTTGGAGAACTTGTACCAGGAAAACATTCTTTGATCTTGAGAGACCATGTGAGAGGTCCTCCACTCTAAGTGATGAGTATTTGACAAGTGTGTTGATTAGATTGAGAGTTGAGGTTTTGGTTTGGACTGCTTTACGGTCGAAGTCGTCGAAATCGGAACTACTGCTGTGTATGGAGCGGAAGTTCGATTAATCGAACTACCGTGTTGAAAAGGAACTTCCGATTTATCCGGTTTTGCTCTCATTGAAGGAAATCGGAACTTCCGCACAAGGGTAGCGGAGTGTCAGATATCTGACATTGAGTGTTCTCTGGGAATTTAAATCGGAATTAAATATCTGGAAAGTCGGTTGTTCCGGATATCGGAAGTACCGCAGTGTTGAGCGCGGAACTTCCGATATTCTGACAAATCGGATGTTCGAAATCGGAACTTCATTTGTGGTAATTGCGGAACTTCGATTGTGTCGAATCGTGCAGAAGATTATTTTGTGGATTTTGATCTTGTATGAGTTTGAGTCTTATACAAATGTTGATGCTATGTTATTGTGCAATGCTATGTGATGTGTTTTTGTCTGTGTTGACTGCAGGGCATCAAGATGGAGTCGTGGCGAGACACGTGGACCGGACTAGGCGCAGGAGGCGTTGAGGTCAGAACGGTTGAGATGTGTCGAAGACGGCGTGAATCTTGAAGCGGTTGCGAGTCGTGCACAACAAGGTGTACGGGAGGCTTCCAGAAGGTGCGCAAGGGGCGAAAGGGTCTTTTCGCAAAGCGGCAAAAGTGGAGGCGGTTCCGTTCGGTTGTAGCGGGCTTAATGGGTTGGAGGCCCATTAGCCAAGGCTATAAATAGGGGAGAACCCTGGAGTTAGGGTTAGACTTTTGGGAGAAAGAAAATTAGGGTTAGCCTTAGCAAAAAGGTTTGTTTTGCTTTGAGAGTTTGTTGAGAGAGAATGAACTGAAAATCTTGTAATCATTCCTCTGTGGTTCCTTGTAATATTTTGATTTCTATTTAATGAATCTCTGAGGTTTTGATTACTTGCCTATGCCTTTCTCTATTCCCTTTCTCGTTCATGTTGAATATTTAAGGTTTTGATGTATCTTTTGATTCGACGTATGAAATAGCATGAAACTTGATATCTAGAGTCGTTTTGCTATTGCTAATGGATTCCCAAAGTCTCATGAACTAAGAATCTGAGAATCGTGTCTATTTTGGGTTTTGGTCTTTCTTTCCCCTTCTTCAAGAAATCCATATTTAGCTTGATTTTTGGATCTTTGTTTGCGATTCTTCTCCATAAGGTCAAGATGGTGTTTAGGATGATGTCCTGTGAACCTTGACCTGAGAAGAGCACTCAAGATTTCGCATTTTGGATTTTTGGGAAAAACCGAGCGCCTTGTTCTTCTTCGGGACAATCGAACTTCCGATTGTCCATGGCGAACTACCTCGGCGGAACTTCCATGCTGAACCCCGAACTTCGGAGTGCGGAACTACACGGGTAGAATCGAACGTCCGATTTCTCGAGCGATCTGAAACTTCATTTTTGTTCTCGATTTTGCTTCACTCTTCTTGAGATATCGAGAGGACTTTGTAGGTCTTATTTAATTACAGCAAAGGGAGTTATTAATTTTAAAGCACCATTCACCCCCTCTGTTGCCATTTCGGTCCTTCAATTGGTATCGAGCGGTTAGCTCTTCTTTATAGATCTTAACGGTCTTGAGCCATGGCAGCGGACAAGTATTCCACCAAGCCTCCAGTCTTTGATGGTGCGGATTACCCCTTCGGAAGAGCCGAATGGAAACGTATATCCGGCTCGGGGTATGCCATCGGAGAAAGGTGAAAGTCGAGTTTCTTTGTTCTGCCGATGAGAACATCAATGTGGGAAATATGGTCGATGTTGAGGCAAATGCTAAGGCAAGGAACATTATCATTCGAGGTTTGAGCGAAGTGAGTTTGATCGTATTTCTCATTTGATTTACGCTTATGACATCCGGGTGACCCTCGATGCATACCATGAGGCACCACTCAGATTAAGACGGTTCGACAAGACCAGTTCAAGCGAGAATATAGTAAATTTGAGATGCTTCTTGGTGAATCTCTTGGCGAGTGCTTTTCGCGTTTTCATAAGATTTTGAGCAACCTCCGAGCGGTCGGTCTTACATACCCGACTCGGATAACGCTCGACAGATGCTTTCTGCACTCGATCTTCGTGTTTGGGAGATGAAAGTGACTACCATCAAGGATAGCACGGACCTCTCGACCCTGACTCTTGATGCGCTTTACTCGCGTCTCAAGACTCACGAGATTGACATTGTCTCTCGAAGGTCGAAGTCACGATCGATGGCTTTAGTCAGATCCCACTTCGGATCTTCTTACGAGTCGATCGTGGGTTCTCCTAGCTGCTCTCGTGACATAGCGATGATCGATTAGAGCGACTTGAGGATGAGCAGCTAGCCCTCCTAGCTCGGAAGTTTTCTCATGCTTACAAGAGGAGGAGGGATGGTAAAGAGGAGGTCTGTGATTTGTTTGAGTGTGGTGGCCCCAACCACATCCGAGCAAACTGTCCCAAGCTTGGGAAGGGCAAAGGTGACTATGGCGGTTCGGGCAAGAACGACTACATCGACAAGAACCGCAACACGAAGCCCTCAGCACCTGACCAAGGCAAGAAGAAGTTCCGCAACTTTGGGAAGGCAAAGAAGCTGTTCCATCGCGTCCTCACCGCCCTCGACGAGCTGGACACCAGCGAGGTGGAGGGATGGAGTGACGATGACGGAAAGGACGATCAAGATCCCAAGGACGACGGCAACTTCTCCGGCATGTGCTTCATGGCCAACGACATCGACATCGTGACGACAAGTGTACTCCGACTCCGATGAGGTTAGTCCCACTTACGACCAGCTTAATGATGCTTTTCTTAAGCTAGGTAGATTTCATGCTAAGTCTAGGGCTAAGTGTACTGAGTTGGAAAAAGAAGTAGTTAGACTATCACGGGAGCTTACCTCACTTACATCTGCTCCCTCCCGTGATGATTGTGACACTTGCTGTGCTTTGCTTGATGACATGGAAAAACTAAGGACCTTGCATGATAGTGTGTCCTCTGAACTAGACATGATTAAGGTGGAGAACATTAGTCTTCTTGCTGAACTAGAGATGAGTAGGGTAGCACCTCCTTCGTCTACTACTGTTGAGACTTCTGTTTGCACCTCGTGTGAGGTTAAGGACAACTCATTTAGAGGTCTATATACCATGTTGCTTGATCTGCCCGAGACTTGTGAAAATTGTAATAATTTGAAGATGAACTTAAAGCAGGCGGACCATAAAATTCTTGAACTACAAGCTTTCTTACTTGAGCCTATTGCTTCATGTGTTAAGCATCCCAAACTTCTCACTGAACTTGAATCTGTCTCCAAGCGCTTTCAAGAACTAGTTGATGAAAATAACAAATTGGCCAAGTTTGCTTCTAAGGACCCTGTTAGCTTACCTTGCAAGCATTGTAATAAACTAAAATATGATTTGATTGCTTTGGATGAAAAATGTGTGAAGCTAACTAAGGACATTCTAGAGACACAATCATCCGCTTGTATTGTGTGTCTTTGGGAAGAAGTCTAAGTGTTTGGTAGAGGCGCCTAGCATCGTGAACCAATCTGCTAGCGATGGACTGTCCCCCCAAAGTCGGCTGTGCGTGCACAAGCCAATCTTTCCTCTGCTGTTGGTTCTTCTTCTGCTCCCTTACCTTCTGCTGTCTCTTCTTCCCCCTGCTCTTCTTGCACCTCTCTCTTTCGGGAGTGTCAGTATCTTATGAACACTCTCGAGAGGTTTGTAGGAGGCAAGAAGAAGCTCAATCTCATTCTAGACAAATAAAAAATTTGCAGATTTAATCAAGGTCTAGGGTATGATATCCAGGAGGATATGAGGAAGCATCCACCTGTCGTGCTCAAAACCATAGCACCAGGAGTGATCAAAACTAAGCCCAGGACTGAGAAAGTCAATTTTAATTCAGCGGGTTTTGTTCAAAGGATTTCTGACAGCAAGGTGATTCCACCTGCAGCTTCGGCCCCTCAGAAGGCGAAGTATCATTGCACCTTCTGTCAGAAAGATGGACATTTAGTTGATCATTGCTTCAGGCGCGCCAAGATCGCGCGTAGAGACCGTGTTGAGTCTCTTAGGCACATTCGGGTCAGCCCGAGATCTTGAGTGCACCTAAGACCAACACGAGGTCTAGGTTTGTTCCATCGATGATTTTGGGCGAGATCGAGGACTTGGTTTTTCCGAGTTTTACGAGTTTCGTCCTCATGCTCCCTTTGGTCGTAATCTCCGCCGTCCCGAGGGTAGATCTCGTTTTCCTTCGAGATAGCTACCGCGGCGAGATCGACATATTCTCGCACTTCGACTCGCTCTTCCATAGCGATCGGATCCAAAGAACAGTGAGATCTTTGACTTGTTGAGTGACAAAGAGCGTAGGGTAGATAGAGGTCGATCTTGCTTGACTACTTCATCACATTCGCCGTGTTACTCGGTATTGGGTGCCAAAATCATCGTTGATTCACCCGATCTTGAGACTTTACTCTGTCGACTCGTGGTCGCCGGCCGGGAAGGAAAGGTGCGGATTGTAGACTCGGTTGTTCACGTCATATGGTGGTGAGTCTCGTTGGTTTTCTTCCTAGCCCGCGCTCCGGTGATGAGACGATCACCTTGGAGATGCTTCATTTGGCGCGTCATCGCTAAAGGTCTTGTGAGCATTAATGATTCTTTTATTTTAAAAGATGTTGCCTTAGTAAGTAAGCTGCGGTATAATCGCTTTCGGTCTCTCGACTTCGATGACGGTTTCGAGGTGAGCTTTAAGAAAAACAATTGCAAAATTCTTGATTCTTGGGTAGTCTAGTTTGCGGGATTTCGATATGGGAGGATCTTTCGTGCTGATTTTTCCGGATCTTCCGGTGATCCTCTCCGATGTTTAATTGCTTCGAATCCGTGATTTGACTTTCGGCATAGGAGACTTGGTCATATAGGATTTGATCATCGACCGAGTTAGCGGCCACGATCTCATTCGTGGTTTGCGAAACTCAAAATGGTCAAGGATCTTGTTTGTGCTCCTTGCCGCACGGCAAAATGGTTCTTCTTCACATCCTCCGATTCTGATGACTATGACAGATGCACGTGTCAAGCGCTCCATATGGACACGATGGGACCGGCTAGAGTGCGATCGATGGGAGGAAGTGGTGCGTACTTGTCGTGGTCGATGACTTCTCGAGGTATTCTTGGGTGTTTTCTTAGCCTCGAAGGATGAGGCGTTTACTCTTTTCGTGGTCTTTTAGTAGGCTTTCGTTGAGCTCCCGGTGCATTACGAGCAATTCGCGATAATGGCACCGAGTTCAAGAATTCCTACTTTGAGAGTTTTGTGGTGAGGCAGTGTAGAGCACCGGTTCTCGTCTCCATCGTCCCTCAACAAAATGGCGTTGTGGAGAGGAAGAACCGTACCTTAGTCGAGATGGCGGACGATGCTTGATGAGTACTCTACACCTAGGAAGTTTTGGGTGAGGAATTGCTACTGCTTGTCATGTTTCTATGAGTTTTCTTGGGCACTCTTGCATCGCACTTCTTATGAGTTGAGATATGGGCGAAAACCAGCGTCTCTCGCATTTTCGTGTGTTTGGTTGCAAGTGTTTTATTCTCAAGTCAGGAACCTAGATAAGTTCGAGTCACGATCTTGTGATGGGATCTTTACGGGTTACTCGACTTCTTCTCGTGCCTATAGAGTGCAGGCTGCGAGTCTAGTAAATTGTTAGAAACTCGTGAGGTGACCTTGATGAGGCCATCCGAGGACTAGGCACGATATCTCGAGTTCCTTAGAGCGATGCGAGTCCATCTTTGTGGGCGATGAGGAGGATGGAGATGAGGGTTGTTTACCCGATCCAGTTCCTTCTCCTCCTTGAGGTGCCTTCTTCCACCGCACCTCGAGGAGATCGACCCTTACCTTACGCTTCTTACGAAGCTAGTGGCTCTGTTCCTATCTCATCCGCTAATGAGGTAGAGGCCACTTCTTCATCTCACCTGGACCTCCAAGACACATTCAAAGGACCATCCTTGAGAGGATCATTGGAGACCTCTTTGAGCGTGTCACACGTTCTAAAAGCGGTTTGTCTCTTTCTGTCTCCATTACGCCTTCGTCGCCTCATTTGAGCCTAAAGATGTTTGTCATGCTCTATCTGACGAGTCTTGGACAAACGCTATGCATGAGGAGTTGGAAAACTTTGAAAGAAACAAGGTCTGGTCTCTTGTTGAGCCCCCTCAAGGTCACAATATCATTGGGACCAAATGGGTGTTCAAAAATAAGCAAAGTGAAGATGGGTTAGTCATTCGAAACAAGGCTAGGCTGGTAGCTCAGGGGTACTCTCAAGTTGAGGGTCTAGATTTGAAGAGACCTTTGCCCTGTAGCTAGACTTGAAGCCATTAGAATCACGCTTGCCTTTGCGGCTTCTAAGGGTTTCAAGCTTTACAGATGGATGTCAAGAGTGCCTTCCTCAATGGCCTTATTGAGGAAGAAGTCTATGTGAGACTGACCTCTGGTTTGAGAACCCCAAATACCCTAACCATGTCTACAGGCTTTCCAAAGCCTTGTATGGACTCAAGCAGGCTCCCAGAGCTTGGTATGAAAGGCTTAAGTCCTATCTGCTGAGTCATGGTTTTGAGATGGGTAAAATTGACAAGACCATGTTCATTCGCCGTCTTGGCACTGATCTTCCGCTCGTCGGATCTATGTGGATGACATTATCTTTGGCGGCTCCTCGCATGCTCGCTTCCAGTTTTCCGATGTCATGAGCTCGGAGTTTGAAATGAGCATGATGGGCGAGTTGAGCTTCTTCCTTGGCTTCCAAATCAAACAGACTCGGAGGGTACCTTTCTTCATCAAGGCAAATACACTCGAGACCTCTGAGCGTTTGACATGAATGATGGAAAGCCATATCAACTCCAATGGCATCTACAAATGCTCGGATCCGGATGAAGGCGGCGAACACGTTGACCAAAAGGATTTCAGAGCATGATTGGCTCTCTCTTGTACCTCACGACCTCGAGACCGGACATACACTTTTCGTGTGTCTTTGTGCTCGGTTTGAGCTTCTCCTCGCGTATCTCACCGTCGAGCGGTGAAGCGCATCTTCGGTACCTTGAGCTACCATTGACTATGGCATCGGTACTCTTCCTCTTCTTGTCTATCTCTTAGAGCTTTCTCCGATGCACGAGACTTTCTTTGGTGTAGGATAGATAGGAAGAGCACTTCAGCACTTGCCAATTCATTGGCACTTCTCTCGCCTCTGGTCGTCGAGGAAGCAATCCGGTGTTCGCGATCCCACTGCGAGAGGCCGAGCACGTTCTTTGCAGCCGATTCTTTGTAGCCAAGTGCTCTGGATGGTCTCGACCTGCAGATTTCGGCTATCTATCATTGCGTTCCACTCTTACGTGATAACACGTCTGCGATTTGCATTGCCAAGAACCCAGTGCAACATTCTCGGACCAAGCATATTGATATTAGATATCACTTTCTTGAGACCATGTAGAGAAGGGTGACATTGTGCTCCGGTTTGTGGAGAGTGAGCACCGTTGGCGATATCTTCACTAAGCCTCCGGCGACTCTCGGTTTTACTCTGCGGGAGAGCTTGGGGTGGTTGTCCTTACGATTCTTTGTGAGGGGAGTTTTATGCTACTATTATATTATATTATATTATATTATATTATACTATTACTCCTTTCTGGTTTCATTTTTGGGTCGAAGTCCTTCCAGCATAGGTTAGAGTGGTTCACTTGCCAAATTGCTTTGGCTGCTACTTCTTGTCTTGTGCTTCTAGGATGCTGCTTATTAGCTGTCTCTTCCTTCTCTAAGTAGAGCTTACTCACTTCTTATAGGTTCTAGCGGGTCGGGCCACCCTTGGGTAGACAGGGGCGATGTTTGCTCCTTAGTGTATGTGTAGATCGGTGATAGTCCTAGAATCATATGGGGTAGATAAGAACACATGTCGGCGATAGTTTTCTCTATATCTTTCTATGCTCTAGAGGATCGCTTTTACGGTTTACTTTTCGATTCTCGTTTTTGTTCCTTTGGTTCAGGGGGAGTTATTCTTGGTTATTCCATATTCTTAATTGTGTCATAACTCAACCTGAATTAAAAGATGCATCTCATTCTGAAGGGAATCTGGATTTTTGTACTTTTCATCAAGCATTGCATGATAATCAAATGGAGCCTTGTTTATTATCCCTTATGATCTGTTTTCACTATTTTACATCTTGCCATGATTTTTGCTAAACTGCTAGATCTATCATGACTTTTTATGTGTAGTTTAGTCTTTGCCATGCTAAGGTAATTAAAAATGCTAAACTGGAATTAAAATTTTGTCATGATAGCTCTTGAGACTAGTCTGGTTGAAACTATCCTTTTATGATATTCGCCATGTCAAGTAGGCTGAGTTGAGTCCTGAATCTCTTTTGAACTTTTGAGTAAGCTATGTTAGTATGTTAAGAAACATGACTTTTCTCTAATCACTTGTCTAAAAACTTCAAAAGCAAAAATGATCTCTTTTGTGCGAAAAAACTGATCTCACCAAATCTTTCTCATGAGACGGCTTGCCATTGCACTAGGCATGAACTCAGGGGGAGCCTTGGATGACCTAAGATCACCTCCTTAAGTCATTGCTTGGGTGGTCGCATAAGGCTTGGGATCTAGCACATGGCTAAATAAAAAAATGGTTGAAGCTCGGGAGGCGGTTGTGGATGGCACCTAGTCGAGCTTGCTTTCTTGAGATAAAACCATAAAAAATCTTCTGAAAAAGAAACATGTGCTAAAATTGCTTATCTTCAAAGAGACCGAGTTCTGGATAAAATGAGTCCTTCTTCAACTGGTAGCTCTCTAAACTGTTCAGTATGAGTCTTCTTGGTTCAACTTAGACTATTTGACATGGCTTGCATCATCCTTGGATATCTTTAGCTAGATTTCAATCTTGACTTATTTGACCTGCTAAAGAACTGAATCATTAATCAGATTTTGGACTTTCAGTCTTAGCTCTTCTATACATCGATTGTCATGATCTTGATAGCATTCTTCTGTGTTATGGCTTGGTGTAATACTCTAATAGTCATTTTGGATAATCTACATGGCTCCTAATGCTTAAAATGAACATCATATAGTCTTTTCCTCCTTTTCTACATATTGATGATTTTATTGCCAAAGGGGGAGAATGATTGTGAGAAAAAGCCTTCTGAAAAAGCCTTCTGAAGAAAAGCCTTGAGTTTTGTGCGAAATTTGCTTTTTCATCTCATCTCAAGTCTTTCCCTTTTTGTCAACTTGGTCTTGAGCTTAATTGCACTTATTTAGACCTTGGTTGTTGTAATCTCAAACTCATCTTATGCTTTTGGTAATTGTCAATATACTCATCAAGGGGAGATTGAGAGACCATGTGAGAGGTCCTCCACTCGAGTGATGAGTATTTGACAAGTGTGTTGATTAGATTGAGAGTTGAGGTTTTCGTTTGGGTGCTTTAAATTCAGGAAATCGGAACTACCGCTGTGTATGGAGCGGAAGTTCGATTAATCAAACTCCGGTGTTGAAAAGGAACTTCCGATTTATCCGGTTTTGCTCTCGTTGAAGGAAATCGAACTTCCGCACAAGGGTAGCGAGTGTCCGATATCTGACATTGAGTGTTCTCACGGGAATTTAAATCGAATTAAATATCCGGAAAGTCGGTTGTTAGGATATCGGAAGTACCGCATGTTGAGCGCGAACTTCCGATATTCTGACAAATCGCGGATGTTAGAAATCGAAACTTCATTGTGGTAATGCGGAACTTCCGATTGTGTCCAGAACTGTGCAGAGAAGATTATTTTGTGGATTTTGATCTTGTATGAGTTTGAGTCTTATACAAATGTTGATGCTATGTTATTGTGCAATGCTATGTGATGTGTTTTTGTCTGTGTTGACTGCAGGGCATCAAGATGGAGTCGTGGCGAGACACATGGACCGGACTAGGCGCAGGAGGCGTTGAGGTCAGAACGGTTGAGATGTGTCGAAGACGGCGTGAATCTTGAAGCGGTTGCGAGTCGTGCACAAGAAGGTGTCGGAGGCTTCGGAAGGTGCGCAAGGCGAAAGGGTCTTTTCGCAAGCGGCAAAAGTGGAGGCGGTTCCGTTCGGTTGTAGCGGGCTTAATGGGTTGGAGGCCCATTAGCCAAGGCTATAAATAGGGGAGAACCCTGGAGTTAGGGTTAGACTTTTGGGAGAAAGAAAATTAGGGTTAGCCTTAGCAAAAAGGTTTGTTTTGCTTTGAGAGTTTGTTGAGAGAGAATGAACTGAAAATCTTGTAATCATTCCTCTGTGGTTCCTTGTAATCTTTTGATTTCTATTTAATGAATCTCTGAGGTTTTGATTACTTGCCTATGCCTTTCTCTATTCCCTTTCGTTCATGTTGAATATTTAAGGTTTTGATGTATCTTTTGATTCGACGTATGAAATAGCATGAAACTTGATATCTAGAGTCGTTTTGCTATTGCTAATGGATTCCCAAAGTCTCATGAACTAAGAATCTGAGAATCGTGTCTATTTTGGGTTTTGGTCTTTCTTTCCCTTCTTCAAGAAATCCATATTTAGCTTGATTTTTGGATCTTTGTTTGCGATTCTTCTCCATAAGGTCAAGATGGTGTTTAGGATGATGTCCTGTGAACCTTGACCTGAGAAGAGCACTCAAGATTTCGCATTTTGGATTTTTGGGAAAAACCCGAGCGCCTTTGTTCTTCTTCGGGACAATCGAACTTCCGATTGTCCATGGCGAATCACTGCAGCGGAACTTCCGCCTTGAACCGGAACTTCGGTGCGGAACTACTGCGGTAGAATCGAACGTCCGATTTCTCGAGCGATCTGAAACTTCTGTTTTTGTTCTCTGATTTTGCTTCACTCTTCTTGAGATATCCAGAGGACTTTGTAGGTCTTATTTAATTACAGCAAAGGGGAGTTATTAATTTTAAAGCACCATTCACCCCCCCCTCTGTTGCCATTTCGGTCCTTCAGATCTTTGCATTGCAGGTTGAGTATGGAGACGGTCATGGTCGATGACGAGGAAGACCGGAACTTGGAGTAGGAAATACAAGGTTCGGGTGGTCGTGGATGTCACGAGGTGGTCGCGCTCACGCTGGGGCACATGGAGATCAAAGATGAATGCATGATGCGTGGTCGAAGCTATAGGAGATGTCGTCCGAGAGGCTTCAACGCGTGAAGAGTTATGGAAGGTGTTTCATAACTGCAAGGTGTTTCATAACTGGAAGGTTTAGAGATATTACCTTGATTTGAGGGGTTTCGGTTCCCTTGTTTCACGGAATACATAAAATTATGTGTCCGTATTGATAAGGACAAAGTTTAGGGCCCTAGCATGTAAAGGATGAAGAGGTTAAGAGTAACGTGTGCTCGTGGGAGGCTTTTTGGGGCTTTTGGCGGCGGCAGCTTTCAGGAGAGAGAGCTTTTCGGTGCTTTCTTGCTAGGTTTTGACGGGTGCCATGAGAGCACTTTGTAGACGTAGAATTTGATTATGAAATAATATATCAGGTCGTTTCCAAAGAATTTCAGTTATCACTGGCGATTTGTGCTTCTGGGTATTGTGTTCGACTTGTTCTAGTTCATCATCCTCGATCTGTTCTTCTATCTTCGACCAGCTCTCGTGTTGATCCGTCTTCGACTAGTTCCTGTTCCGAGTGGTCTTCAATTTGTACTTGTCTATCGTCTTCGATCTTCTTTTGTTGTTTGCAGTGCGTGAATCTCCCGAGCCGAAGGGTGGAAGAAATCTGATAGTCAAACTCTTTCGACTATGTGGTCATAACTCTCTCGACTAGGACAACTTCATCTTCTTCGATTACGTATCGTGCCATTCTCCCAGTTATCAAAAATAGCATCGACTGGAAGAACCGATCACTATAGTTTCGACCAGACGAGGAGACTAATTCGTACGAGTATATAGTATTCAGTTGTCGGTTGAATCCAGAGCAGATTCTTCTCGGTAACTCGAAAAGAAGACACTACAATCATTCAACCCCCCTCTGATTGTCGTATCTAATCCTACAAGTGGTATCAGAGCAACTTGCTATGGCATCAGAGAGGTTTATGAATCATCCCTCCATGCTAGATGGTACTGATTTTGCTTTTTGGAAATATCGTATGCAAGCTTATATTGAGGCTCAGGGTAGTGATGTTTTCTATTTCAAGGGATTTGTTGTAAAGAATTTGATCGTGTAGTTCATATTAGTTCTGCCCACTTAATATAGAAAAATCTTTGTGGTTATCCTGAAGGAACCACTAAAATTAAGAAAGTGCGTGAAAATCTTTATCAAAAAGAATATTCTAATTTTGTTATGAAGCCTGGTGAAGCTATTGTTGATCTGCTTGCTCGATTTGAAAAAATATTAAGTAATTTGCATGCGTGGAGTTGATGTTATCCCTAGTGATGAAGATAATGCAACTAAAATTTTGAGATATTTAGGTTCTGAGTGGTTGATGGTTGTCACAACTATCAATCAAACTGTCGATCTAGATACTTTAACCATGGATGATCTTTTCTCTAGATTGAAAACCTATGAGTTGGAAGCTTTGTCATCTAAGAATGATAAATCTTCATCTTCAGCACTTGTGACTAACACCATACTAGCTACTTCGTCGACAACTTTTCTTGTGTCTGCTTTATCTTCTTTTGAGAGGAACAGTTCGAACAACTCCCTGAAGAGGATTTGGTGTTGATCTCACGGGCATACAAGGCACTCAACAACATGAGGATGGGGAAGCGAGGTGGGTTGTCAAGTTTGATCAAGTGTTATGAGTGCGGTGAGCCAGGCTACAATAAGGTGGAGTGTCCCAAGCTCAAGGGGAAGGTGATCAAGGAAGACAAAAATTACCATCGTCGGCCATCCAAGAAATACAACATCAAGGGTGACAATTTTCATCAGAAATTTGCTGAAAAGGTTGTTTCAGCTATCGAGCATTTGGATTTGAGTTATGTGGATTATGAGAGTTGCGATGACAACAACTACAACAATGATGATGCTAAAGGTAAGAAGAAGAACGACGACGACTTCACGGGCATGTGCTTCATGGTAAGAAACGACAACGATGACAGTGATCCCGATGAGATAAGACCATCATATGACAAGCTTGAAGATGGTTTGATTAAACTTGCTATTGAACTGAAAAAGACAAAAACGAAAGTGAAAGAAAATAATTGTCTTGTTTAAAGCATAACTTCTGAAATCAATAGACTTAGAGTTGTTTCCCTGATAAAAAATCATGTTAGTCTTGTCAAGTTTTACATTCTGAGTTGGAGACTGCTAGGTCAATGAATGCATCAAACTTAATTCAACTTAGGAATGCAAATGCTAAATTTGATGAATTAATGTTGGCACATGACTCTTGTAGTGAAAAGTTAAAACTTGCAAATAATGAAATTGAAAAGCTCATGTTTAGTTCTCATACATGTTTAGAGTCAAGTATTTCAAATGTCTAAACTAAAACTTACTCAAATTGTGGACTACTAGAAGCTATACTTAATTCATCTTAGGAAACAATTCAAAAATGTTTTATCATGAGATATCTTCTTGCTCTAACTGTCCTAAACTTATCAAAGAAATGTAAGTTTTGACTAGGCAACTTAATGATTTTGCTGAAAAGGAAAACTTGGCTCAGTGTAGTGCTTCTAAGAAACCTGTGAATGAATCTGTTAAATGTACAACTTATCTCACTCTAGCTAAAGATAATTAGTATCTTAAGGACACCTCAGAGAGATTTTATTTTGGCAAAAAAAAATATGAATATGATCCTAGATAAGTCAAAAGTGAGTGTTAAACATCAGGGTCTAGGATTTAATACTGTTGAGCATGTCAAGAATAATCCTTCTAAAATTGTTAAGCTTCTTGAACCTGGAAAATTTGAAGTAAAATCTAAACCAAAACAAATTATCTTTAAATCGGTTGGTATTGCAAAAGATTCATCTACCCAAGTGGGTGCTGTCAAAGCAATAGATACAACTTCTCGTCAAGACAAGTATAAATGCACTCATTATGGCAGAGAGGGCCATTTGGTTCAATTTTTCTTTTGTAAAGCAAAGAAAGACAGGTTAAGGAAGGTTTCTCTTACTATAGTGGAGTTTGATCAAGCTCTTTATCATCGCTTTGCTACCTCTAAATAATTTTCTACGGGTTTGGGAGTTTCTACGACTAGACCGGTACGACCGGCGTCTATCACGCGGTCATACCGGCCGGTAGTCAGATCAGCACAACAACTGCGGTCTGACCGGCAATACCCAGAATGTCAAAATTCTTTTTCTTTGTCAGCTCTTGTTTCTGTTCGTAGCGTTTCTCAGTGCTGGTTACCTAAAACTTTATTGTCTAACCCTAGTACTAAGATACCGACGATTGTTCGTGCTTTCTAAGCTCGTCGCAAGCGAAAGGAGAACATATGGTTCATTGACTCCGGTTGCTCTCGCCAAATGACCGAAGACTCACGATGGTTCTCCTCCCTCACTCGTGCCACCAGTGATGATATGATATCTTTTTGGGACAATGCTCAAGGACGAGTTCTTGCAAGAGGTATACAGTGGCTCTACTCCTACCTCCAATGAGGTAGAGGCCACTCCTGGTACACCTATGTCACCAAGGACACTACAGGCTCCTCTACATCTTCAACGACGTCATACTCCCGAATAAATGATTGGTGAGTTTGATGAGAGGGTTCTTCGCAAAAGGTATTACTATGATGCATCATATGCTCATGTTACTTTTGTTTCCTCTTTTGAACCCCAAGATGTAAGTCACGCTTTATCTGATGAGTCTTGGATTAATGCCATGCATCAGGAATTAGAAAAATTCTAGCGTAATAAAGTCTGGACTTTAGTTTCACCTCCTCAAGGTCACGATATTATTGGAACAAAATGGATTTTTAAGAATAGACAAAGTGAGGATGGTGTTGTTGTTTGAAATAAGGCTAGACTTATGGCTCAGGGTTTTATCCAGATAGAAGGTCTTGATTTTGGTGAAACTTTTGCACCTGTTGCTCGATTAGAAGCCATTAGAATCCTTTTAGACTTTGCTGCATCTAAGGGGTTCAGGTTGTACAAATGGATGTTAAGAGTGCTTTTCTTAATGACTATATTGAGGAAGAAGTGTATATAAAACAACCACCTGGTTTTAAAAATCCTAAATTTTCTGATCATGTCAACAAACTGTCCAAAGCTTTATATGGTTTGAAATAAGTACCTAGAGCATGGTATGATAGGCTGAAATCATATTTGCTTAAAAATGACTTTCAAATAGACAAGGTAGATAAAACATTGTTATCTCTCAAGCACGACAGTGATCTTTTACTCATTCAAATTTATGTGGACGATATCATCTTTGGTGGTTCCTCTCATGCTCTTGTTTTCAAATTTTCAGATACTATGAGTAGGAAATTTCAGATGAGCATAATGGGAGAACTCACTTTCTTCTTAGGCTTTCAGATCAAGCAATTAAAGCTCAGTATCTTTGTTCATCAAACTAAGTACACCAAGGATCTCCTTCATCGCTTTGACATAGGGACAAGTAAACAAGTCTCCACACCAATGAGATCCACAACCATGTTAGACCCTGACGAGGATGAAGAGCCCGTTGATAAAAAAGAATACAGAAATATGATTGGTTTACTACTGTATTTAACTTCTTTAAGACCAGACATTCACTATGTTGTATGTCTATGTGCTCGCTTTCAAGAAGGGCGGGTTTGAGTTTGCAGCGTATTTCTGAGTCACTCGTAGTCAGCTCTCCAGGGGTCTTATTTCTAGCTCTACAGCATGTCCGGGCTATTCTATCACTATTGATGATGAGAATTTCACTGCTAATCTTATGGTAATTCAGTTGTAACCTTTTGATGTTATTCTGGGCATGGATTGGTTATTCAGTTACCGTGCCAAGATTTGTTGTTTCTGGAAGACGGTGACTTTGCAAGCCCCGTCCGGTGAAGAACTGGTGTTTCAGGGCAGTGCACCGTCTGATTCCTTGTTCGTGTTGGCTAGTCTGTTTCCCAGTCGTCGGGCCTCAATCATTGGGTTGCTTTGGTCTCTCGGCGAGAAGACTGATTCTTCACTACGTATTGAGGAGATTCCTGTGGTAAATGAGTTTCATGATGTCTTTCCCGTGGAGCTTCCTGGGATGCCTCCAGAGCGGAAAGTGGAGTTCCACATTGATCTTATTCCGGGAACTCGACCCATTTCAATGTCTCCATACCGTTTGGCACGACCCTTCCAGGAGGAGTTGAAGAAGCAATTAGACGATCTACTGTCCAAAGATATGATTCGGCGTAGTGTTTCGCCGTGGGGAGCGCGTGTTCTATTCACTAAGAAGAAAGATGTGTAACAGCCCAAATCCCTAAGTTGGATTAGTTAAGTATCTAATGTGTATTTGTGAAATTTTTGACTTTTTAAAACTTTTTTTGTAACCCATATATTGAGAATCCTGTAATATTTGAAGACTAGAATTTAAAACATAGTACTCCAATACATCGTCTCCCATTCAAAAGCTCAATTTGAAGTCAGAGAAAAACTAAAAGGATTTCAATTATGGGAATATTTTAGTTGGATTCTATCTTCTCTGATATGCTTGTTTGAAAATTTTTTAGAATTTCTGGAGGTTATTTGGTTCCCTATTTAGTTTGCTTGTTCAATTTTGAAATTGAATCTAAAACGCAAACTTAATAAATAAATAAAACAAATGGAATTGAAAATTTATAAATTAAAAATCTAAACTCAGCATGATGATTCTAAATATATATTGAGGAATTAATTAAAACATGTTTTGTAATTTTCTCACATCAAGTAATAATAATAAATATTAAATCGAAGGTCTGAAAGACTATAATTAAAATTAATTATTTTGATTTCTTGATTCGCATGCATCACAAAAATTATATCATTTTGCATGTATTAGTATCGTCATTTTTCTCTTTCGGATCAACCATTCGCAGCGTAAACGCCTTTGTGTCTTTTTTTTCGGTCATCTTTTCTTTTTGTCGTCCCTGCTAACTACTTCCGCTTCTCTCCTTCAAATCTCATCCAAAAACTCAAAACCAAGCTTTGCATGTCGTACCACCGCGATCAGCATCGCCCGACTAACCCGATTCTATAAATTATTTTCGCATGCATGGCGGAGCGAATTCGAAAAAAAGAGAAAAGAATTAGTAGATGAAACATCTGCGTGTCTATTCTTTATTTTCTAACTTCCCTACTCACAATCACCAACAAAAATCAAGAATTCGGCAACAGATGTTATACCGTTGCGATCGTCCACGTGAGGGCAATCCACTCCTACCTTTAGTTCTCGCATGAAAGGTAGTTTGGGCGACGTAAAAGGAAAAGAGATGAAAAACTATACTAAGCAAATAGTAAATTCAAAGATTTTTAGAGAGCATCACACTCTTCATAAATTCATGAAATTTTTACCTAAGTATCTACACTATGTCAGGAAACTCCCCTAAAAATTTCGTAATTTTTGGAATTAATAAACTATGTCTAAAAATTAACTGAACACTCTCAACTATTTTGCAAATCCTGAAATCACTATTCATTCGAAAATCTGTTCGAGCTGAATCTGCCCATTTCTCTCTCTGTCATTTCCTTTCTCTCCCCAACAACCCAAGCCAGACGACTGCCATTTCTTAAAGCCACTGCCATCTTCCTCTCTTGTCACCTTCACCCACTGCCATCACCATTTCCCACTACCATCTTTCCGTTGTTTATCTACCTCCCTACTACCTTTTTCTCCCACAGAAACTTTCCATCAAGCCAAGCACAGCAGGAGCCTCTGTCCCCCATTTTCTTTCTTGTGCCCAACTCTCAGCCGAACAAGGCATTATCCATTTCTAGTCAATGCAAAAGAGCTAGCTCATCTCCCCACCTTCTCTCCTTCCATTCTCAATCAAAAACCAAAAATATTTCAATGCATGTTATACCATGGTGTTCCTCATCACACAAGCAACCCATTCATCCAATTAGATTTTGCATCCATGGTCATTTGAGCATCATGCAAGAAGGGAGATGAAATTATGCACTGTAGCATTGCTAACAACTAGTAGCAGCATTGGCAGTGTTTCATTCGGCTTGGCACTAGCTTGGCCGGCGAGCAGTGCAATTCGGCTAGAGGCAGCGGTAGTGGAGCAAATGCTATTAGCGGCTAGCGTCAGCAGCCATGCAGCAGTGCAGCTCCGGCTGGGAGCAGCTACGGCAGTGTGGCGGCGCGGCAGTGGCCCAGCCCGAGCACGGCAGCGGCGGCTTGCGGCGCTCGGCCGTTCAGAGGCGCGACGCCGAGGCGAGGAGGCAAGGCCGGTGGAAGCACAGCAGGCGGCCAGGCGACGGCATCGGCTCCAAGCAGCACCTGCAGTGGGCGGCACGAGCAGCAGCATGCAGTCGGCAGCAGCAGTGCAAGCCAGCAGCTGGTGTAGCAGGCGGCACTGGTGTAGCAGCTGCTCGGCAGAGCTGTAGAAGCGGCAGCGGCAGCGGCAGCAAGGCAGCACAGGTCGGCCAGCATGCAGGCAAGGCAGCAGCCGGCCGGGAGTAGCAGCAGCCCCAGCACTTCGGCACTGCAGCAAGCATGCAGCCGGCCAGTGCAGCAGCAGCAGTGCAGCGGTAGATTGCTGCGGCAGCACATGCAGTTCGGCCGAGCTCCAGCTCAAGGCGGCCATGCTTGTAGCGACCCGATGACACCGAGGACGCGGCCGGTCGGGAGCTGCAGCGGCACGGAGACGACGGTGTCGTGGCGAGGAGACAAGGCGGCGCGGCACGGCGCTGCAGCGGTAGTGGCCGAGGCGAGGTGGCGGCTAGTAGCTGTTGGAGTTAATCTCGTTTTGGAAGTGTTTTCCGTTTCTGTTTGAGCTCAAATCCGAGTCGGACTGGGAGTTCCGTGCGTATGTGTGTATAAAGCACCATGTAAACCATAGGGAACATGTGTGAAAAAGAGATAGAGTAAAGCAACGCTTGAAGAAAAGCAACGCAGCTACTTGTATTTGCTATCACGTGAAGATAGCAGAGGCTAGAGGCGCTGAGCAAAGACGTGAGTGTCGCTATCGGAAGGATAGGGCGCAAGGATAGCAACGTAAGAACCAGTGGGTCTCCAGAAGAAAGAAGCCGAGCGAATTCTTTCCTTCTGGAACGAAACAGTGATAAGAGTAGAGGATAAGGAAATTCTAACAATTGGTATCAGAGCTTGCACTCGATCTGACGATGCGTCGATCATCTTCCCACTCACCTACCCGCCCAAGGATGCCCAACAACGGCGACGATCGTCAAGAGACGGGATCCGGCAGCGGCAGCGGTAGCGGTGGGGAAGTTGTGATCCATCGCGTGGTGAGGGAGTCAGGAGGCTCGGTCGTATACCCGATGTTGACGCGAACCAACTATGAAGATTGGTCTCTAGTGATGAGGGTGAATCTACAAGCGCAAGGATTGTGGGAGGCGATCAACCCCGGCAATGGCGACTACCGCGATGACAGGATGGCGTTGTCTGCTATACTCCGAGCCGTTCCATCGGAGATGCTGTCTACGCTTGCGGTCAAGAACACCGCCAAGGATGCATGGGACACCATCAAGACAATGCGCATGGGTGTCCAACGTGTACGCGAGGCAAAGGCACAGACGCTACGCAAAGAATTTGATGACATCAAATTCAAGAGCGGCGAGTCAGTGGATGACTTCGCAATGCGACTCACCGGCCTAGTCAACAACTTGAAAATACTCGGGGACAAGATTGAGGAAGATCGCGTTGTTAAAAAATTCCTCCGCGTCGTCCCCCCAAGGTATTCTCAGGTAGCAATCTCAATTGAGACGCTGTTGACTTGCGGGCGCTCTCGGTGGAAGAACTCACCGGACGGCATCAAGGCCGTAGAAGAGCGCTACGAACAAGACAACACCGACGGCGCCAATGACACCGCTCCTCACGGAGGATGAGTGGCTTGCGCGCATGAAGCAGCGCAAGCATGGCCAGGGCTCGTCTGGCCGACAGAAGTCCGGTGGTGGCAGACAATTTTACAAGGAATCGTCGGAGGAGGATGACCGTGACTCATCAAGAAGCCGCGAGCGTGGACGTGGGCGTGAGCGAGACGGTAGAGGAGAACGTGGAGATTGGGCTAGGCAAGATGATGGTGACAGATCCCATGACAAGTCACATATCAAGTGTTTTAAATGTGATAAATACGGCCACTACGCGTCGGAGTGCCGCAGCCACATAAAGTGCTTCAACTGCGATAAATATGAGCACTATGCTTCGGATTGCCGAAACAAGAGGAAGAACGAGGAGGTAAACCTCATCCGAGCTATTGAAGACGACGAGCCGACCCTGCTTCTCTCCTTATGTGTCAACCAGGCGCCGGTCATGGTGATGTTGAACGAGGAGAACGTAGTTCCTAAACTACGCACAGAGGGAGGAAATCATGATCATACTGATGAGTGGTACTTAGACAATGGAGCAAGCAATCACATGACAGGAGATCGCTCCATGTTCCATGAGCTTGATGAGAAGATTTCGGGTAAAGTCAAATTTGGCGACGGCTACACGGTACAAATAAGAGGCAAAGGATCAATGCTATTGCAATGCAAGAACGGTGATCAGAGGATGCTGACTGAAATCTATTATATACCAAGTTTGTGTAACAACATACTCAGTCTCGGGCAGTTAGCGGAACGGGGGTGCAAGGTGGTGCTGCAGGATGAGTTCTTACGTATCTATAACAAGAACAAAGATCTGTTGATGAAGGTGAAAAGATCCCCGAACCGGTTATATAAAATTTCCCTGAAAGCTTGTAAACCAGTTTCTGCGAAGGACAGTCTGAAGGAGCCAGGGTGGAACTGGGGCGTAGAGCCAAGACAGGAGGTCTCAGGCATTGTTGATCTCATCGGTCAAGGACATGACAGGACCCAAGGACGGCACGCAGTTGGCGCAGCATGCGGAGCCTCGGGGGGTGCAGACGGCACGCAGGAAGGCGTGCAGGGCACTCAAGAGGACGGCAAGTCCCACGCGCATGCAGTTGCTGCTGGAGGAACCAGCGGCTCGGGTCAAACCCATGGACCCTATCGGCATGCAAGCACAGCTGGAGGGAGAGGCGGTGTAGCCTCAGCTAAGATGAATGCGGGGAAGTGGGCAGACTTGGTCCAAGAGAGAGGAGCGAGAGGCTCAGGTAATGGCAAAGCCAAGGTAGTCATGAGAGCAGGTGCTCCAGCCGAGGTGGTCGTGGGAGCGGGTGCTCCAGCCCAGGCAGGCGTGCAAGGAAGGACGAGTTCAGTCCAGGTGCGAGACGCGGCAAGCGTTGGTTTGTGCATAGCTCAGGATAAAGTAAGTGCAGACGGTAGGGCGGTATCGTCCCAGGAAGGAACAGCTCCTGGGAGTGCAGGTAAAAGAGGAAATTTTTGGAAGATCAGATGAGAGAGAAGATCAGCATGATCAAGGTTAAAAAAAAACAAGATTAAGGGGGTGATTGTTGGAGTTAATCTCGTTTTGGAAGTGTTTTCCGTTTCTGTTTGAGCTCAAATCCGAGTCGGACTGGGAGTTCCGTGCGTATGTGTGTATAAAGCACCATGTAAGCCATAGGGAACATGTGTGAAAAAGAGATAGAGTAAAGCAACGCTTGAAGAAAAACAACACAGCTACTTGTATTTGCTATCACGTGAAGATAGCAGAGGCTAGAGGCGCTGAGCAAAGACGTGAGTGTCGCTATCGGAAGGATAGGGCGCAAGGATAGCAACGTAAGAACCAGTGGGTCTCCAGAAGAAAGAAGCCGAGCGAATTCTTTCCTTCTGGAACGAAACAGTGATAAGAGTAGAGGATAAGGAAATTCTAACAGTAGCGGTAGCTCGGCTCGGCGAGCCCGATCACCGACAACGGCGCTTGAAGGACGGCGTCAAGGCGGCCATTTGAGGCCGGTGTCGGAGCCGTGCATGTGGCGGCGGTTTGTCGTCGACGACTACAGCGGACAAGCACTGAGAAGGCGACGTCCGGTGGTTGCGGCGGTAAAATCTCTATTTAAATTGTGTTACCGCATTTGATATTACCTATGCATATGCATAATCATGTTAAGCACGTCATTTTATTAGTCATGTATGTTTAAAGGTAATTAACCAAATTAATGATTAATTTTAGCCATGAACTAAATGATCACTCAAATATATTTAACAAATAAATATTTGATTAAAGTGAGAAAAATTACATGCAACAAACTCGTTGGAAAAATAAGTGAATAAACAGTGACATAAACCATGTCACATGCCAAAACAAATTGATTAAAAAGTTAATGAAACTTTAGCCATTAACATTTAATCTAAAAGAGTAAAATTATTTAGAAGGCAAGAGTTAGATTATATGAAATTGTAATAACCTTGCGACATGAATATAACAAAATCAAGAGTAGCATTATGTATTTAGGATGGTTGATAAAAATTGGCAAAGCAATTAGAGTTTAAGAATCATTAGTACTTACTTACAACAAAAATTCATAACTAATTCATACAAACTCCAAATAGAGTAAACTCAATTTTGTTAGGATCCTCTGTTAGAGTAGTTTATTGTAAAATAGGTTGTGAGCATGATACTGTTACTAAAAATCTTATTTTGCATGTAACTTGGTACTACTTTCATGTCTTTGAAAAATCATAGAAAATTCATCTTAGCTTCAAATGAGGTGAATCATTTTTCGTTGATCATCTCTTATGATGCTCTATCTACCATAAAAATTTCATGCGCACCACTTCTCTGAAAATTTTCATTAAAACCTTTAATTTAGTACAAATAGTGACAGCTAATAATTAAATTAGTTTTTTCTGAAAACTGATTTTCAAACGTCTATAACTTCTGCATAGAACATCCAAATGAATTGATTCTTATTGCTAAATTCATCTAAAATAATGATCTTCATTATGTGAAATTTTCATAATTTTTGGATGAATTTGAATTTCTGGGTCTTTTCAGTATTATTCGTTCTTATTGTGCTTTCGACTTCTTTCGCTAGGTTCAAACGATATTATTTATTGCGAGAGCGCTCCTCTGCAGCAAGAGGGTAATCCACAGCAAGGCAAGCAGTTTGATCATAAATATCCCATTACTTTCAAGACTAATACTTTGTTTACAAATCATATGTATGCATGCTTTTGTGTCAAAGTAATTTTCCCAATTAGAGGTAGCTATTCCTATTGCATGGTTGCCCTTAAATTGTTATCCCCTGCCACAAAACATAAGTTATTAACATCGCTGGTGAATTAGAGCCCGCTGGTTTATTTGTGCCCTTTTATCATATTTCGGTGTCATGCTTAGAAATGCTTAGCTACTGGTAGATTGGGCGGTTATCGACTTAGTCGATAACCTTGGTCACACAAAATTATCATTATTGTTATACTCAGCACCTTGTGCTTTGTTATTTTATAAAGACAAAAACTGAAAATAAAAATGAAATGTTTGAGACTTGGGTGCAATGGTTGATGGTGTGATTTTTAGGTGTGTTGGAATGGTGCCCAAGTCAATCAAGGACCGAGTTACTTGCGCCACCGTACCGAGCAATTTGCGCACTAACCATATGAGAGGGATATGAGACCTCTCTTAACTTAGTACTTTGGCGTATGTTAGCTCCGAGTCGTAGGAGGTGGGTTGTGTGTGTTGTGTGAAAAAGGATCTGTATTATTGTGTTGGGTGTGCGGTGGTGGAGCTCCGGGTAGGTTCTCCACCTCGAGGGGCATCGCAGTTGTCCAAGGCTTTGCCCGTGAGGGGTAGTTGACCGAGGCTTTCGATGACTCCGACACAACGTATGGGTTTCTATCCATACGGGCGACTCGTAGTTAATACACAATATTGGAAATGTCTCGTAGGACTTAGCCTTGCCGGCATATCTTAGGAAGTGTGCTTATTCCGGAAGCATAAGAGGCGGTCTGACATGTGGGTATATTGGTACACCCCTGCAGGGTTCAAACTATTCGAATAGCCTTGTCCTAGGTTAGGGACACGCTTGGATACGCCCCGTGAGAACTAGACTTCAACATTTAACTAAAACTTGATGTGGGTGGTATGAATGGGGAATTCATGCTATTATTGTGGTGGCTATTGGGTTAGCTACTTCCAGGATGTTATGGTATTATTGTTACTTGTTTATCGCTGTTTTTTCCAAATAAAATCAGATTGTGAAATTGCTTTCAATCTATTATATTATTGCAAATGAAAACTTGCTTTATGCTAAAAACAAGTCTAGAGCTTGCTCCACTCAAATAAGCTTGCATGTAGCTATTTATATAGGCCTGTTACTCTACACGTAAGTCTTGCGGAGTATAATTTTTGTACTCATTTGCTTTGCTTAACTATTTGTTGCAGAGGAGGAAGGTGAGCCCCAAGGGCCTCACTTTTGTGAGATGTGCTGCGGGTTTGACGACTAGCTTGGCGGTCCGGTTGGTTGCCTTGTGGGTAAAGGCACACTAATTGGCTCCTTTGTTTATCGCCATCTTATGGCATTTCGCTTCCGCTGTCTAATTTGTTATTTGTATGTCTTTTGGGCCGGTCGGCCTCCCTTTTCTAATAACTCTACTATGTATGTCTTTTAATTTGTTTAGTGTTGCTTTGGTTCTATGTCTTGAATGGAATTGATGCATGAATTTTGTAAAGGGGTGTGTATACTGCATTTCTGGGAATTATACATATCTCGAAGACACGGGTTATTTTGTTTGTGATGCTAGAGTCAATTGGTGACTAAGCATTACAAGCTTAATAAACCGGGGTCCTCACAAGATGGCAGTTAGCGTATGTGTGTGGACTACCGAGCTCTTAATCAGGCTACTGTGAAGAATAAATATCATTTGCCCCACATTGAGGATCTATTTGATCAACTAAAGGGAGGTAAAATATTCTCCAAGATTGACCTTCAGTCAGGTTATAACCAAATTCGAGTTCGGGAGCAAGATATCGAGAAGACGGCTTTCTCTACGAGGTATGGCCATTATGAGTATAAGGTTATGTCTTTTGAACTAACAAATGCTCCTGCAGTTTTCATGGAAGCCATGAATAATAGGTTGCACCAATACCTCGATAATTTCGTTGTACTATTCATTGATGATATCCTGATTTATTCCAAGACGGAAGAGGATCATGTCCAACATCTGAGGTTGGTTCTTGAGACTTTAAGAGAGAACCAATTTTATGCCAAGCTGAAGAAGTGTGAATTCTGAATTTCTGAAGTTGGGTTTCTGGGTCATGTAATCAATCAAGAGGGCATTTCAGTTGATCCTAGGAAGATCTCAACAGTGGTAGAATGGAAAAGGCCAACCAATGTCAAGGAAGTGAAGAGTTTCCTGGGTCAAGACTCGATATCGCTCAACATGTAGCATCTTGTGGAGTTTACCAGCGGGTCAAGGCTGAGCATAAGCGACCAGCAGGTTTGTTGCAACCTTTGCAGGTTCCAGTTTGACCATGGGATAACATATCCATAGATTTCGTAGTTGGTCTACCTCGCACGCAGCAAGGGAAGGATGCTATTTGGGTCATAGTGGACCGGTTCAGTAAGTCTGCACATTTTATTCCTATTCGTACAACCAATTCAGCAAGTGATTTAGCTCCTCTCTATGTGCGAGAAATAGTGCGGTTGAACGGGGTGCCTAAAACTATTGTTTCTGATCGAGATGCCAAATTTGTCTCCAAGTTCTGGGAAAGTTTGCAAAGTGCTTTGGGCACACAGCTTCGTCTTAGCACCGTATTTCACCCCCAAACAGATGGTCAGTCTGAATGCACCATTCAGACACTGGAGGATATGCTCAGATGGTGTGTTATGTCTTAGAAGGGAGGTTGGGAAGATCACCTAGCTTTGGCAGAATTCGCCTATAACAATAGTTACCACGCTAGCATTCGAGCTGCTCCGTTTGAGGTTCTTTATGGGTGGAAGTGCAGATAACCGTTGTGCTGGGATGCGGTTGGAGAGCAGGCAGTTTTGGGTCCCAATTGGGTTCAGCAAACTGTGGCCAGAGTAGTAGAGATTAGGAAGAATCTGTTAGCTGCTCAGAGCCGACAGAAGAGCTATGCAGATGTCAGAATGTGAGATTTGGAATTCGAAGTGGGGGATGAGATTTTGTTAAGAGTATCGCCTACCAAAGACGTAGTGCGGGTTGGTACCAAAGGGAAGCTTAGCCTGAGGCACGTTGGACCAATTCCAATCTTGGCACGAATTGGGAAATTGGCTTATCGCTTGGGTCTTTCTGAGTCCATGCGCGGAGTTCATAATGTGTTTCATGTATCAATGTTGAGGAAATTCTTGAGAGACCCAGAGCATGCTATTCCATTGGAGCCGTTGTGCATTGAGCAGGATCTAACTTTTGAGACCCAGCTAGTGAAAATTCTAGAAAAGTCAGAGCGGGTTCTGAGGAACAAGACTTTGAAGTACGTCAAGGTTCTTTGGTCTCATCAGGCTGAGAGAGAGGCCACATGGGAGCTAGAGTCTCGTATGCGTGAGCAGTATCCAGATCTGTTTGCTTCTGGTACGTGTTAATTTCGTTGATATCAATTCCATGGCAATTCGTTCTTGTGTTCGTTTCGTCGGTTAGAATTCGAGGTCGAATTCCGTTAAGGGGGGTGGAATGTAATACCTTGAATTTTAATCAGGCGTTTATAAAAGAGTTTGGAAGGAGGAAATATTTTAGAGGGTGGAATTTTCAGAGGGTTGGAGGGGGTTTCCGTAAACTCTCACCAACATGGGCCGCGGGCCGTGGCCCAGGAGGCCCAAGTGATGGCCGACCACTAAAGGGGGGGGTGCCTCCCCACCTCCCAAAAACCCTAGCCGCCACCCACCTATTCCCCTCCCCCCTTCCACCAGGCCACCTCCACCTCTACCCATTTGGGCGCCGCCCCTACCTCCTGCTATCGCCCCTCCCTGGTTGTGGTGCCTCCCCATCTCACCAACAGAGCTCCCCGCTGTCGGCCTTCGCGAGTAAAAGAGGAGGACAACAGTGGAGTCGGCCAAAGCAGGGAAGGAGAGGGTGAGGAGAAGGGGGATCACCCTCTTCAAGGATCGTTCATCGCCTTCCTGGGTTCTTCAAGGGTAACAGATGTCGTTCTTCGTTGTTTGACTAAGTAGTAGATGCGAATTCGATTAGAATTGATTGGATCGAATTCTTCCTGTTGTAAATCAGTTCTGTCCAGTGGTTTGCATGGTCAATTTCGGGTTCTTATAGGCCGAATTGGAGATTTCCATCTCCTATAAATATTTAGATATTATTCTTAGCTTTCCGTAGCCTCTAAGAATGCCTAATTCCGACGTAGGGATCAAGAGTTATGGTCTGATCTTTCCATGCTGTCCTGAATTTCTGACGAAAAAGAACTATCAAATTGTCTTTTAAAATATGATTAAGTTAATGACAGATTCAGGGTTTTCACCCAACTATATTATTGTAGAAATTTTTATAGCCCTTCCATCATGATAAAGAACACCCTAATCGGAGTTGTAGATTAAAAGTTGTGATCTGTTCTTTACTGCTGTCTTTTTCGTCTAGACATAATCTGTCTTATACTTTCATCTACCTGTTAGCATATTCCTTTGGCCGAATTGGTAAATCTCGCCAACTAGACTTTTGTAGATATGTTCATTATCTTTTCATAGGATCTGAGAGAACTCCATTTTGAGTCTCAGATCATTAGTTATGATTTATTTTGTACTTGATGTTCATATTGTAGTCCTGTTAGAATATTGGTTTATGTGAGTGGATCGACTTTGTGATCCTTGGGTTAGTATGTTGTGATTAGATGGTTCGAGCGAGATCCTGTTCACGTGGTTCCTCATTCAAATATATTTAATTGGTGTAGGAGGGGGAAATTCGAGTGTAGCAGCTTCCGTCTTGCCTCATAACGCTTCGCAGAGCGGAAGGCAAGTACATTGAAATTCTTTATGTTGATGAATGATGAGTGCTTGTATTCATACTGTTATTGCTATGATCCATGATTACATTCAATGCTTCATGTTCCTTTCATATCCGTTAATCCATGTTGAAAGAGATGACGTCTTTCATTATTCATGTTTCATTCCATTCATTCATTTGTTCATGTTTCTTCCACGAGAGTGGAAATTAAAGACCCATCAATTCTAGTATGGGCACGTAAGACCCATCATTCCAATGTGGGCAGATTTGGATCCCCGTATGAAACGTTCTTCATACGGGCCTAAGTGAACACCGACGGGTGTGTCACTAGCTATACCAGTATAAACAGAAGTGTAGTTCATTCCATTCATTCATATGTTCATGTCAGTTCTATGTTCATATTCTTAATGATATTGTATTGTTCATATTTAGTGTAGTTCAAATTATTCTCTCTACTTGCTAAGTCTCGGACTCATTCTTGCTTTTGTTGTTTATTTTAGGTGATCGTTGATGATGGCATTTGGGAGGGAGTAGATATGCACTATTCATTCACTTCACTATATTCAAGTTTCAATAATATGATTTGGTTCTTATCTTCCATTTGTTAAGTGATGAACTGTAATAAATAGAGTTAGATGTTGGATGATATCTTTCCCTATGTTAAGGATGATTAAATAACTGCTTGTGATCCTTGATTACTCTTTCGATATAATCATCTTGGTAGATTCATTAGACTTGAATAGTTGGAGTTTGTGAACTATCGTTGGATTCGGACTATACTCCTGCATTTGTTCTATTATATGTTGATCTCTTTATGCCATTAGATGAGATATTGTTTAAATTCTTCCGCTTTATAGTTGTATGTTAGATTATTTAGGTGACATCTTGGCTTCCGAATAGCCAGGGTGTTACAATAAGTACGGCTTTATCCACTATATGCTGAAAATCCACATAATCATTCCCGATAACTTGCACTTTCAAACTGGGGTTGAGTCCACGCTTGAATCGCTTCTGGTGTGCATTATCTGTAGCCACATCTTCTGGAGCATAGCGAGAAAGTTGAGTGAATTTGTTGAGATATTCACCCAAAGGCATGTTTCCTTGCTGTAGTTCACAAAATTCATTCTTTTCATCTCCACTATACCATATGGAACATGCGCTTGACGAAAAGTCATTGAAAATTCTTCCCAAGTAATAGCTTGCGAGTTCTCATGAGCTGCGGTGTAGTTTTTCCACCATTCTGCGGCTGTACCTTCCAATTGATGCGAAGCATAAAGAGCTTTCTCACGATCATTGCACTAGGCAATGGCGAGCTTTTTCTCAACTGAGTGAAGCCAATCTTCTGCGTCCAAAGGTTCTGACAAATGAGAAAATGTAGGCGGACGAGTCCTCATATACTCTGCTAACTTGGAATGATGATGAGTTGGTGGCGGAACAAAGGCTACTTGATTATTCTGATTCAACAAGTTGACTATTGCAGGAGCGGTCTGACTTTGCTGAGTCATCACACTGTTCATATTCTACAACATTGCACTCATGAATTGAGTCTGAGCTACTAGAAGTTGTGCCATGCTTGGTTCTGCGGCTCCAGGGACTGGTGACTAGTCGCTAGCGTTGACATTGGCATTGGCATCGACATCATCTGATTAGGTACGGCTCGTTGTGTTGCGAGTGTCAACCATCTGTGATGATTCTCCACAGGTTTGTTAGATAAGGTAGAAAATCAATGTAGATGAGAGGAATAGCACAATGCATTTAGATAGACAAGATAGATCGATAGAAACAACTTAACTAGGGGAAACAGATTATACCCAAAGCAAAAGACACGAAAACATAGCTGGATCGCTATGAAAGAACCATTAAACTCTTCAAATTAAAACCTTAGTCTGATTGCAACATAATGCTTGACAACAAAACTGCAGCCCCACTTACACACAACCCAAATAAAGACCTATGCAACAACGATCTAAAACGCTACTAAAAACACTAATAGGACAGCTCCCACTCTGGACTAGAGAATGAAGACTCTTGAACTTCTGGTTCTGAATCGCTGTAGAATAACAACGAGTTGTGAACTGCTGGTGGAGACTCTGGACGAACAGCTGGCACAAAGTGATAAAGATACTCTCGACGATTGCCGATGATTCGACGCCTTGCTTCTGGACTGGGTGGAGTAGGTGACGGTAATGGAACTGAAGATGGAGCATGGACTTCTTCCAATTCTCCTTCTGGTTCAAAAACGACCGATACTGACGCTACCTACTTCATATACTTCCAAAACAAGTTGGACAAACTGCTCTGGTGCAATCTACAAATCTTCTGAATAGTTTTTGGGCAACTATGATTGCCGACATGTCTTCAAGCTTGTCGTAGCACTTTATACTGTGATGGCGTATGTGGCTTTCAAATCCTCACGATGAAATATACTCTCGTCTCGAATCCAATTATGTGCCCCTTCACTTTCTTTTCCTTGGTGAAGTAAGTTGCACCTCTACTTATTCCCAAACTAAGCAACAAGCATTGAAGAACTCCATGCTAATCTCCTCTATGTTCACGGTACACTTGAACCATCTAAAGAAATTAACAGGGCAAGATTGTCAAATTAAGATCACAAAACAAAGTTCAGATAAGACAAGAGACTAGATCTCTAGCACAAGATGAGAAGAAATAGAATATGGTGAGAATAAAACAGACTGAGATGAGATCAGAATTGGGTAGATGCGAAAGAGCAATGACTTAAGTCAAATTAAGTTGATTTGATTTAGAAACTAAGTTTTGAAGCTTTGACTAAAACGACCATGCTAACTAGGGTTGCGTTCTACAGTCGATATGTCTCAGATACCACATCTGTCGGGACCCAAAAATACATCTCAGGAACCCTCTGTGTATTCTGAACTAGTCTCAGGTCAGTAGCTAGCTCACATAGGAAACAATGATGAAATACCATCCATTTATTCGATTTAAGTAAAAAAATCTCAAAGATAACAAATAGTAATAATAACTGGACCTTATGGTCAACGTTTACTTAACTTGCCACGTAGGGCTAAAGAAACAAATAAACTCTTGTAGCGGAACGAAAAACTTGAAAAAGCCAATCAACATGCCCATAGGCAATCGAGTGGAGAACGCATCCTAATCCAGAAAACCTTCATAGTCCTCCTTCTGAAAGAACTCTTGTGCAGCTTGGTATTCTTCAACTGATCAACAAAGGCATAAGCCATGAGTACATAAATGTAACATCCCAAAAATTTGGTCTGTTTTAAAAGAAAATAACTATTTGAATTTTTCTGCTGAAGCTAAAGCTTAATTAGAATTTTCAGAGATCAAAAACAATTTAACATGATTAATCCCAACATCAACTATTATCAAAATTATTTTATTTTGATTCTATGGGCTTAGATATATTTTCTAGAATTTTCTAGAAGTTTTATGAGTTTATTTGATATTTTCTATTTGCCATTTGGATTTTTAGTATTTTTCTAAAAAGAAAAACCTATTTAATTTCCCTCGGAACAGTAGCAGGCCGAAGCCCACTACTATTACGAGTCGGCCTAGCCCAGCAGCCCTGCGCCTCGGCCCACTCCCCCGCGCCTAGGCCCACTTCCTCCACACACAGATCAGAGCCCGCCTCCGCCTGAGCTCGCCTCGCTCGGTGGCTCCAGCGCCAAAGCCGCCAGACTGCCGCTTTCTTCCGCGACGGTGGTCCCAGCCGCCACGCTCTGCGCTGCCTTCAACTCGACACTCCGCCGAGTCCGAATCCAAAGCACGCCTCGCCCCTGTGGACTCTTCCTCCTCCGGCACTATATAAAGCCTGGTCTCGCGTCTATTTCTTCGACCCATCTCCCTCCACCGAAGCCCTAACCTCTCGGCCCCTGCTTCATCCTCCCGGCGCCGCAATTGCCGAAACGTCGCCGACTATCGGCCGCTGTGCCGTAATTCTCCAATGTCCGACCTTCACGGGCGGTGTCCACCGCCGAGTGTGCAATAGCACGAGCTTCGCCGTGACGCCGTCCCCTTCGCCCGTAGACCCCTCTTCCGCCGTTGCCGGGCCATCCAACAAAAGACTGCCGTCGCCGCCACCGCCATTGTCGCCGCTGCCGGTGAGCCATCGCCGCCCGAGCCCAACCACCACCTCTAGCAGCTTCGCCCTTCTCTCGGGGTCTCATTTTTGTACCTTGCCGCGGCCGCCTCGCCGCCATTCGCCGCCGGCGGCACGCCTCCATTGCCTCCTTTGCTCAGTCTTTGAATCAAGCACCTACCTCAGCTCTTTTGCCCGTGTGGCATAACCGCCATCAGCGCTTGGGTGGCAGTGCCATGTGGTGCACCCGAGCCAAACCTCCTTGAACCGAGTTCACCGTGAGCCATCCCAATGCCAAGTGGGACCCATGTGTCGGATCCAATTTCTTTTATTTTCTTTTTCGCCTGAAATCCTCCATCGACATCACCAAGGCCATAAATCCCTTTTCTTCGAAAAATAATTCAAGAATCTGAAAATTCGATTTTCAATATTTCATGTGATTTCAAACTTCCAAAAGCCATATCTGTTGCATCAAATCTCCGATTGAGCCCATTCAAATTTGTAAATTCATCTAAATTTGAGCTCTATTTATTTATGAATTTTATTTAATTTTTGGAGTTGGTTTTATCTCTATTTGGTATTTATTTATTCTATTTGCTTGTTTTGCGAGTAGACGCTCCTACTTCGGGAAGTTTTGAACCAGGAGAAGTACACCAAGATCAAGATCAATCCCAAGATTTATTCCAAGGCAAGCCGTAGTCCTTTGATCATGTTGAACCTATGATTTCAAAAGTATATTATTTTATACAATTGCATGCTATCTTTATATCAATTGTTTTGGGTTTAGTTATTACCTGTTATCATTATGCCCCCATTGAATATTTGAATGCCATGAATCTTTTGTCACCCTAGCTGGGATAATTTTAGTTGGACATATTTGTATCACCAACATGGGTATCGTATTAGTGCTTAGCCAAGCCTAGTCTCGATGGGTTCATCATCACATGGGTCTTAATGATTAATCTTGACTTAATGATATATGGAATTGTGGTGGTTAGCCACTATTGTAAAATTTGTATTCCATGACAGGGGATGTCATTAGTTTCATTTAAACAAAATAGTTTTCATTCAGGCGAGTGGATGGTGGATTGAGGGTGTGCATTTGAAACATTGCGGGTTTGTGGAAAGATCACCTGAGTAACTTGTCAAGGACTTAATCTTGTGCGCCATTGAACTGAGCCTTAACCGTACAACCACATGTCATGTATGGGCGGGACCTGGCTGATTAATTAGCAATGTCTTAATTTTGGTTCTATCTTGGAAGAGTAGTTACGGGACGGACGTACTCACTATGGCGCAAGAGGGGGGCCCTGTCTGGTCGGATGGAGACATTCAGTGTTGAAACCTTAGCGGGCAGAACTGGGTTAAGGAGCTTTGTAAAGGCTTTGTCACGTGCTCTAGCCTGCTTACCTAAGGTAGTGAGCAGTGGTATCGACGGATGCCAAACCAACTAGTGAGGTCATGTCTTGTGGGTCAAGCTGTACAACCTCTACAGAGTGTGTAAAACTATTCGAATAGCCGTGTCCGCGGTTATGGATGTGCTCGGGGATTTCACACAGGAGATAGAGTTTCTTCTAAAATGAGTTGGAGTGTGAATGGGAAGTTCACTTGATGAATATAATGTTTGTTCGGTGAATGGGTAATTCACTTGGTGGTCTGTGTCGATTGGTGAATGACGAGTTCACTTATCATTGGTTTGGTTGGGAATTGAATGGTTATTTCACTGTTGTTTCAAACAAATTGTGTAATTATTCATTATTCTTTTCAAATACGCATTTCAATCTATTTATTATATTTGTCGTAAATGGTGTTTTCTGCAAAAGAACCATACAGCTAATCCCTGGTAAGCCTTGCATGAATACTATTTGGATACATTTCCCTACGGCCTGCTGAGTGTTTTATGTACTCATGGCTTATGCCTTTGTTTATCAGTTAAGAATACCAAGTTTCACAGGAGTTCTTTCAGAAGGAAGACTATGAAAGTTTTGCGGATTATGATGCGTTCTCCACTCGATTGCCTGTGGGCAAGATGATTGGCCTTTCCAATTTTCTCGTTCTGCTGCAAGATTTTATTTGTTTTTTAGCCCTACGTGGCAAGTTAAGTAAATATTGACCATAAGGTCAAGTTATTATTATTATTATTTGTTATTTTGAGATCTTTCTGGTTAAATCGAATGAATGGATGGTATTTCATCACTATTTCATATGTGAGCTAGCTACTGTTCTGGGACTAGTTCAGAATACACAGAGGGTTCCTGAGATGTATTTTTGGGTCCCGACAATAAAGCACTCAGCAGGCCGTAGGGAAACATATGCAAATAATATTCATGCAAGGCTTACCAAAGGTTAGCTGTATGGTTCTTTTGCAGAAACAACATTTACAATAAATACAGTAAATACATTGAAATGTGTAATTGAAAAGAATATAAATAAGTAAATAATTTCTTTGAAACAACCAGTGAACTACCCATTCACTTCCCAACCAAACAAATGATAAGTGAATTCCCCATTCACCAATCGACACAAACCACCAAGTGAATTACCCATTCACCGGACAAACACTCTATTCATCAAGAGAACTTCCTATTCACACTCCGACACATTTTATAAGAAACTCTATCTCTCGTGTGAAAGCCCCGAGCACGTTCATAACTGCGGACACGGCTATTCGAATAGTTTTACACTTTGCAGAGGTTGTACAACTTGACCCACAAGACATGACTTCTCTAGACTGTTTGGCATCCGTTGATACCACTACTCACTATCTTAGGTAAGTAGTCTAGAAAACATGATAAATCCTTTACAAAGCTCCTTCTTAATCCAGTTTTGCGCCATAGTGAGTACGTCCCCTGTAACTCACACTTCCATGACAGAACCAAAATTAAAACATTACTAATTAATCAGCCAGGTCCCGCCCATACAGGACATGTGGTTGTACGGTTAAGGCCTAGTTCAATGGCGCACAAGATTAAGTCCTCGATAAGTTGCTCAGGCGATCTTTCCACAAACCCACAATGTGTTAACCACACCCCCACTATCCCCTGTCATGGCACTTAAATTTTAACAACAGTGGCTAACCACCACGATTCCATATCTTATTAAGTCAAGATTAATCATTATGACACATGTGATAATGAACCCATCGTAACTAAGCTGAACTAAGCATCAATACGCTACCCATGTTAGTGATATAAATATGT
Organism: Hsuehochloa calcarea; assembly: GCA_036346395.1. Classification (NCBI taxonomy): domain Eukaryota; kingdom Viridiplantae; phylum Streptophyta; class Magnoliopsida; order Poales; family Poaceae; genus Hsuehochloa; species Hsuehochloa calcarea. Next base: position 13,116,671 of record CM070615.1, on the reverse strand, counting down.
CCAACTAAAATTATCCATACTAGTGTGACAAAGCATTCACGACATTCAAATAATCAATATAGGCATAATGACAACAAGTAATTACTAATCCCAAAACAACAGATATAAAGATAGCATGCAATTATATAAAATAATATACTTTTGAAACCATAGGTTCAATATGATCAAGGGACTGCGGCCTGCCTTGGAATAGATCCTGGTATTGGTCTTGATCTTGGTGTACTCCTCGCTCAAAATTGCCCGAAGAATCAACATCTACTCGCAAACAAAGCAAATAAACCAAATAAAACTAAAATAGAGGTAAACCAACTCCAAAAATTAAATAAAAATCTTAGATAAATAGAGCTCAAATTTAGATGAATTTAGAAATTTGGATGGGCTTAATCGGAGTTTGGATGCAAAAGATATGGGCTTTGGAAGATTGAAATCACATAAAATCATAAAAATCAGATTTTATAGATTTGCTGAATTATCTTTCTACTGAAAAATCGATTAATGACGTCAGCTGACGTCAGCAATGAATTTCCGCTGGAAAGAAAAAGAATTGCAAATTGAACTGACATGTGGGTCCCACACGTTAGCGAGATGGTGCACCGTGGACTGAATTCACAAGCTTTTGGCTTTAGGTGGAATTTTTGGTTCGCCACGTAGCTGCTGACCAAACCACGGTGAGACGACTGACAAGCAGACCGACTGAGGTGGCGCTGATGTGGATGGCCACGCTGGCGCAGAGAGCAACCCAGAGGAGCAAAGCGCAACTCGTCACGCGTGAGAAGATGGCGGCGTCGACGGCGAACCACGGCGAGACGACTCCGGGGAAGTGGGAAAATGGAATGCCAAGGACACGGCGGTTCCTAGGGAGGTGATGGCTTGGCAACTCCGGCGACGAGACGGCAACGACGATTACTTTGGCAGCAGTGAGTCTTCGGCTCACGACGGCTTTAGCGAAGGAGTGGTGACCGAAAGAAACGGAGATGAGCACCGGCTCAAAAACGACATGAGGATCATAGAGAGAGGCTCGGGAGGATCGGAGCTCGACCACACCGACGGCAAGTCGACGGTGGCCATAGATGAAGGAGATGAGCGGCGGCGGCACTTCGGGGGAGCAAAAGCAACAGAAGGAGAGGGGTTCGGACGAGGGTAGGGTAGAGCACCTGGTGATGCGCTTGAAAGAGCTAGGAGATCACTGGAGATGTAGATCGGTAAGGAAGGCAGCGGCCGGTTTTTTGGACAAAGACGACAACGACGCTGCGGAGTTCTTCGAACCAAGACGACGAAAGCATGGCGTAGCTCTCACTATTGCGGACCCATCGGTGGTGGAATCACAGGCGGAGGCGATCCGACGGCGAAGAATTCCGGCGACAAAGAGCTTCGGCGGCTGGCTCGGTTCTTCGGCGATTGCGGCGCAACGAGGATGAAACCAGAGTAGAGGTTTAAGGGTTTTTGTCGGGACCCAAATATGCAAATCTGGACCCTCTGTGTATTCTGCACTAGTCCAGAATCACGCTAGTGCACACAGTATCAACATCGATGAAATATCAACTCCATACAATGAAATATTAAATAAACGAGTAATTTGAATAACAAATAACTGTTGTGACCTTAAGGTCGAGTTGTACAATTATTAAGCTATGCAAGGCTGACAATAATGAAATAAACTGCAGCGAAAACAATGTAAACTCTAGTGGGCTCCCATCAATTTACCACAGGCAACAAACTGGGATCAAGACCCTAACGATCAACCTTCATAGACTTCATCTTCAAAAGCTGGTGACGACTCCTCCACTTCTGTTGATTTGTTTAGCAAGAGTGAGTACACACCGTACTCGCAAGTAATACCACAGAATGCAATTATACATGATGGCTCATAACAAAAGAATGGCTTCTGTGGTTAATTTGCAGAAATGTAACATTTGCAATTGAATACGAATAATAGATTGAAAAAGTAATTCAAAATAAATAAACAATAATAATTTATCATTTGATTTCACAAAGACACACAGTCTAAACAGGTTATTCACACAGCTGCACAAGTTACGTCACACAGCTGACCCTTCCCAATTGTTTTATGAAAATCTACCCCTCGTGTGAAATTCCCGAGCATGTCCATAACCGAGGACGCGGCTATTCAAATAGATTGGTTTAACACTCTGCAGAGGTTGTACACTTTACCCACACGATGTAATCAACCGGATCAGAGTTGGTCACAACAAAACCTTTCAGAGACTTCATCTCAAACATTGACACTCCCGATGTGCTTTCCTGCCGGCCAACCGATACACACAGTATTTGGTTACAACACACATCGTTGGACAGGGATGCAGCGAACCGTCCCGCGATGTGACATATCACACCTCCAGCCCATCACACAGTTTACATACAACCTGAGTAGTCAATGTCAAGATTCCATAACTTACTAAGTTAGGCCCAGCCCATACTAGGCATGTGGTCGTACAGTAAGACCCACTTCAATGGCGCACATAGTTAAGTCCTTAATTGACCAAGGCAAGACTTCCAGTTTTACCCAAATCACAAAGTTTAATAAGCACACAGCTCCACCATTCACACAGATCCACCACTTGCCTCAGTCTAAATCTTTCCCCACCCTATTGATTAAGTGCAACACATGCCATCAACGAGTAATAGCACACAAAGACATACAGCCATCACACGCCCATAATCACTTAGTCAAGTTTATAATTGCAACTCACATGAAATGATGACTCGTGGCATGGCTAAGCAATCTACTCATATCTAACCAACCCACGTTGGTGCTACGATAATACCAACTAGTACTGAACCAATCTAGGGTGACAAAAGATCATGGCATACAATAGACAAGGTGGATATAATAAATTGGATTAATAACTATCCCAAAAGCATTTAAATAATTACTTGGATTAGAATGCAATACATTGAAACAAAGTATTTTTAAAACTGGGTGCAACATGATCAAAGGTATAACTTACCTTGGAATAGGTCTAGGTACTGGTCTTGATCTTGAGGTGCTCCTTCTTCTCCAAAAATTTTCGAAGTATCGACGTCTACTCACAAATGAGACAAAAAAAACAAAAATAAATAAATAATAGAGGCAAAACAAACTCCAAAAATCAAATAAAATTCACCATTAAATAGATCTTGATTTTATATGAATTTACAAATTTGAATGGGCTCAATCGGAGGTCTGATGCAAAAGTTATGGGCTTTAGAAGATAGGAAAATACTTAAATCCCTAATTTGGATTTTAATTTGATTTCCCAATTATTCTTATAAAGGAAAATCAGATTATTGCGCAATGCTTGCGTCAGCCGAGAATTTCCGGAAAAAGTAATAAATTTTAAAAGAAATCTGACATGTGGACCCCACATGTCAGTGAGATGGCTCACAGTGGACTGAGTTCACCGAGCCTCGGGATCTGGAGCCGGTTTACTGGGTCTCATGCGCGTGTCCTGGCGCTGATTGGGCTCCACGTGGATGCCACATAAGCACCGAAGCTGACGCGGCGGTTGCGGTGGCGCTGACGCGGCTACGGCGGTGAGGGCCGCGCTCGGGACCCGATGGTCACCGATGTTTGGCGGCGAGTCACCGGCGACGAAGGGTACCAGATTGTTCCCCGTGCTATTGCCCACTCAGGGGTGCCCTTACCAGTGGCTGGCAACGAATGTGGCGACCGGCGGCGAGGAAGAAGTGGCGGTGGAGCTTCGGGTTTGTCGGAAGTGTGCTTCGGCGATGCTCCGGCGACGAGGAGGGGCGCACCGGGTAGCCTGGGATTTGCTGAACACGGTGGTGCAGTCGGTGGGGCAAGGGCGACAACGACGACGACGCAATTCACCGGAGAAGAAGCTCGGCCGAAAATCCAAAAACTTGAAATGCGGCGGCGCTAGAGCGATCGGGGCGATGATGGTGGCGGCTCTGGGTTGCGGAGGACTGGGCGATGCTAAGGGGGTATTTATAGGCCCGGGGAATGCCGGAATTGGAAACCCCCAATTCGAGTCCGAAACGGCCGGGATTTTGGAATCCTTGATTCTCAGAGATTGAGAGAAATTCGGAGTTTGATTCGGTTGGGAATAGATAAGGTAGAGCGAAGGCCGGGATTTGGTGGGGTCGGCGCGAAGAATCAACAATAGAATCGCGTTTGTCGGACGAAGCTTCAGCGAGCGATAATGGCGGGCAAGGGTGCGGGCACGAGGAGGAAGAAGACTCCACGAAGACGACGACCCTGTGGCCGTCCCACCTGGCAGTGGCAGCGAGGCGCGGGCGAGCGAGCGAGCGAGATCAGCGGGCGAGGCCACGCGGCGGCTATCCAACGGAGGCAGGCGAGGTTGAGCCAAGCGTCCGATCGAATGAGGGCACGCGCGTCGTGCATCCAATCTGACGAGGGCGCGCGAGTGGGGAGATGGGTCAAGGCGTGGGAATAGTGTTGGGCTTCGGCCAAACACTGTTACGAAGGTTTAAACTTGATTTTTCTTTTTAGAAAATCCAGAAAATACAATTAGCAAATAGAAATTAGCAGATGAACTTGGAAAAATTCCAAAAAATTCTAGAAAATATATCCAAGCATATAGAATCCAAATAAAATAAGTTTGGCCATTGTTGATGTTGGGATTAAGCACATTAAATCATTTTGTCATGAACGTCTATAATAAGCTTTTAAATTTAAATTTAAATAAAATGCAAATAGTGAGATTTCCAACTAGCAACTAATTACAAGATTTTCAAAGGCTCAAAAAGTTGGGATGTTACAGTTTTGGAAGAGGAGGAACGGGCGAAGAAATTGGTGAGGAGGGCCGACTTAAAATAGCATGGGATGGGAGTGTCCGGATCGGAGAAAGCGGCGTCAACGCGTGACGCAGAACTCGAACGCAGGAATCCCAGAGGAAGATGATGCAGACATGGCGCTAGCTCGGGACCACCCAAAGTGAGAGAGAGAGAGGCGGCGCTTGGCGAAGCTGCACAAGCACTAAAAGGCTAAGTCGGGTGGGCGGTACCAAGGAGAGAAGAGAAGCGTATGAAAGATTGGTTTTGGCCCAAATACTATTAAGAGATTTTAAATTGGTTTTTCTTTTTAGAAAATACTGAAAATCCAAATAGCAATTATAACATAGCAAATAAACTCAGAAAAATTCTAGAAAATATATCCAAGCACATAGAATCCCAATAAAATAATTTTGATAATAGTTGATGTTGGAATTAATCTTAGTAAATTGTTTTTAATTTCTGAAAACTCCAGTTAAGCTTGAAGTTTAGCAAACAAATGCAAATGGTTGTTTTTCTTTTTAAAACTTCAAAACAAACCAAATTTTTGGGATGTTACATTACAACAGATTCGGAAATTGTATTGCTAAAGGATTCTTCGATTGGATACACCGTTGTCGGATGGAACTCAGACACGTCAGCCATGGTAGTCGAAGGCGACTCGGACGCGATGAAGACGAAGGTGAGGAAGACGACGAAGGGTGGGGCCAACCTGGCAGAGGAACAAGGGAGCAAGCTGGCACGGTTGCACATGCAAAGAGAAATTGAGCCATACTGCGATGGGCCGGGTAGGAATAGGGTTAGGATTTCGGCCCAATACTATTCTTTAGATTATTAATAGAGTTTCCTTTTTACAAAATACAGAAAATACAAATGGCAAATAGAAAATAGCAAATGAACTCGAAAAAATTCTAGAAAAATCTAAAAAATATATCCAAGCACATAGAATCCAAATAAAATAGTTTTAACAATTGTTGATGTTGATATTAACCATATTAAATTATTTTGATACTAAAAGTCCATGTTGTTGGACCGTAAAGGCGACTAGAGGGGGGGTGAATAGGAGCACGCTCACTTTTTCACAAATTATGAACTCAATACAATTTCACTCCAAAGAGCTATTAGAAAGCTATGAAGATCAATATACCAAGACAAATGGAAGACTAGTATTGAATCCAATAAAACCCCTAAGCAATGCGACAATAATCAACAAGAATCAAAGCAATACAAGCATCGCGGTCCGATCATTGTAGTGAACCGGTCGGACCGATTGTTTGGGCGGTCGGACCATTAGTTATCTTGGCGGTCGGACCGCTCAAAATCGGTCGGACCGGTGGTGACGGGCGGTCGGACCGCAGATCTACGTAACCGATCCAAACAAGAAAATCACCGATGACGAAGTTGCAATTAGGTCTAACTTTTGATTCTCAACTCCAAACTTCACGAAACTTTGCACACACCTTCTCTATGCTATTGAGGACCTATTCCAATCGAATATTATGATAATTCTTGGAACGATCTTGAGCAATTGCCAATTGATTAATGAAGGTCTAAAACCGGGCAAGAACGAAAACTTGATCCTAAAGCTTGTTCGTGAGAGATTGATGATCAAGATGATGCTAGATAGATTCACACATATCACAGCAAGCTAATTCACGTGAAAGAATCAATCACAAACTCGCGGATCAAAGAAAGCCCTAAAATCACCAAATTGAAAGCAAGAACGAAAAGAGACTTATCTCAAGCAAACCTTGCATAGATTGATTTCGTGATTGTTGCTGGATTACATCCACACCATCATGGATCAGTGGACAATCAAAGATCATGAAATTCTCCACAAACCATCAAGAGCCCTTGCCTCCACCTCAACTCCCCTAAAGACAATTAGGGTTTTGAAAACATAAAAGGCGAGAGAGAGAGAGGTGCAGCCACCATCTCCTCCTATTTATAGTGGAGGCCTAAAACTCTTAGGGTTTGACTTAATTGGGCTCCCGTTAAGGCCCACTAACAAACGGGTCACACACGCACGCTTCGCGAAGCGCCGTCTTTCACTTTTGACCTAAAACGCTTCACCATGCGTCATGGATTTGCCAATAGGTCACCATTGTCCATCTTGTGTCACGCTTGAGTCGTTGACCCCACCCGGCATCGTCGATCGTTCTGAACCTCAACTCTTCAAGTCTAGTCCCGATTCTCCTCGCCGTTGACCGTCGTTGACCACCAAGCCACCCGCACAACCACGACAAGAAAACACGATTCGGGAACAAGTTCTTCACAACTTGACCCATGTTAGTCAAAACATGCATCATGCAAATCATATGCCATGAAACCAATGACTTTGACCTAACAAAACAACATCGCCACGGTTGGCCGACGTTCAAGTAATTCACGGCCCGACCGCTCCAGTGAGCGGCCGATCGCCCATGGCTTGGCCGGACCGCCCACGTGAGCGGTCGGACCGCCTTAGGACTTAGCCAAATTCAAGCTCCCAAAATCCAAACCTTCTCGAAACTTTAAACCAATAGAACTTTTCACCGAGGCTCCAAAATCATGAGACCAAGTGCATTGGAATCCCCTTACTTGTCTACAACGCCTATTTTGGCCCACTCGATTTGAACACTTTTGTCATCGCCGGTCCGACCGCCCCACATGGCCGGTCCGACCGATTGGGACCGACCGGACCGATCATTGTAAAGACCGGTCGGACCGCCTCGTCCGTAATACACAGAGCTTTGTCGAAAACGCTGAAACGACAAACCGTAAACGCCATTGCCAATTGTCACATCATCCTAAGATCCGGAGCATATCCCCATGAAATCCACAATCTCCCCTTGATGAACACATTGGCAATTATCCGTAAAATGTAAGTAAGAGGTTTGAAATGTAGTTTACTCGCAGCTGCGACAAAGGCACAACTTGGTCCATAAGCAAGAAAAAGCAATGAACAAGACCAAGCCGCATCGAATAGTATAGGCATGTGAGACAAGGCAAAAGAAAGCATAAAAACTTTGATTTCGAAAAAGGGTCAAAATTCTCACATGAGGTCCATATGAAAGAACAATTGTTCAATTGACCTATGATCATTGTGAGTATAAAATAATGCAATTCAAGTTCGAATATTCAATAAGACAATAAGAATGCAACTCAAGAACTCCCCTCACTATGATCATCAAATTTCAAATTTTCGTTTCTCCTTTGTATAAACTTCTCCCCCAATCTTCTCATTAACACATCTTCTCCAAATAAGAGTAGCAAAGAAATATTACACATCTTCTCCCAAAGAAATATCTTCATTTAACACATCTTCTCCCCCTTTGACAATGGATTCATCAAGGAATCACTCTCATCCAGGGATAACAAATAGAGAATAAAGAAAGAAGCAGAAACAAAAGAAGCATAAAGAGGAATATGCATGAAGTGCAATGGAGTGGCTTTAATTTTGTATTGTTCAATTTTTGATTACAAGAAGCTTTGGAGATTACCCAAAAGAACAAGCTAGTATCTCTAATATTGCACAAACAAAGATATCAAGCTGACAGCTAGCAAGATCATGGTAAGACATATATATCAAAGCTAAGCACAAAGGCTCAAAAGTAAAGCAAGAGATTTGATCAATTTAAGCAACGCTCAAATTCAAAGAAGTTCATCAACAGGATCCTAAAGTGAAATTGGCCATGTCAAAATATCAAAGTGAGATCAAAAATCTAACAAAGACCACATTAAGAGTCAATCAAGTCCCTTATTGAATCATTTTGCTCAATATTTTGTAAACGCCCATTTGTCAACATTTTTCTCATTTGCATTGAATATTGAAGTTGACTAATGATCTAACTTAGTGACAAGATCCTGGACTAGGAGCCATCCACAAACTCATCCTAAGCTTCACCAAAAGTTGATTAAAGGTATATCTTAGTAAAGAAGATCCCGGACTAGGAGCCATCCACAAACTCTTTCTAAGCTTCTACCGGGCGACAAATCTTGAGGTTCATGTCATTTCGACAAGCAATCCCCATGAGATCGTTCGTTCATCAAACTATCTCCAAGTTCATGTCATTTGACAAGCGGTCTCGTAAGAATAGTTTGGCACAATTTAAGCATAAGACAATCTTGATTTTCATTTTTCACAAGAGCATTTTAGAATCTCAAGAACACAAAAGCTCAAGTAATGGTCAATTTTAGATCAAAGAGCTAACAAAGCAATTCGACAGGCCAATGTCACAAGAGGAGCACTAATTGCGCAACTCGCTAAAACATCCACAAATTGCAATTTCTTAGTTTGAGTTGTTTAAAAGGTTCTAGCTCATATAGCAAAGACTTAGCTACACATGTAAAAGCATGATAATTCTAGCAAGTCAAAGAACTAGACATGACATTGAGCAAGAATTGAAATACAAAAGCTCTAAAGGGTAATAGGCAAAGCTTCATCAATTTCAAAAGATAAGCGTAAAATCTTATATTACAATGCATCTTTTGGATTTTTCATACCACTTGTTTGTAACCACTTGTTGTTACCACTTGTTGTTACCACTTGTTGGATTTTTCATATGAATGCAATATGATACAATGAGATGCAAATAAAAGCCTAAAAACTTAAAAAGTTCAAAAGATCACTAAGTTCGGAAAAGAACAATAAAAGATCAAAAGAACAAGGAAAGATCGAAAAGATCAAACTCCCCTCAAACCAACCCATAAGGATAAATAACTCCTAACTCTCTTCTCAAGGTGGCAAACCTAGTTGGGTCTAAAGATTTGGTGATGATAAAACAAGAGACAAGATAAGTGACTAATGGGTGACAAGCGCTGAGGTACTCTTCCTATCTAGCCGACACCCGCACAATTAGGATAAGAAAAACCCCGAATGGACAAAGATAAAGAACAGAATATCAAATGCCATACAAAAGAGTAGAGTGTAAGTACTGAATAAGAGCTTAACGGCTGGCGATGGGAAGTTCTCTGAGATGCTTGAGACCAATGACCGCGTGAAGGAGGTGAACCATCTTGAGTCTCCTAAGAATATGATGTGAACAATGGAGTCGACAAAGCACGTGCCCTTCCTCTTTCGCGGCAATCTCAAAAATCAAGGCACGGAAGAACGATGTGTCTCGACATCAAGTTAGTTAAACAAGACTTGGGAACCCAAGATCGAGACACACGCTCATGAGTAGTATGCAAAGCGTATGTTATCCTTGACTTCATCTAAAATTCATTATGAGCAATGTTTAAGTTAACATGGGAATTAAATCGTCTGGCTGGCTCGATCGCGTTGTCTTGTGGTCGATCGGTGACTAAATCGGTCGAGACCGGTGACCACCAAATGGATCGACCGTGACAAGAACATGAGAATTAGGATATGTAGAAGCATGATGATTAGCATGTGAGAAAATCCTAATCCGTGTTTATTCCTTTCAAGTGTTACCATGTCTCATAAAAGCTCTAGGTTGCTCGAATGAAATTCTATCAAGATTTTTCCTATCATTTTTCAACCTACGCCAACAATTCAATTAAATGCCCACCTTTCTTGCAATAAGTGCAATGGTACTTGGTACCACTAGAAGAAGCACCATTGAATTAATACAAGGTTGGGCAAAACCTGCAGATTTAAAAGATGTTTTTGCGAGTTGGGTTTTGAATTCAATTAAACCTTTTCCAAGACTTGAATGACTTTTGGGTTTGAATTGTCTTGAAAAGAATTGAATCCTAAACCTTGCTTCTTATAAGGAGTTTTAGACTTGTCAAGAATCATGTTTAATTATTTCTTACCTTTAGAAAATTTCTCTAATGTATCATGAAGGTAAGCATTTTCTTTTCTCAAGTTAACACAAACATCACAAGTTTTATCCATAGATTTCTCCTTATATAAAGCAATTTCAAGCTTAAGAGCAGAACAAGAAGCACAAGTAGTATTTTCAATATTGTCCTTAAGCTTAGCATATTTGACTCTAGCGACTTCTAAGATATCTTTGATTTCACGTTCTTTTCTAAGCATGAAGTGCAAGGGCTAGAATCAATCACATCAGAAGCAATCAACTTGCTAGACTCTAAGCATTTTTCACAAGGAGCAGATTTAATTTCAATTAGCTCGGTTCTAGCATTTTCAAGTTGTTGTAAAGCAATATTATGAGCAGATTGTAAATTGGTAATTTCTGAATGCATAGCATGACAAGATAAACATTCATCGAGTTCAAGAGTCTTAACATTTGCAAGTTCTAGTTTCAGTTTACCAATTTTTGACTCTAGTTTCTTATTTTTAGTCATGACAAATTCTAGCGCTTCATCTTGACTAAGCACTTGCTCAACTATAGAATTATATTTAGCAGAAAGCTCATCATAAGAAAAAGATACCTCATCATTATCAATGTCGCTTGTCACCATGAAGCACATGCCAAGAAAGTCCTTGGCCTTCCCTTTCTTTTCCTCTTCGCTCCCGAGTCCACATCACTAACGGATTGCTCTCCAAAAGCGGCAAGGACCCGGTGAGCGGCCTTTATGAGCTTGACAAAGATCATACTCGAGTTGTTCTCATGAGGCTTCTTCCAAGTCGTCTTCTCCTCCTGTGCTTACCCTTACCTTTTAGCTTGGGGCAATTGGCCTGATGTGGTAAAGCTCTCCACACTCATAGCAAGTAACAGGACCACCTCTCTTTTTATTCCTCACATTATTGTAAGCCCGTGTGAATTTTTTAGCTAAAAGGGCTAACTCAACCTCAGGGATATTCTCAAGCTCCTCTTCATGAATAGCAGATAAACAAGCAAATGAAAATCCAGAAGAAGATTCAAAAGAGTCATCAAAAGCCTTTTGAGAGGATCTGCTACCAAAGCTAAATTATCTTTCTTGGGATGATCAACTCTTTTAATTTCATGAGTCTTGAGTTTACTATAAAGCAATTCTAAAGTAAGACTTGAAAGATCAACATTCTCTTCTATAGCAGTAGCCTTCATCTCCCACTCCTTGGTGTTGATTGCAGCCAAGAGGTGGGTGGCATTTTCAGATTGAGAATATTCAATATCAACCGCTTTCATTTGATTAATCACTTTATTAAAACGATCGAAAATGTCATCGATGCTCTCTCAGACGATCTCAAATTTGTTATAATCACGCTTATAGATTGTTTGGCGACTTTCTTAATTTGGGACGAACCTCATGATATGTTTCGAGAGTGTTCCAAATCTCGTGCGCAATGCAAAATTGCAAATCCTATCATATTCTTGTCTACCAAGCGCACCATATAAAAGATTCTTGGCCTTGTTGTTGTTAGCCAAAAGAACCACGTAGCGGAGTTTCAACCTCGGAATAATGAGCGGGATCGAACAACGTCCCACAAAGCTTGTCCTCTCTCAAGGAATACTGCATACGATTCTTCCAATAGGCATAGTCTTGTCCATTGAACATATGCGGTTTTGTAGTGAATCTATCCATCGCCAAAGTTCGGTGACCTGTTAAGATCAAGATTGAACTAACCGGCTCGATACCACTTGTTGGACCGTAAAGGCGACTAGAGGGGGTGAATAGGAGCACGCTCACTTTTCACAAATTATGAACTCAATACAATTTCACTCCAAGAGCTATTAGAAAGCTATGAAGATCAATATACCAAGATCTGTTGGAAGACTAGTATTGAATCCAATAAAACCCCTAAGCAATGCGACAATAATCGCAAGAATCAAAGCAATACAAGCATCTTGCGGTCCGACCATCAGAGTGAACCGGTCGGACCGATTGTCGGGCGGTCGGACCAATGTTATCTCAAGGTCGGACCGCTCCAAAATCGGTCGGACCGGTGGTGACGGGCGGTCGGACCGGCAGCCTACGAACCGATCCAAACAAGAAAATCAGCCCGATGACGGTTGCAATTAGGTCTAACTTTTGATTCTCAACTCCAAACTTCACGAAACTTTGCACACACCTTCTCTATGCTATTGAGGACCTATTCCAATCGAATATTATGATAATTCTTGGAACGATCTTGAGCAATTGCCAATTGATTAACGAAGGTCTAAAACCGCAAGAACGAAAACTTGATCCTAAAGCTTGTTCGTGAGAGATTGATGATCAAGATGATGCTAGATAGATTCACACATATCACAGCAAGCTAATTCACGGAAAGAATCAATCACAAACTCGCGGATCAAAGAAAGCCCTAAAATCACCAAATTGAAAGCAAGAACGAAAAGAGACTTATCTCAAGCAAACCTTGCATAGATTGATTTCGTGATTGTTGCTGGATTACATCCACACCATCATGGATCAGTGGACAATCAAAGATCACGAAATTCTCCACAAACCATCAAGAGCCCTTGCCTCCACCTCAACTCCCCTAAAGACAATTAGGGTTTTGAAAACATAAAAGGCGAGAGAGAGAGAGGTGCAGCCACCATCTCCTCCTATTTATAGTGGAGGCCTAAAACTCTTAGGGTTTGACTTAATTGGGCTCCCGTTAAGGCCCACTAACAAACGGGTCACACACGCACGCTTCGCGAAGCGCCGTCTTTCACTTTTGACCTAAAACGCTTCACCATGCGCCATGGATTTGCCAATAGGTCACCATTGTCCATCTTGTGTCACGCTTGAGTCGTTGACCCACCCGCATCGCCGATCGCTCGAACCTCAACTCTTCAAGTCTAGTCCCGATTCTCCTCGCCGCTGACCGTCGTTGACCACCAAGCCACCCGCACAACCACGGACAAGAAAACACGATTCGGGAACAAGTTCTTCACAACTTGACCCATGTTAGTCAAAACATGCATCATGCAAATCATATGCCATGAAACCAATGACTTTGACCTAACAAAACAACATCGCCACGGTTGGTGGACGTTCAAGAAGTTCGGCCCGACCGCTCCAGTGAGCGGTCCGGATCGCTTCATGGCGGTCGGACCGCTCCTCGTGAGCGGCCGGACCGCCTTAGACTTAGCCAAATTCAAGCTCCCAAAATCAAAACCTTCTGGAAACTTTAAACCAATAGAACTTTTCACCGAGGCTCCAAAATCATGAGACCAAGTGCATTGGAATCCCTTACTTGTCTACAACGCCTATTTTTGGCCCACTCGATTTGAACACTTTTGGTCATCGCGGTCCGATCGCCCACATGGCCGGTCCGACCGATTTGGGACCGGCGGACCGCCGCAAAGACCGGTCGGACCGCCCCGCCCGAATACCCGTAGCTTTGTCGAAAACGCGTGAAACGACAAACCGTAAACGCCATTGCCAATTGTCACATCATCCTAAGATCTGGAGCATATCCCCATGAAATCCACACATGTTAAGTTGCATTAAAATTCAAATAAAATCTCCAAGGTGAATTTTCCAACTACTAACTAATCAAAAGGTTTTTAAAGCTCAGAAAATTGGGATACTACACTATTTTGTTGCTTCACTTATATGTTCGCTTATCTCTCTTACAGGTACTGCAGCCACTTCGCCCTTGGATCCACACCCCTCTAGATTGGGATGAGCACTATGTGCCACACGTTCACGATGCCGGTCTCCTTGCTTTGGCACCGACAGTCATCAACGGGCTCCGCCGTATGGACGGTGCTTCGCTTACCGCACTAATGGACCGATGGTGCTCGGAGACCCACACGTTCCATCTACCATCAGGCGAGATGGCCATCACGCTTCAGGACGTCGGTATGATTCTGGGCCTCCCCATCAATGGGCTTGCAGTGACTGCAAAAGTAAATAGCGTGGGATGGCGAGACCGGGTGGAGGAATGGCTTGGAGTGCGACTGGACGACCTGCTGGCGGACACGAGGGACAACCGGGCATGCGCGGTGCTGGCATCCTGGCTGCGTGCGCACTTCAATGTGTGTCCAAATGACGCAGATGGGGACACAGTACGGTGCTTCGCATGGGCATGGGTCTGGCATCTGCTAGGGTCCTTCCTTTTCCCAGACACTAGTGGCAACACCGTCTCCTGGATCTAACTGCCCTTGTTGGCTAATTTTGGAGTTACAGGGACTTACAGTTGGGACTTTTCCACACTGGCCTTTCTTTACCAGCACTTGTGCGATGCCTGCCGCTCATGGAGTGCCGACGGCAACCTGGGTGGTTGTAAGATCGAGGAGGTCGACTAAAGTGGGTGAATAGGCGGTTTTAAAAATCTCTTTGGCTAAAACCTATCTTTAATGCGGAAGCTAACAATAAATTAGTTTTGCACAATTAGAACCTAAATCAACTAGTCTTTACTAAGCGCACCAACAATAATAGACTATTGAGAATGAAGGCAATCATACAAAGACATATAAGCAATTTGATACAAGGAATGTAAATAGCAATAGTAAAGCACAAGAAGAGCAAACCAAGATGACACGGTAATATTTTACCGTGGTGTTCGGAGACTTGCAGGTCTCCCCTAATCCACGTTGAGGTAAGCCCAACCGCGTTGGACCGACTCCTCAATTGAGCCAATACCTCCAAGGTAAGTCCAACCACTTGGACCGGTTCTCACAACACAAACCAACACCTTGATCCACTTGGGGTTGCCCTTCCTCCACTCCGGAGATGGTAAGCACCAAACCACTCACAATCGCTCGGGTCTTCTCACAACCTTCTTTGAGAAGATCACCGGTGCAACTCCTTCAAGACGTCTAGGTCTCGGCAAACACCAAGAGTAATAAGTCGGAGATGCTCACTTGAACGAATCAAGTGTCTAAGCTCAATGGATACACGATCCAGTACCTAATGCAACACATGCATTTAGGGTTTACTCTCTAAGCTCACTAAGTGTAACACATGCACATAAGAGATGAGAGGGCTTGCTCTTTACTCACGAGAATGGGTAACGGCACCAGCAACCTCACCCAAGGCCAGCCAAGGTGGGTATTTATAGCCCACACACAAAAACTAGCCGTTAGGGAGAGATTCTGCTGAAAATCAGCGAAGCCCGGTCAGACCGCACTTGCTCCAACGGCTATAAAACTAGCTGTTGGACACATCCATTCTGACTGCCAACCAATGGCCGGTCAGATCAGACCAGCTGGTCCGTCCGGTCAACACATGCCGGTCAGACCGCTCCAACTAAAATCAAAGAAACACACTCTGTAGGAAAAGCTAACCGGGTCAAAGACCCGGAGGTCCGGTCAATCCGGACTTACAACCGCAGTAAGACCGCTCCACAGAGGAATCAATAAATCCAGAAAAACACATCTTCTGGAAAAAAAAATCACATGACTGACGGCGGAACCCCAATCAGACCGGCCAACACATGGCGGTCAGTTTGGTCCAGGAAACAAAAACTGATTTTGCAATTACTTCAACTCAATTTGCAAAACACATTTGCCAATTAATGCAATATACAAATAAGGGTTGATGGTGAGATTCTTAACAAGTTGCAAAACACATTTGCCAACTTTTAGAATCATGATGCAAGTAATAAGGTCATGGACTTAAGCTATTTGCAAAACATATTTGTAAACTAAAGTCGCATGCTACAAAGATTATGTATGAGCCTCAACTACTTGCAAAACACATTTGCAAATATTGACAACATGCTAACGAGAGTTAGAGAAAGCACGACGAGCTATCAACACATGATACTCTCAAGGTACTGGTCAAGACCCCTCTTAATAGTACGGCAACCTAAACTAGTAATCTGGTCTACCAACCAAACACCAAAACCGGTAAAAGACTAGAAACACATCCTCAGTCCTAACTAGTCATACATTTGCCTTGAACATCTTCTTGAAGCTTGATGACCCACATCTTAACTTCAAGTCCGGGTCATTGACTTGATAATTATCAACACATGATGATCTCCTTTACTCTAAGTTCTTTACTTCAATATCATCAACACATGATGATCTTCTTCACTTCGGGATCTTGTCTTGAACATCATCAACACATGATGATTTCCTTCATCCCGAGTCTTGACATGATGACGAGCAACTCATGATGTCATCCAAAGTTTTCATCATCCTGGAACACAACCTAATCGTCCAATTCATGGAAAATGTTAGTTTCACAATATGATTATCATTAATTACCATATCATACCATTAACTCATAATGGTGGGATAAGATACTTCAATCTTTATCTTTTTAGTAATTGATGATAAACACTTCAATTGCACATAAATTGAATGTAGATAAATAAACATAGAGCAACATGAGTATACAAGAATTACACAAGTTATATATACTCAAGGATATGTTTCAAAGTAGAGATCCCAAGTATGTATGGAGAACGGAATATGGATCAATACTAATGAAACCACAAAATATAGTGTGAACCTCCACCCTAAATGTGTGCATACACAAATGTGTAATAAGAACATATGCACATATTCAAGTTAAACTTTTGGTGGAGTTCAACCTATACTTTGGATCCGAGGAATGTAACAATATATAAGACTATAAAGTCAAATGCATACCTCCATGGTTTTTGTCGGCGCCCCGGGTGTCACACAACCCCGAGACCCTCTGTGCATACCAAGCTAGTCCCATGATCAGTAGCTAGCTTGCACAGTTGCAACAATGATGTAATCATAACCATTCAACAACGAACTAATGAAGGCATAAAGTAATATTAATTAAAACAAAGAAAGACCTTATGGTCAAGGTTCTTACAAAAGTCGCCTCACAGGGCTTAGCAACAACAGAGTATCTGGCAGCGGAAATCTCAAAAATACGTGGAGCCCAATCGACATGCCCACAGGCAATCGAGTGGAGGACGTGACCTAGATCGCAAAGTCTTCAAAGTAGCCTTCTTCATAGTACTCTGCATTTCCTGGTTCTTCTGCTGGGACTGATCAACAAAGGGCATAAAGCCGTGAGTACATAAAGTACTCAGCAAGTCGTAGAGAAATGTATGCACATAGTATTCATGACGAGCTTAAGCGAGGATGGCTTTATGGTTAATTTGCGTAAAGCAAGTTTAACGAAGAATACAATAATTAGATTGCAAAGCGAGATTTTAAAAGAATAATACATAGATAACCAAGTTCTTTTGAATCAAACAAAGAACATCCGCTCACTTCCCAACCATTCCAACCAAACGCTTCCATCGAACCAAACCACATTTTTGAAAATACTACCCTTGCGCGAAATCACTGTGCATGTCCGTAACAGGGACACGGCTATTCGAATAGATTTTGACACTCTGCAGAGGTTGTACGACTTTACCCACAAGACACGAATTCTCTAGTTTGTTTGGCATCCGTCGATACCACCGCCACTTCCTTAGGTGAGTAGTCTAGAGCACGTGACAAGGCTTTTACAAAGTTCCATTTTGCCTCGGTTCGCGCTAAGGTTTCGCCATCACGCCCCCTCTTGCGCCAATAAATGTACCACAATGTAAACCGACTCAAAACTTTCCTAATTAATTGGCCAGGTCCGTCCCATACCGGACTTATGGTTGCACGAGGTGACCCAGATCAATGACTTGCAAAGTTAAGTCCTTAGTTGGCTGCTCAGACAAGTCTACCACAACCCAATGTGCATTACGCACCCACTCTAGCTCCCTACCTCAAGCCCGAGCATAAATCATTTTTGTTCATTCCCGACCAAATGGCAATCCCTGCCATGGCACAACATCTTTTAATAAAAGTGGCCTCACACCACAATTCCATAGTTCCATTAGTCAAATTTCATTCAT
Organism: Hsuehochloa calcarea; assembly: GCA_036346395.1. Classification (NCBI taxonomy): domain Eukaryota; kingdom Viridiplantae; phylum Streptophyta; class Magnoliopsida; order Poales; family Poaceae; genus Hsuehochloa; species Hsuehochloa calcarea. The sequence goes on along the minus strand of CM070615.1, from coordinate 13,098,325 downwards.
AATCGAACATGTGATCGAAAGTCTCGCGGGTAACTAAAGCATGTCTAAGCAATACTACGCTCCCAAGTTGGTATACAATTATGTCCAACTAGTATTAACCATCCTAAGGTGTTCAAGGATGTATGTCATTCAAGGAGACATTTCATTTTCAATTCATCAAGGAGGCATAATGGCAATTTGGTAATTATCTACTCCCAAAACCATTTTTAATAAAACTAGCCATGCATGATAATTTAAAGCAATATACATTTGTAAAATGGGTTCAACATGGTCAAAGGCCTACGACTTGCCTTCGTTGACGAGGAGCGGTCTTCTGATCGTCGGTCAAGAAATCTTCCAAACGCCTAATCTACACGCATGAGAATAGCAACAAATAAATAAAACAGCACCAAATGAACTCCAAAAATTACAAAACCAGTACCAAATGAAAGAGGATGAATTTATATGAATTTAGAAATTTGGATCACCCAAATCGGAGTTCGGATGTGAAAGTTATAGCCAAAAGAAATTTTAAATCACATAAAATGATGGAATTAGGGTTTTCGGATTTTCCGGAATTATTTTCCTATTGAAAAATCCGGTTTTGACGCCGGACGCAAGCAAGCGTACACGCAGCGCTACGCGGCGGCCCACTCAGAACGGACGCTGGCGCCGACGTGGCGCCACGTGGTGGCCACGTGGGCTCGGGCCCACGGGTCGAGAGAGAGAGAGGAGAGAGAGAGACGGGAGGGCGGCGGCGGCGGCGGAGTCGGGGAAGACGGCGGCAAGGCGCGGGAGAAGGCGGTGGCGCCGGGAGACGGCGCGCGAGGCGGCCGGAGCCGGGGAGACGAGGAGCGGGCGGGCGAACGCGACCGAGAGAGAGAGAGAAAGAAGAGAGGGAGAGGAAGAGGCGCGCGGATTTTATAGAGCTCACGGCGACGGACGGCGGCGGCGACGGACGCGTGGCGTGGCGACGCCGCGAGGCGCGAGAGGCGACGGACGCACGGCGCTGGATTCGCGGCGAGATTCGCGCGCGGCGCGCGAGCGGCGGCCGTGGAGAGAGAAACGCGCGCGACGAAGACGACGAAGCGACGCCGTCCGATTTCGACGACGGACGGGGAGCGAGGAGACGCGGGCGACGGAAGGTCGTCCGATTGACGGACGGTGGAGAAGTCCAACGGCGCGGAGGAAGACGAGCGGCGCCGTCCGATTCGACGGGCGGTGGGAGCGGAAGAGGCGCGGCGCGCGATGGCGTCGCGATGGCGTCGGACGGCGCGAAGAAAAGGGAACGCGGCGAAGCGGATGCGGCCGGATGAAGATCCAACGGCGGAGAAGAAAGAGCGGCGCGGCGAGGAGACGAACGGCCGCGGGCGAACGGAACGGCGGATCTTGATCCAACGGTCGGCGAAGACGGGCGACGCGGCGGCGAGGCCACATGATGAGGATCCAACGGTGAGGCGGCGCGCATGAGCGGGTCATGGAGTGGGCGGAGGCGGGAACAGCGATGGGCGGCTAGGGATTCGCCCACGACAGAGAAAGATTTAAAATCCATTTTTATTTTAGAAATTCAAATAAATCAAAAGGCAATTTAGAAAATAGCAAATAGACTCCAAAATTCTAGAAAAATTCACAGAAATTACTTGAATTATTCTTGACTTAATAAAAATACTTTTAACTTTAAATTTTCTTTTTCTTTTACAAATAAAATAATTTTTTTCCATTTCGGATAAAACAAAAATCAATTTCTAAAATCCAATAAATCCAAGAAAATTCTCAAAATAATAATTTTGATTTTAAATTCCAGAAATCTCAATCAAACCAACTTTAATTTAATTGAAGTTTGATTAACTCATATTAAACTGCAATTGAATTTTGAAATTTCCAAATTAAGCTTTTGGCGAATAGAAGCAAATGGTTCTCTTTTAAAAATTTTCAAAAACTCCGAAAAACGGGACGCTACAAACCTACCCCTCTTAAAGGGAATCTCGACCCCGAGATTCAGGCTGACTAGAGAATAGGTGGGGAAACTCAGCCTTCAAGTCATCTTCTCGTTCCCAAGTGGCTTCTTCTTCGGTGTGGTTGCTCCACTGGACCTTGCAGAAACGGATGATCTTGCTTCTTGTCACTCGCTCTGCTACTTCCAAGATCTTGATGGGATGCTCCTTGTAGGTGAGGTCTTCTTGCAGGGCAATTGATTCCACTGGCATCTGCTCTTCGGGCACACGCAAACACTTCTTCAACTGCGACACGTGGAAGACATTATGCACATCCGATACCGAGGCGGAGCTCCAACCGTAGCGACTTCTCCTCTTGGGCTAGAATCGAAAGGTCCGATGTACCTTGGTGCAAGCTTTCCACTTACTCTGAAACGACGCATCCCTTTGAGAGGCGACACCTTCAGGTACACATGATCACCAGGTGCAAAAGCTAGATCTCGGCGACGGTTATCAGCATAACTCTTCTGCCTGGTCTGTGCTGTTTTCAGCCTTTCTCTGATTGATCGAACTTGCTCTTCGGCTTTTTCCAAAATATCTGGCCCAAACACTTGTCTTTCGCCTACTTCATTCCAATACAACGGTGTCCTGCATTTTCTTCCATAAAGAGCTTCAAATGGAGACATCTGGAGGCTTGACTGGTAGCTGTTGTTATAGGAAAACTCTGCATAAGGTAGCATTTGATCCCAACTGGTCTGATTTGCTAAGGCACAAGCCCTTAACATATCTTCTAGGATTTGATTTACTCTTTCTGTCTGTCCATCCGTCTGGGGATGATAAGCTGTACTGAAATTTAGATTAGTACCCAAAACACTGTGCAACTTCTGCCAAAATCTTGAGGTGAACTGGGATCCTCGATCTGACACGATCTTCTTCGGCACTCCATGCTGGCACACTATCTTTGCCATGTACAATTCGCGATCTATCACGAGTAAGTAGTCTTGACTGGGAGAAAGTGAGCAACTTTGGTTAGGCGATCCACAATTACCCAGATAGAATCATATCCTGACCTTGTCCTTGGTAAACCAGTGATAAAATCCATGCCAATTTCTTCCCACTTCCATTCGGGCACTTTCAAGGGTTGCAGGAGTCCAGCAGGTCTTTGATGCTTGGCTTTAACTCACGATGACATCACACCGAGCTACAAACTCGGCAATCTCACGCTTCATGCTAGGCCACCAATACATTTCTTTAAGGTCTTGGTACATCTTTGTGCTTCCAGGTGAATGGAATACAAAGTTTCATGGGCTTCCTTGAGTATCACCGCTAAGCTCTTTCTCGAATCGAACACAAATTCGCTTGTCAAACCAAATGGTGCCTTGCTCATCTTCCAAAATCTCGTGGCTTTACCCTTTTTCATGTTGCTCTTAATTTCTTAATATTGGCATCTTCACTTGAGCTTCCTTGATCCGATTCCGCAAAGTGGGTTGAACTTCTAGGCAGCTAGATAACCTTCTTCAACCAACTCTATCTTGAGCTTCAGAACTCTTCATGAAGGGTCAATGATTTTCCTTGATCGATGGGTATTGCAAGAGACTTTTCTCGCTCAAGGCATCCGCCACAACATTAGCTTTGCTCAGGTGGTAATGGATTCCAATATCATAATCCTTGATTAACTCTAACCACCTTCTTTGCCTCATATTAAGATCACCGAGTGAAAATGTACTTCAAGCTCTTATGGTCCGTATAGACTTCACAGCGATTACCAATAAGGTAATGACGCCATATCTTTAAAGCATGCACTACGGCAGCTAACTCCAAGTCATGAGTGGGGTAATTCACTTCATGAGGCCTCAATTGACGGGAAGCATAAGCTACTACCTTCCTTTCTTGCATCAGGACACAACCAAGTCCTTGCCTGGATGCATCACAGAAAATCTCAAAATCCTTCCGGACATCTGGCAAAATCAACACCGGAGCCGTTGTCAGACGCTTCTTCAACTCTTGAAAACTTTGCTCACAATCTGTTGCCCAAGCAAATTTCTTTTCTTTTTCAACAAATGAGTGAGGGTCTTGCTATCTTGGAGAATCCTTCTATGAATCGACGATAGTATCCTGCCATTCCAAGAAAACTTCTGACCTGAGGCACTGACTTGGGTGACTCCCAATTAAGCACATCCTTAACCTTGCTAGGGTTAACAGATACTCCTTCTGCAGACATGACATGTCCCAAGAAAGTAACTTCTTTCATCCAAAACTCACACTTGCTGAATTTAGCGTAGAGTTGATGATCTCTAAGCTTATTCAGACCAAACTGAGGTGCTCTTCATGCTCTTCTTCACTCTTGAATACACCAAAATATCGCCAATGAAGACAATGACGAACTTATCCAAATACTCCATGAATACTTTATTCATCAAATTCATAAAGTAAGCAGGGCATTGGTCAATCCAAATGACATGACCGTGAACTCATACATCCATACCGGTTGAGAAAGTCGCCTTGGGAATATCTTACGGGCGAATCTTCAACCGTGGTATCCTCGACCTCAAGTCTATTTTGGAGAACACACCGCTCCTTTCAAGCGATCAAACAAATCATCGATCCTGGGCAGAGGGTACTTGTTCTTGATGGTGACCTCATTGAGGGCTCGGAATCCACACACATCCGCTGGGTACCATCCTTCTTGCAACAAAGATCACCGGGCTCCCAAGGTGAAGAACTTGGTCTGACAAAACCTTTCTCTTGCATTTCTTCAATTTGCTTCTTTAGTTCAACCAAATCATTGACAGCAATCAGAGGGTCTCTTGAAAATAGGTGCGCCTCGAACAAGATTGATGACAAACTCCAAGTCTCGATGCCTCGCGGCATTCCGTAGGTCATCGGGAAAGACATCCAAAACTCTCGACCATCGGCACTTCTTCCATAGATACAACACTGCACTGCGGACTAAAGATCCAAATATCTTCTCCGGGAGGCTTCAAACTTTACCTTGGTTCCATCCGGATCGACCAAAGTGATGCTTCTACCACCACAATCCAAGAGGGCTTGGTGATTGGCAAGCCAATCCATTCCCAAAATCACATCAAGAGACTTGGTGTCTATGATGATGAGATTAGCAAGGAATTCTACCCTTCTATGGTCACTTTAACCTTAGGGCAACCTTGGTTCGTACTCAATTCAACCGAGATCGAACCAACAAAACACTTTTAAGAGGCAAAACTTCCAACTGGTGCCTTTCAAAGAAAATCCGAGAAACAAACGAATGCGAAGCTCGTAATCAAACAAAACAAAGGCGTGTGCCGAATTGACAAGGAACTTACCCAAAGACGACGTCCGGGCGTTCGGGCTTCCTCCACAAAGGTGTGGTTCACACGACCTCTTCCAAAAGGCCGAGGAGTCTTGACCGTGCAGATGGAGTCCGAGGGCTCCACGTGCGACTCTGGAGCGGGGTCCCGGCCGGGTGGCTCCCATGTTGAAACGAACAGAGAAGGGCCTTGCCTCTGCGGCAATATTGGCGGCGCCCCACCGATGGCACTTAAAGCGTGTGATCCCGCCGCAGGTTGCCATTCCTTGGCTGCCGTTGCCGGAGCCGCTGAAGTCCGCGGTTACCGGAATCACGGGCGAGGTGTCGCACAGGGCTCAATGTGACAGTGGAGCAACACGGCAGGAGGCGACACATTCATTCTCGCTCTCGGGAGTGAGACTGATGGGCACCGTGGCTTGCATCATCTTTCTCTTGCGGGATTCTTCAAGTTCACGGCGGATTCTCGATGAGCATGGCCTTGTTCACCAAGTGCCGGAAATCAATAGTCATTCCCAATGACTTGCACCTTCAAACCGGGTTGAGTCCTCTCTGAAACGCTTCGCGGGCATCATCTGTGGCAACGCCCTCCGGGCATAACGGATAACCGAGTGAATCATTAAGATATTCACTCACCGACATGTTGCCTTGCCGCACTCACTAACTCATTCTTCTTCATTTCCACCTTTCCATCCGGATATGGGAGTGGCGAAAGCTCCTCAAAACTCGCCCAAGTGATACTCTGGTTTCCATGGCGGCACAATAGTTCTCCCACCATTCTCGCAATGTACCTTCAAGCCGGTGAGTGGCATATGTAACCTTCTCGCGATCATCACAACGGGTGATAGCGAGCTTCTTTCCATGGAACGTAACCACCATTCATACCCAATGGCTCCGAGGAGCTAGAGAAAGTGGGTGGATGGGTCCTTAGAAACTCGCCACTGGATCGAGGAAACACTCGGGGTGGAGCAGCGTGGCGTGGCACCGCTGATCGCTCGATTCATCATTGCTAGCGTGGCGGGCGGTCCTGATTCTGGCGATTCATCATCTGAGTCATATTCTGCATCAAAGAGCTCATCAGCTGCGTCTGGGCTGCCATGAACTGACTCAAACCCGGATCTGCATCGGCGGCTGGGAAGACGGGCATCGGGCGCTTGAGTCTCATCCTCGCTTATGGAGTTGCGGTCCGAACCATCTGCGACAAAGCTTCACGTGTTTAATAGACGAGAAGAAGAAAGCAATTTAGATGCGAGGAAAGCACGAGATGAGTGAGAAGCAAGGGAGATGGATGGATCAACCTAATGCGGACAAAGTTGGTTTTACCCAACGAACGGATAGCCGGAAAGCTATCAAGAAGCAAACCAAAAGGGACACTTAAGCACAAAAGCACTATTACGCAGACTAAACGATTCTGAAACTAGGGAGGCAGCTACCAATCTAATCTTTACGGAGGGCAACTTGAACAGATCATGGATCTTGAACTTCCAAAACTTCCATTTCTTGATCTTGAAGGGCTCGATCCTAGGGATAATCCAGAGATGAGGGAGTCAAATTTAAATTTGAAAACCAAGTTCCAGAAAAGATAAGATGAAAGAACTCAAGAATGATATAAGAGGGTAAGATGATAAGAAAAGAATAGAACAAGGTGAGAAAGAACAGAATAAGATAAGAGAAGAATACCTAGTCAAGTTAATTGCTTGGTTTGATTTAGAAAATATATTTTGAATTTTTGACTAAGACGACTAATCTAACTAAAGGCTACGCCCCACGATCGATATGGCTCGATACTATCTCTTGTCGGCCCCGGTGTCACACAACCCCGAGACCCTCTGGCATACCAAGCTAGTCCCATGATCGTGAGCTAGCTTGCACAGCTGCAACAATGATGTAATCATAACCATTCAACAACGAACTAATGAAGCGCATAAAGTAATATTAATTAAAACAAAGAAAGACCTTATGGTCAAGGTTCTACAAAAGTCGCCTCACGTGGCTTAGCAACAACAGAGTATCCGCAATGAAATCTCAAAATACGTGGAGCCCAATCGACATGCCCACAGCAATCGAGTGGAGGACGTGACCTAGATCGCAAAGTCTTCAAAGTAGCCTTCTTCATAGTACTCAACATTTCCGGTTCTTCACTGGACCGATCAACAAAGGGCATAAAGCCGTGAGTACATAAAGTACTCAAAGAAGTCGAGAGAAATGTATGCACATAGTATTCATGACAGCTTAAGCAAGGATGGCTTTATGGTTAATTTGCGTAAAGCAAGTTTAACAAGAAATACAATAATTAGATTGCAAAGCGTGATTTTAAAAGAATAATACATAGATAACCAAGTTCTTTTGAATCAAACGGTGAACATCCCGCTCACTTCCCAACCATTCCAACCAAACGCTTCCATCGAACCAAACCACATTTTTGAAAATACTACCCTTGCGCGAAATCACTGTGCATGTCCGTAGCGGGACACGGCTATTCAATAGATTTTGACACTCGCAGAGGTTGTACGCCTTTACCCACAAGACACGAATTCTCTAGTTTGTTTGGCATCCGTCGATACCACCGCCACTTCCTTAGGTGAGTAGTCTAGAGCACGTGACAAGGCTTTTACAAAGTTCCATTTTGCCTCGGTTCGCTCGCTAAGGTTTCGCCATCACACCCTCTTGCGCCAATAAATGTACCACAACAGAACCGACTCAAAACTTTCCTAATTAATTGGCCAGTTCGTCCCATACCGGACTTATGGTTGCACGAGGTGACCCGGATCAATGACTTGCAAAGTTAAGTCCTTAGTTGGTCGCCGATAAGTCTACCACAACCCAATGTGCATTACGCACCCACTCTAGCTCCCTACCTCAAGCCCGAGCATAAATCATTTTTGTTCATTCCCACCAAATGGCAATCCTCGCCATGGCACAACATCTTTAATAAAAGTGGCCTCACACCACAATTCCATAGTTCCATTAGTCAAATTTCATTCATAATCGAACATGTGATCGAAAGTCTCATGTAACTAAAGCATGTCTAAGCAATACTACGCTCCCAAGTTGGTATACAATTATGTCCAACTAGTATTAACCATCCTAAGGTGTTCAAGGATGTATGTCATTCAAGGAGACATTTCATTTTCAATTCATCAAGGAGGCATAATGGCAATTTGGTAATTATCTACTCCCAAAACCATTTTTAATAAAACTAGCCATGCATGATAATTTAAAGCAATATACATTTGTAAAATGGGTTCAACATGGTCAAAGGCCTACGACTTGCCTTCGTTGACGAGGAGGGTCTTCTATCGTCGGTCAAGAAATCTTCCAAACGCCTAATCTACACGCGAGAATAGCAACAAATAAATAAAACAGCACCAAATGAACTCCAAAAATTACAAAACCAGTACCAAATGAAAGAGGATGAATTTATATGAATTTAGAAATTTGGATCACCCAAATCGGAGTTCGGATGTGAAAGTTATAGCCAAAAGAAATTTTAAATCACATAAAATGATGGAATTAGGGTTTTCGGATTTTCCGGAATTATTTTCCTATTGAAAAATCCGGTTTTGACGTCAGCGCTGCGCAAGCGTACACGTGCGCGCTACGTGGCGACCACTCGGCAGAACGCGACGCGGGCGCGACGTGGCGCCACGTGGTGGCCACGTGGGCTCGGGCCCACGGTCGAGAGAGAGAGAGAGAGAGAGAGAGACGGAGGCGCGGTGGCGCGGCGGCCGGAGCTGGGAAGACGGCGGCGCGCCGGCGCGGAGAAGGCGGTGGCGCCGAGACGGCGGCGGCGGAGGCGGCCGAGCCGGGAGACGAGGAGCGCGGCGAACGCGACCGAGAGAGAGAGAATGAAGATAGGGGAGAGGAAGAGGCGCGGCGGATTTATAGAGCTCGCGGCGACGGACGGCGCTGGCGTGGCGGACGCGAGGAGGCGCGAGAGGCGACGGACGCACAATACCGGATTCGCGGGCGAGATTCGCGCGCGCGCGCGCGCGGCGTGGGGAGAGAGAACGGCGCGCGACGAAGACGACGACGACGCCGTCCGATTTCGACGGACGGTGGGGAGCGAGGAGACGCGGGCGAACGGAAGGTCCGTCCGATTCGACGGACGGTGGAGAAGTCCAACGGCGCGGAGGAAGACGAGCGGGCGCCGTCCGATTTCGACGGCGCTGGGAGCGGAAGAGGCGCGGCGCGGCGATGGCGCGCGATGCGCGACGGACGGCCGCGAAGAAAAGGGAACGCGGCGAAGCGGATGCGGCGGATGAAGATCCAACGGCGGAGAAGAAAGAGCGGCGCGGCGAGGGAGACGAACGGCCGCGGCGAACGAAACGGCGGATCTTGATCCAACGGCCAAGAAGACGGCGGCGACGCGGCGGCGAGGGCCACATGATGAGGATCCAACTACCGAGAGCGGGCGCAAGGCGAGCGGGTCATGGAGTGGGCCGAGGCGGGAACAGCGATGGGCCGCTAGGATTCGCCCACGCACGAGAAAAGATTTAAAATCCATTTTTTATTTTAGAAATTCAAATAAATCAAAAGGCAATTTAGAAAATAGCAAATAGACTCCAAAAATTCTAGAAAAATTCACAGAAATTACTTGAATTATTCTTGACTTAATAAAAATACTTTTAACTTTAAATTTTCTTTTTCTTTTACAAATAAAATAATTTTTTTCCATTTCGGATAAAACAAAAATCAATTTCTAAAATCCAATAAATCCAAGAAAATTCTCAAAATAATAATTTTGATTTTAAATTCCAGAAATCTCAATCAAACCAACTTTAATTTAATTGAAGTTTGATTAACTCATATTAAACTGCAATTGAATTTTAAAATTTCCAAATTAAGCTTTTGGCGAATAGAAGCAAATGGTTCTCTTTTAAAAATTTTCAAAAACTCCGAAAAACGGGACGCTACAGTTTTCACCTTTTTATATCCAAACGAGACTGCACAAAATCATACTAGATAAGAGAGTTAGTATCACAAGTAGATTTATCATTAGTCAATGAAAGGTGTTAGCCTCATATTTAGATTTTTCATTAATCAATGAAAGGTGTTAGTCTCATATTTAGATTTGTCATTAATCACCAAAATACTCTATTAACACATAATGGTGAGTCTAGATTCTTCAGTGGCTGCGCATACCTCCTCAAGTCTGGATGTGGGAGCGTTTGCCTGTGGGTCGGCCTACTCGTTCTACCTTGCAGCTCTGTTTTATTCCATTTGTCATATATGTCTTGTTCCCAGAAATTTACGACTTAAATATATCGTTATGCAGGAATGGCCTCTTCAAGATCCTGTGTCGCTACCGATGGTAACCTACCTCTGGAGCTCCATCGTGGCACCTACGGGGCATCCGAGGGCGCGGTACATCGCGTATACAAACGAGCTTGACGTCATCACGTAGGACCAGGTACAATCTCATAAGTTACTTTGCTTGTCGATTTACCTCTTCAACTATGTCTTCATCCGCCCTCGCTAATACATCTAGTGCAGTCACGTGGTTGTCATACATCCGCGACGCAGGTCGCCAAAATGGAGCTAAACCGATGTGCGAGCGGAAATCGCTCATGGATGACGCCACCACGCCGATCTTCTTCCATGCGGTGAGTACCACTTGCCCCATCGAGTGATGAGGCGCTTTGGGAAGCTCCAAGGCTATCCACCATTGGAGTTCTTGACAGATCGGAACCTTCATGGGTAAGGATCACGTATCGTTGTGACTATTCAACTTAGGCATTGGTTTCCAGGCTAACAGTTACATTCCATCGTGGTAGGATGAACTGCAGGTGGAGGTACTGGCACACCGACTAGGCCCATTACCACCGTGCTTACGTGTTGGAGTGGAACGACAGGCCAATCGGACGGACCTCACCGCAGATCCATCAAAGACATAACTTTGTCAAATACCTCCGGTGGTTCCATGGCGTTGCATGGCTCCAGCTTCGACCAGCCATGCCCGAGGCGGACGTAGGAAAGGGTGACTCGTCCGATGAGCACATCTTGGACGACTACGATGAGTTCACACAAACGGGCACGCAGCCGGAGAAGGCCCCCATCAAAACCTACTACGTGAGTCAATTTTAGCACTATATTATTTTGCAATGTAATGCTTGGCAAACTTTTTACATTGTTTACCTATTCACAGAGAAGACAGCTCGCACGGATACACAACAAGGCCGGTGATGTTCTCATGGTATAGGAGGGCTTGGAGGAGAGCTTCCAACACATCATGAACTTCGTTGTGGTATCCATGTTTTTATACGCCTTGTATTGCTCTTCATATTTGTGTTGGAAATATACCCTAGAGGCAATCATATAGATGATTATATTTCAGTATGTTCATAACATTGGATAATATGTTATCTTGTTCATGGAATAATATCAATAACATTTATTATCAAGTATGTGACTTGATTGTGAAACTCTATATTTCTGTGATGATTATTCTTAAACATTCCCTGCCTGAATCTTATGAGAACACATATGAATAGACTAGCATATGTATTGATCGATGACTATGTTTCACAAGTCATGGATATGGAGATATTAAACCAATAATATAGACACATGTTAGAGAATATGGTGTTGGAAAAGACCCACCTTGACACACTGTTGAGAGTGTAATGATTCTATGTATCATTAGTTGGTCTCAAGCAATGATGATGTATAATCCTTACACCTGAGATCAGCATGGTTTCCTACATATGTAGTGGCACTCTTAGGGGTTGCCAAACGCTACTCGTAACTGGGTAGTTATAAAGGTAGCTTTCGGGTATGCTATGAAATATGCGGAGGGATGTGACTGGTCAGATATGGGATTTACCCCTCCTAACATAATAGGAGAGATGTCTCTGGGCCCCTTGTTGTGGTCGGATAAAGAAAGTGCATGGCCATACCACTAGTGCTCGAAGTGTCGACGACATGAAGTTATTCGACACTTGATCGAGAAAGTATTGAACAGTCCATGGATGATACAACCTCTCACCTAGAGTTCAACCAGACATCTTGAGGCAAAGGGAGAATACACGTGAAGGTCTTTCAGTTCGATCAGATACGGACTACTCGTATGGAGATATGAGCTGGTCGTAGGCTGGTCGAACATGGTAACTAAGTGGTCGAAACCTGGTCGTAAGGAGTTACGAAATTGGTCGAGACCATATATGAACTGGTCGTATAGAGATACGAGCTGATCGTTAGTGATATGGACCTGGTCGTAGATCATATTGTATTAAGGTTCGTCCGATATATTCTATGTGTGTTTGGGAATCGTTATGTGCTGCTAGGTACCGCTGACGACTAGTGGTCAGAAAATAGTTTCCGAGTCGCAACCGATTACACATGAACCTATATGGTCGCACACTTAAAGGGCTGGGATTTGATTTGGATGGTGATCCGAATTCTTGTAAGCCTCGAGTTCGTAATGGGCCTTAAGTTCGAGACCCATCACGGATGCCTATAAATAGAGGGGCGGTGACAAAGGGTATGATGACGATCTTTTGTGGAACTTCCCGAAACCCTAATTGTCACGCCTTCCTCAACCACGTTGTCGGTGCTAGTACTCCAACGCGTGGTGTCCCTGCCCCACACGTGTAGATACCTTGGGGGTGTTGTTGCGAAACATCAGCACAAGGTCGATCCACAATTCAGTACATTTACTCGAGGGAGCAGGCGCGTGGCGAGTACGACTACTCGTAGGAGAAGACGCGCGGCGAATACGACCACTCGGAGGAGAAGTTGCGCTGCGAGTACGACTACAACCACATCATCTCGCTACATCGACTCTACTTCCACTACGAGTCGGCGCGTCTAGTGGTAATCTCGTGATCTATTACTAGCAGAGGTTCCTTAGTTGCACGGTAAATATTTTGTTTTGTGCTTTCATAGCCTTCCCGCAATCCATCAATTAGTACTTCACTTGACATCACTACATATTTTAGTATCTATGTTATTTATTTTGTATTATTAAACTACACTACCTTCTTTTGTTTACCTTGTAGATGGTGCACCGCCATGCCGGCGCATGGCCGCAAAAATGAACTGCACGGCGGCGGCCGGAGAAGTCGTCTAACCTGCCCCAGCTCGGAGTGGCTCCTCACGTGCTACAACATCGGGCGCAATGACTTCCACTTCGGCCGCACGGAAGGAGGAGGACGATAACGGCGACATGGATGCCAAGCTGCCAGACACGATGCTCCTCTCGGACCATGCTGGGGCACCGACCACGACTCAACCTACGCCACCACGCCATAAATGCCGAGATCGTGCGGACATTAGTTCGGTCAATATCATTGAGGGCACACACGGCGAACTTCCCGCTACGAGGTTCACGCCGGGCACAGGTCCAAGAAAGCAGAAGTGAATGGATGGATGGGGCCTTTCTTCAATATATGCATATATATATATATATATATATATATATATATATATATCTGTACGTGCTATTTCATGATGACTGCATGGATTGAATAGATGATTCTGTTTGAGTGAAATGAATGTATTTTGGTAGAATGAAAGGAGACGAATGGATGACTGTGTTACAATTAACTGATTGAATGGATTGTGGTTGAATGAAATGAAATGAGATGAATGGATGGTTGTGTTTGAATTAATTGATTGAATGGATGATTGTATTTGAATGAAATGCTTGCATGCAATGGTATAATGGAAATTGGGTTTACCTATTTGCAGCTACTGTCACACATGTTTCCCTGGCATGACAATATGGTACTGTCACACCGGGAAACATGGTCTGACAGGACATGGCACTAGAGCGCTTGGCGTTTTTTGCAACCCCTCTGGAACGGAAAATAACATGGCAATACGATTTTGCCATGCCATGAATCATGGCGTGACACAGTAGTCCTGTCACGCCAAGAGAAATGGCGTGACAGGACCTAGCACCGTGAGCGCCGATGTTTATTTGCAACCCTCCGAACGGCAAATACCCTGGCGTGGCAGCATAGTAATGCCACACCACGTATCCTGGTGTGACAAAGCGGTCCTATCACACCGGGGTGTGACAAAGCGCGCGATGATTATTTGAAACCCCTCTGGAACGGCAAATACCCTGGCGTGGCAGCACAGTAATGCCACACCAGGGATCCTGGTGTGACAAAGCGGTCCTATCACACTGGGGCACATGGCGTGATAGGACTTAGCACCGGTGTGCGAGAAGGTTTTCGCAACTCCTCTGGAACAAAGCAAACCCTAGCGTGGCAACACGATTAGGCCACGCCAGGGCCCTTGGCGTGACATAGCAGTTGTAACACCCCAGCCCAACATAGAGCCTAGGATGTTACTAAACCACCTTACAGAAACAATTTACTTCATTTTACTAACACAATTTCAGCAGCACATTCAATAATAACGAAATTGATACGGCCATATCTACAACCAAAGCATTGCAAAAGGTAAAACAAAAAGTTGTGAAGGCCGATAGGGTGGATGGGGATGCTGGCCAACGAGAGGGAACATTCTCTCGTGATAAAACCCTAGCGCGTGCGTGCAGTCAAGAAAGATATGTGGTGGTATGGCAGCAAGGGTTGCATTGACGTCAGAAGAAGCATCAAGTGCATGGAACAAGTTCGTGCAAGAAGCTAAGAGAAGGAAAGCCCACAACACAAGGGAAACCAAGAGGGAGATTTGGCCATGCATGGAGAGGACGCCAGGAACATGGCATGTTGGTTGGTTTAGTTTGGATCCAATGCAGACAGCCAATTGGTGATTAATATTTTATTTCAAAACTAGAATAGTTTAAATTCTAATTAAAAAAAGAAAAGTATTTTTGGTTCGATTATCGCTCACGTGAACGATGAATCGCTCGGATCTCGCTCATGTGAATAGTAATCTAGTACGGAATTATCAGAGCAAACCTAAGCATCGCTCATCCGACTTTTTGCTTGCGTGGGAGGCTATATAAACCCCCATGGCCGCACCATATGGAGGACAAGTTATGATTTAGATAATAAAAATCGAAAAGCCGCTTTGGCGCATATCGTGTGTTCTTGAGTCGTGATATGAGTTGGAGAGATTGAGGAGAAAGATTGAGAGCAAGATCAAGATATCTATCTCTTGTTTCGAGTACTATTCACCTAACGCTACTACTTGCAATTCAATCTATTAGATTGGTTTGTGAGTATATTGATTTTCTTACAATTCAATTCACCGAATTGGTTTGTGAGATTGCTACTGATCTTCGAGTGTACCGTGAAAGATTGGGCCAACAATCAGGATTCATCTAATCAACTAGGTGGATCCGTATCGTGGTATCGAGCTTCATTGTTCACTGATTGCTGTTACCAAGATCAAGTATCGACATGGCCAATACTGAAGGACATGAAGTTGGTCATGCAATTCACTACACTATAGATCAATGTGAGGAGGATCCACTCCACGATCCGAGCTACATATTCTTCAATCGGTGTCGAGTGGGGAACACAGATTGTGCTATGATGATCGATACGGAAGCTTGACAAACGCCGCAAGCCAAACACTTGTGGATGATTAGGGTTGATCACAAAGCCACATCCGGAGCCATATATATTGCTTTGGAGGTTCAAGCACATTCCGATCACAAAACAAGTGGAGGTAAAATTTTCTTTGGATGGGTATATCACTGTTGTTACTTGTGACGTGATTCCTATGCATATGAGAGCATGTTCGTGGTGATTGGTGCATATTGGTTGAAAGAACAAAGACATACATCGAGTTGCATCACGCCCGTAATGCGTACTCTTTCCATGGAGAGGAACACGAAAGGACATTACATCTTGGTCCTCGCCAAGGTACTTTGAAGATAGACAATGACGAGACAAGGCCCAAGGAGACATTAAAGAGCAGCAGCAAAGGCTAAAGGCCAAGAAACGTGAAGAAGAACGGTTGGCCGAGGAAGAACAGAAGAAATTAGAATTGGCGACCCTTCTTTCTACCCAAACACAGCAAGAGGTGTCGTTCCATGATGACAAAACTACTAGTAAGGCACCACAAGATGGTCTTTGTATGTCGACCAAGACGGTTCGAGTTGACAACACTTCCATTCTCACAACGGGCAAATAACCAACGCTTTCAAATCTGAGTGCAAAATCAATGGCAAAGTTTACAAGCTTATCGTTGATGGTGGAAGCTACAACAATATCATTAGCAACGATTTGGTGCAAGCTTTGGGGTTGACAACCTGGCGACATCCAGAACCGTATTATGCACAATGGTTGCATAATGTCGTGAACCAAAATTACTCATCGTGTCAAAGTTTGTTTTTCAAGAGGAGACTATCACGACAACGTGGAGTGTGACGTCGTGCCTATGCATGCATGTCACTTGTTGTTGGGGCGCCCGTGGCGGTATGATCGCAATGCTACCCACCACGGAGGTCCAACAAGTACTCTTTGGTGCATCGTGGAAGATCATATACCCCGTGTCCTATGCCGTAGAATTCTATTCATGCCGGGAGATCATAGCTAAAAAGACGATCGTGAAGACTACCCCGACAGAGATTCTCGAGGTTACACAAAAGACGAGGACGCTCTTTTCTTGAAGAAAGGGAGGATGATACGGTCATATCTACAACCAAAGCATTGCAAAAGGTAAAACAAAATGTTGTGAAGGCCGATAGGGTGGATGGGGATGCTTTGCCAACGAGAGGAACGCTCTCTCTGGATAAAACCCTAGCGCGTCGTGCAACAAGAAAGATATGTGGTGGTATGGCGGCAAGGGTTGCATTACGCCGAAGAAGCATCAAGTGCATGGAACAAGTTCGTGCAAGAAGCTAAGAGAAGGAAAGCCCACAACACAAGGGAAACCAAGAGGAGATTTGGCCATGCATGGAGAGGACGCCAGAACATGGCATGTGGGTTGGTTCATTTGGATCCAATTCGCATGTACCAATTGGTGATTAATATTTTATTTCAAAACTAGAATAGTTTAAATTCTAATTAAAAAAAAGAAAAGTATTTTTTGGTTCGGATTATCGTTCACATGAACAAGAATCGACTCGGATTATCGTTCACGTGAATAGTAATCCGCACGGAATTATCAGTAGCAAACCGTTATCGCTCATCCGACTTTTTGTGCTTGCGGGAGGCTATATAAACCCCCCATGGCCGCACCATATGGAGGACAAGTTATGATTTAGATAATAAAAATCAGAAAAGCTGTTTTGGCGCATATCGTGTGTTCTTGAGTCGTGATATGAGTTGGAGAGATTGAGGGAGAAAGATTGAGAGCAAGATCAAGATATCTATCTCTTGTTTCGGAGTACTATTCACCTAACGCTACTACTTGCAATTCAATCTATTAGATTGGTTTGTGAGTATATTGATTTTCTTACAATTCAATTCACCGAATTGGTTTGTGAGATTGCTACTGATCTTCGAGTGTATCGTGAAAGATTGGCGCAACAATCAGGTTTCATCTAATCAACTAGGTGGATCCGTATCAGAAATAGTTCTAATCAACAAGAACTAACAATGTCTACAAATAGACAACTCACCAGTCAACAAATTATGAACTGGCATGGATATTGCTCTTAGTCAACCAATAACCGAACCAAACAGTTAATGGTACACAATGGGAGCAGATCTTTAACAATTAAATGTAAATCGTCAAGTCTCATCAAAACTACGAGAACATACGTCTAAACAAATTACTCAATTTAATATATCAAATAGAATTAAATGAATCAATATATGATATTTAAAAGCATAAATAGAACCATCAACGATAAAACTTGGCTACCATGACTACAAGTAAATCAACCACCACAAAGGATGGACACAGTCTGAAACTAAAGGAAATAGCATGAACTTGAAGTTTTAGATAAATAAGTTGATTTATTTGCCCTGCGTGGTTATGTGTGAAGTGCATCAAAACTACTCATTTCCATGCATGTCACTGCCTCGAGTTGTACCTAAAGAGAACAAAAACAACAAGCGTGAGACCACAACTCAGCAAAGTACAATAGTTATAATAAACAAATCATCACGACCAGCAAATGAGGTTAACCAATCCTCATAAGAACATCAGCAAGAATCCCATAAATAAAACTCTTATACATGCATGCAGTGCATATGTCAAGAATGCTCTTTCCTCCTTCTTTACAATTACCGATAATGCCGAGTAGAGCATCCGTCGATGCATACTCAAGCTTGTGCCCTCAGGCACAGGGACCTCAAGCCCACACTCCATGAGTGTGGGGACCCATGCCCATCCAATGCATGACGGGGATCTCATGCCCGTCCAATGTCAAAAGTTATGATTTTTTTCCTTTAGTGGCTATCAGTTTAGAACAAATTGGAATTTGGGATTTGTATCGATAAAGATTCAGGTTGCGAGATTCTTTTTTGTTTTTCTCATTGCTTTGTTGTGCACCTTTGAATAGTATTTTTAGTGTACTTTACGGTTGCCAGGTGGTGGTGAGAACCGAGGATAGAGTCCTCCTGTCGTCGTCATCCGACTCGCGATTTAGGCAAGTGCAAGCAGTGTTGAGTAAATCATAAATGTTAAATTCTTGATTTTTCCATGATTTATTCGTGTGGTACTTTATTTATGATATTTCTGCTGAATACTATTCTCTCATAATGGATTGAGAATTGTGAAGTTCATTTGTATCAAAGCATCCATACTTGAACCTTGGACTACGTGGTAGCCAAGGATTTGTTTCCTTTGAGTTCCCCGTCATGTATTGGACGAGCATGAGATCCCCGTCATGCATTGGACTAGCATGGGTCCCCACACTCATGGAGTGTGGGCTTGAGGTCCCTATGCCTGAGGGCACAACCTTGAGTATGCATCGACGGATGCTCTACTCGGCATTATCAGTAATTGTAAAGAAGGAAGAAAGAGCATTCTTGACATATGCACTGCATGCAAGTATAAGAGTTTTATTTATGGGATTCTTGCTGATGTTCTTATGAGGATCAGTTAACCTCAATTGCTTGTCGTGATGATTTGTTTATTATCACTGTTGTACTTTACTGAGTTGTAGACTCACGCTTGTTGTTGTTGTTCTCTTTAGGTACCAATCCAGGCAGTGACATGCATGGGAAGGTGTAGGACCCTAAAGGCGACTAGAGGGGGGTGAATAGGCGCTTTCTCGATTTTTCGCCTTAATCAAATTCAACACGTACTTTTCTCCTTTACCTATGAAAGCTAAGAAGATCAGTAAATGCACAGAGTAAGCCTCGTGCTGAATTCGATTACCCCTTAACCACAAGATACAATAATGGAGAATTGATCTCACCGACCGGCTTGACCGTAGTGTCAAGCGTCCGTCGCTCAAGGCGGTCGGACCGACGCCAATTGGCGTTCGATTGTCGCCGGTCGGACCGGTGCTCAATTAGCGCTGGATTGTCGGCAATGATCGGACGAGAAATCGGTCAGACCGATTTAGTCCAAAGGCAGCGCACAAAGCCCAAATGCAAAACAAAAATTGCTTCAACTTTTGATTCAACCAATGAAAATTGACCAAATTTGGAGCACACCTCCCTAAGGATATCTGAGACCTATTTGTAGCGACGATCGTTCATATCCACTTCAAATAATCGATCTCTTTAGGTTTTACCAAAGAAGTGTTCAAAACCTAGAAATATGAAAATCTTGATCCAAAACTTGCTTGTGGGGGATTGATGATCTAGATGATTCTAGGAGTATTCCCACACATCATAGCAAGGTAAAATCGGTCAAGAGACCAAGCATAAACACCCGTATCAAGGAAGCACTAAAATCATCAAAAGAGAGAAGAAAGCAAATGAGACTTCATCCTTGAACAAACATCCATAGATTGATTGATTCAAGATGTTGCTTACAAAGCCACTCTCTCAAGGAGGACAAGAGCTCAATCCAAGAGCACACACACAAATTTTCTCTCCTCTCCTCTCCAAACCCTAACCCTAACTAGGGTTTTTGCAAATGAGTGCTTAAGTGCCTAGGTGCTTCAAGGGGTTTTTTCCATCTCCCCCTTTCTATTTATAGGAGAGGCTAGGGTTTCTCTCATGGGCTCCCATTAAGGCCCAACACAAATGGGACCCACACACACAAATCTGTTGAAGCAATCGCCTGCTTCACCACGTGTAGGTTGATCAGCGGCTCTCATCATGTCGGCAAGTCTCTCCCGTCCGAATCCCATCGAAACCTCCAAGGCACTTGCACCGACCCCCGCGCCGCTTGATCCAACCAGCTGCAACGAACTGCCCGTTCGATCCATCTTGTCCATTCTGCACCATTCTTGAGTCACACGACCTCACCCGGCATCCATGATCGTTCTGGACCTCATCTCTCCAAGCTTAGTCCCGATCCACCTCACCGTCGACGTCGTTGACCTGCAAGCCACCAACCCAGCAATAGACAAAGAAATCGTCTCCGGGAACAAGTTCTTCACAACTTGACCCACGTTAGCTCAACAATGCAATATGCAACAATAAAGCATTGAAACTCATGCATTAAACACAACGAAAACACAACAATGCCAAAATGACCAAAGTCCAAGTGGAAGCCGGTCGGACCGATTTCCCAGCGGTCGACCGATTCCATAACGGCGGTCGGACCGCCCCAAAAGACTTAGCCAAATTTCAACTTGAAAATCCGTAACCTCTCTGGAATTTTCAACTGGATAGAAATTTTAACTGGGAGCTCCAAAAATTATGTGACCACATCCAGGAGACTCCCCTCTCATGCCTACACAACCTATTTTTGACATAGCCCCAATCTCCATCATAAACTATGGCCGGTCGGACCGGGAAGCATCGCCGGTCGGACTACCACACTACCGGTCGATCAAGGGCGGCTTGGCGGTCCGGACCGCCAATGACTCGTCAAGATCAAGTTTTTCGAAAATGCGAGATTCGTCAAACCAACAACGCCATTGCCAATTAACTCATCACTCTAAGATCATGCACATATCCCCACGATATCCACAGAAGGGGTAGTTTTGATGCACTTCATAAATAACCACACATGGCAAATAAATCAGCTTATTTATCTAAAACTTCAAGTTCATGCTATTTCCTTTAGTTTTAGACTGTGTCCATCCTTCGTGGTGGTTGATTTACTTGTAATCATGGTAGCCAAGTTTTATCGTGGATAGTTCTATTTATGCTTTTAAATCTCAGATATTGATTCATTTAATTCTATTTGATAGATTAAATTGAGTAATTTGTTTAGACGTATGTCCTCATAGTTCTGATCAGACTTGATGATTTAGATTTAATTGTTAAAGATCTGCTCTCATTGTGTACCATTAACCATTTGGTTCGGTTATTGGTTGAGTAAGAGCAATATCCATACCAATTCATAATTAGTTGACTCGTGGTATTATTTAACTTGTCTATTTGTAGACATTGCTAGTTCTTGTTGATTAGAACTATTTCGTTATTATTGAATGTGCTACTGAAATTGTGTTAGTAAATTGAAGTAAATTGATTCTGTAAGCTGGTTTGGTAATATCCTAGGCTCTATATTGGGCTGGGGTGTTACAGCAGTCCTGTCACGCTAGGATACCTAGCGTAACAGGGTAGGTCCACAGAAAAGCATGTCTCTCTCTCGGGCCTTGTCTCTTCGATTAACCAACATTTCTATTTACTGACAGCAACAAATGGCTAGAATATGCTTCCCAGATCGACCTAACAACAGTACATCTCGCCGGCTTTTCAGAGCGAAAAGACAACACTACACCTCGCTCTTACAGCAGGACATGATAGCATGATGTCACATCGCTCTACAAAGTACGGAGAGACCACTCGACTGCCGCACTATGACACCATATATTCAAATTAACATGACAACACTCTAGGTCATAAGCTTTTTAGACCGAAAAGATAGGACTCTGCAGCGCATGCCAACACTCTAGACACCATAGGATTTGTTATGTACATAGGCCAACCATTGCGGGTAAAATATTGGATGCCCGGGACCACGTTACTATTGTTTCTTTCTCCTTCATATTGGCATATTCGGGTCTTTTTCCGTGTCACAATTGATTACTTATTTTTTTGGTTTTCAAGAATGCCATCCTATGTGCAATATCACTAGAAAGCCTTAGTGACTTTGCTTTTTGGAAAGAATAGACCATACTCTACCGCGTAGTCTACTCACATGCATTTAACCACACTATGACGTCATATATTCGAGTCGACATGATAACACTCTACATCCTCATATTTTCAGACCGAAAAGACAGGACTGTGCAAAACAGGACATGACTTCTCTCTGTAAAGCACAACGTGAGAACTCTCTGCAAAAAAAGACATGACAACACACTGCCTCGCCAGCTTTTCAGATCGACTTGACAATACTCTGCCTCACCAGCAACTCTTCAAAAAGACAAGACAACACTCTACCTCGCAAGCTACTCACATGAATTGAACCACACCATGACATCAGCTTTTCAATCGACATGATAATACTCTGCCTCGTCATCAACTTTTTAGAAAGAAAAGACAACACTCTGTCTCACAGGCTACTCACATAAATTTAACCACACCATGCCAATAGCTTTTCATAAAGACAAGACAACACTCTGCCTCACTAGCAACTTTTCAAAACTGAACACACTACACACATCAAATTATTGTGTGCCCTCACTCCGTCGGGTGCATTATACCTTGTTGCTTATAAAAGGAGGTGGAAGAGATCTGGGGGAGAGCACTACACAACCAAACCCAACACTACACCAGAGCTTGTTTCACCACGCTAGGTTCTCCTGCATCAGGACTTCAACACAATATGGCTCAGATGGAGAAGCAATGGGATGAGATCTATGAACTCGCAACGGCTGTTGCGGCCCAGGACGAACAAGCGGGGCATGCCAGGAAGGGACATCTCCACACTAACACCCCCCATAGTAGCAACCCCTACCAGAACATTCCCAGGGAGCATTCACTGCAAGACCCACCCGAGGGAGAGACGCCACCACTTTGTTGGTGCAGAGACACATGCTCCAGGAGCACTCGGTTGTTGGGACACTCTCTAGCTATATGCTCACACCCCAAACACTTGAAACATTAAATTTCTCTACTCTTTGTTGTGGCATCATTTGAAGATGTAGGGGATGGAGTCACCTTCTTCTCACTTGATGTAGGTGTTGATTTTGCAATAAAGGAAGAACGGGCATTAGTATTTGAACTAGCACTAGCTGAAGATGTACCTCGTCCCAAACTGAAGCGTGCTTTGGTGGCATTAGATGAGGATGATGGACCTTCCAAGTTGAAAGATGTTGTCCATGGTGCTGGTTTTACATCTTCTAATAACTGCTTCTCCATCTTTGTCGCTTGATGCACCAAATCAACAATAGTATTGTAGGGCTGATATTGTACTATGTGTTTAATATTTTTATTTAGACCAAACATAAAATGCGCAAGGGTTTGCTCTTCATCTTCGTGCACATGTTCCCTAATCATAGCTTGCTCCTTCTCCTTATAGTATTCCTCCACCGAGCGACCTCCCTGCCTCAAATTCTGTGGATTTCATGGGGATATGCTCCAGATCTTAGGATGATGTGACAATTGGCAATGGCGTTTACGGTTTGTCGTTTCACGCGTTTTTGACAAAGCTACAGGTATTCTGGACAGGGGCGGTCCGACCGGTCTTTGCATGGCGGTCCGACCGGTCCCAAATCGGTCGAACCGGCCATGTGGGGCGGTCGGACCGGCGATGACCAAAGTGGTCAAAATAAGCTGGGCCAAAAATAGGTGTTGTAGGCAAGTGAGGGGATCCCAATGCACTTGGTCTCATGATTTTTGGAGTCTCCAGTGAAAAGTTCTATTGGTTTAAAGTTTCCAGAAGGTTTCGGTTTTGGGAGCTTGAATTTCGCTAAGTCTATAGGCGGTCCGACCGCTCATTGAGAGCGGTCCGACCGCCATGGGCGGCTCGGACCGCTCACCCGAGCGGTCGACCGTGAATTACTTGAACGCCGCCAACTTCGTGGCGATGTTGTTTTGTTAGGTCAAAGTCATTGGTTTCATGGCATATGTTTTGCATGATGCATGTTTTGACTAACATGGGTCAAGTTGTGAAGAACTTGTTCCCGAATCGTGTTTTCTTATCTGTGGTTGTGCAGTAGCTTGGTGGTCAACGACGGTCAACGGCGAGGAGAATCGGGACTAGACTTGAAGAGTTGAGGTCCGTAACGATCGACGATGCGGGTGAGGTCAACGACTCAAGCGTGACACAAGATGGACAAGGGTGACCTATTGGCGAATCCATGGCACATGGTGAAGCGGTTTAGGTCAAAAGTTAAAGACGGCGCCGCGGCGTGCGTGTGTGACCCGCTTGTTAGTGGGCCTTAACGGAGCCCAATTAAGTCAAACCCTAAGGGTTTTAGGCCTCCACTATAAATAGGAGGAGATGGTGGCTGCACTCTCTCTCTCTCTCGCCTTTTATGTTTCAAAACCCTAATTGTCTTTAGGGAGTTGAGGTGGAGGCTAGGGCTCTTGATGGTTTGTGGTGAATTTCGTGATCCTTGATTGTCCATCGATCCATGATGGTGTGGATGTAATCCAAAGAACAATCACGAAATCAATCTATGCAAGGTTTGCTTGAGATAAGTCTCTTTTCGTTCTTGCTTTCAATTTCGTGTTTTTAGGGCTTTCTTTGATCCGCGAGTTTGTGATTGATTCTTTCACGTGAATTTGCTTGCTGTGATATGTGTGAATCTATCTAGCATCATCTTGATCATCAATCTCTCACGAACAAGCTTTAGGATCAAGTTTTCGTTCTTGCCCTGCTTTAGACCTTCGTTAATCAATTGGCAATTGCTCAAGATCGCTCCAAGAATTATCATAATATTCGATTGGAATAGGTCCTCAATAGCATAGAGAAGGTGTGTGCAAAGTTTCGTGAAGTTTGGAGTTGAGAATCAAAAGTTAGACCTAATTGCAACTTCGTCATCGGCTGTTTTTACTGTTTCAGATCGGTTCTGTAGACTGCCGGTCCGACCGCCCGTCACCACCGGTCCGACCGATTTTGAGCGGTCCGACCGCCAAGATAACAATGGTCCGACCGCCCAAAGAATCGGTCCGACCGGTTCACTACAAATGTCCGACCGCCAAGATTTGTATTGCTTTGATTCTTGTTGATTATTGTCGCATTGCTTAGGGTTTTTATTGATTCAATACTAGTCTTCATTTGTCAGATCGTATATTGATCTTCATAGCTTTCTAATAGCTACTGGAGTGAAATTGTATTGAGTTCATAATTTGTGAAAAAGTGAGCGTGCTCCTATTCACCCCCTCTAGTCGCCTTTACGGTCCAACAAGTGGTATCGAGCCCTGCTAGTTCAATCTTGATCTTAACCGGTCACCGAACTTTGGCGATGGATAAGTTTTCTACTAAACCGCATATATTCGATGGGCACGACTATGCCTATTGGAAGAATCGTATGCGCGTCTTTCTTGAGAGCGAGGACAAGCTATTTGGGATGTTGTTAGAGCCCCATTGGTTATTCTGAAATTGCTACACTCGCTTCGCAATTCTTTTGGCTAACAACAATAAGGCTAAGAATCTTTTATATGGTGCACTTGGTAGACAAGAATATGATAGAATTTGCAATCTTTCAATCACAAGATGAAATTTGGAACACTCTCGAAACATATCATGAGGGTTCGTCCCAAATCAAAAAGGTGCGCCAAATGCTTACAAGCGTGAGTACAATAAATTCGAGATGCGCCCGAGAGAGCATCGATGACATTTTCATCGCTTTAATAAAGTAATTAATCAAATGAAAGTCGTTGATATTGAATATTCTCAATCTGAAAATGCCACCCATCTCTTGGTCGCAATCAACACCAAGGAGTGGGAGATGAAAGCTACCGCTATAGAAGAAAATGTTGATCTTTCAAGTCTTACTTTAGAATTGCTTTATAGTAAACTCAAGACTCATGAAATTAAAAGAGTTGATCATCCTAAGAAAGATAATTTAGCTTTGGTAGCAGATCCTCTCAAAAAGGCTTTTGATGACTCTTGTGAATCTTCTTCTGGATTTTCATTTGCTTGTTTATCTGCTATTCATGAAGAGGAGCTTGAAAGTATTCCTGAAACAGAGTTAGCTCTTCTAGCTAAGAAATTCACACGGCCTACAATAATGTGAGAAACAAAAGAGAGGTGGTCCCAGAACATGCTATGAATGTGGTGAGCTCAATCATATCCGGGCAAATTGCCCCAAGCTTAAAGGTAAGAGCAATCATAAGGAAGGAAAGCCAGCTTGGAAGAAGCCTCCTTTCAACAAATCAAGGTATGAGGCAAATAAGCTTGTGAAGGCTGCTCACCGGGTCCTTGCCGCTTTTGAGGATCAATCCTTGAGCGATGTGGATACCGGGAGTGAGGAGGACAAGGAGGAGGAGATCCCTCAAGGTAAAAAGAAAGGGAAGGCCAAAGACTTCACTAGCATGTGCTTCATGGCTGACACGGACGACATTGATGATAATGAGGTATCTTTTTCTTATGATGAGCTTTCTGCTAAATATGATTCTATAGTTGAGCAATTGCTTAGTCAAGATGAAGCGTTAGAATTTGTTATGACAAAAAATAAGAAATTAGAGTCAAAGATTAACAAATTGAAAGTAGAGCTTAAAACTGCTAAGACTCTTGAACCTGATGAATGTTTATCTTGTCATGCTATGCATTCTGAAATTACCAAGTTACAATCTGCTCATAATATTTGTGTACAACAAATTGAGAATGCTAAATCTGAACTAAATGAAATTAAAAGTGCTCCTTGTGAAAAATGTTTAGAATCTAGTAAATTGATTGCTTTTGATGTTTTTGATTCTAGCCCTTGCAATTCATGCTTAGAAAAAGAACGTGAAATCAAAGATATCTTAGAAGCTGCTAGAGTAAAATATGCAAAGCTTAAGGACAATATTGAAAATACTACTTGTGCTTCATGTTCCACTCTTAAACTTGAAATTGCTTTGTATAAGGAAAAATCTATGGATAAAACTTGTGATTCTTGTGTTAACTTGAGAAAAGAAAATGCTTACCTTCATGATACATTAGAAAAATTTTCTAAAGGTAAGAAACAATTAAACATGATTCTTGACAAGTCTAAAACTCCTTATAAGAAGCAATGTTTAGGATTCAATTCTTTTCAAGACAATTCAAACCCAAAAGTCATTCAAGTCTTGGAAAAAGGTTTAATTGAATTCAAAACCCAACCTGCAAAAACATCTTTTAAATCTGCAGGTTTTGCCCAACCTTGTATTAATTCAAATGGTGCGTCTTCTAGTGGTACCAAGTACCATTGCACTTATTGCAAAAAGGGTGGACATTTGATTGAATATTGTTGGCGTAGGTTGAAAAATGATAAGAAAAATTTTGATAGAATTTCATTCATGCAACCTAGAGCTTCTATGAGACATGGTAACACCGAAAATAATAAACTGGATTAGGATTTTTATCTCATGCAAATCATTATGTTTCTAGACATCCTAATTTAATGTGTATCGATCAAGGTCTCGATCATTGTGGTCACCGGCTCGACCGGTTTGGTCACCGGTCGACGATCACAAAGACAAAGCCGGCGATCGCCCATGGACGATTCAAGTCTCATTTTAATTTAAACATTGTTCATAACCGAATGTTAAATGAAATCAAGGATAGTACTTCGGTTTGTATACTCCTTGCGGACGTGTGTCTCAAGATCGATTCCTAAATCTTGTTTATCTAATCCCAATATTGAGACACATCGCTCTTTTGCTCCTTGATTTTCGGATTACCGCGAAAGGGAAGAACACGTGGTTCGTTGACTCGGATGTTCACGCCACATGACCGAAACTCAAAATGGTTCACCTCTTTCACGCGGCAACAGTGATGACTTCATCACCTTTGGAGATGATACACAAGGGCGAATTGAAGGAACAGGATCAATTAGGGTAAACAACAAATTCATTCTAAAAGATGTCGCTCTTGTGGACAAGCTTAGGTATAATCTTCTTTCTGCTTCTCGACTTCTTGATGATGGGTATGAGACTGCTTTTAAGAAAAATGCTTGTCGTGTGCTTGATTCTACCGTGAGCTTGTGTTTGGAATCTCTAGAGTTGGTAGAATTTTTGAGCCGATTTTTCGTAATCTCTTGTCGGATCTCTTAAATGTTTGCTTACATCTTCTTCTCGATTTACGGCTTTGGCATCGACGCTTGGGGCACATTGGTTTTGATCATCGACACGAGTTAGCAACCTTGATCTCATGAGAGGTTTGCCCAAACTCAAAGTCGCCAAGGATGTCAGATGTGCGCCTGTAGGCATGGCAAACAAGTTGCCGCCTCACCCTTCGTGACTATGGTTATGACCGACGGACCGTGACGGCTGCTTCATATGGATACTGTTGGTCCCGCTAGAGTCCGGCGACCGGTGGAAAATGGTATATTCTTGTCATAGTCGATGATCTTTCTAGATATACTTGGGTGTTCTTTCTTACTTCAAAAGATGAAGCTTTTGGTTATTTTCATGACCTTGTTCTTCGTTTGGCTTCTGAGCTTCCTGGTGCTTTGAGAGCGATTCGCAGTGATAATGGCACGGAGTTCAAAAATACTTCTTTTGCTTCTTTTGTGCCGAGCGTGGTATTGAGCATCGCTCTCCTCTCCACACGCCCTCAAAAAATGGCGTGGTGGAAAGGAAGAATAGGACCTTGGTCGAAATGGCTAGGACGATGCTAGATGAGTATAGCACACCGAGGAGATTTTGGGCGAAGCTATTGCTATCGCTGCCATATTGCAAATCGTGTCTTTTGAGACCTTCTTTAGGCAAGACTCCTTATGAGCTTCGCTTTGGTAGAAAACCCTCTGCTTCGCATTTTCGAGTTTTGGATCAAAATGTTTTATTCTTAAGACAGCAATTTAGATAAATTTGAATCAAGAACTTTGATGGGGTATTTTGGGTTATCCCGCTCATTCGAGGGGTTTTCGAGTTTTAATATCGAGACTAACATTATTCAGAGACTTGTAATGTCACTTTTGATGAGACTAGCCCTGAGCTAGATCAATTGCTCTGATGATTTACAGTGACAGAGGGTATTTTGTGGAGGAAGATGAGGACGGCTAATGTCATTCCTCGTCTGCTGCTGCGCCGGCGCCCATATTGATACAAGAACTCGCTACGCCTACTTCACCTTCATTGAGGCTCTGCAGCATCATCATCATCAGCAGACTCGGAGGTCGAAGAAACGACATCTCATCCGGCGCCCACTTCGCATTCAGAGACAAAGATCCTCCTAATGTATAATAGGTAATCTACATGAGCGAGTCACTCGCCTGTATAATGATCCAAATCTCTACTCTCATTCGGCTTTTGTTGCTTCTTTTGAACCCCACGATATATCACATGCTTTATCTGATTCTAGCTGGGTAAATGCCATGCATGAGGAGTTAGAGAATTTTGAAAGAAACAAAGTTTGGAACCTAGTAGAACCTCCTAGTGGTCATAATGTTATAGGAACCCGTTGGGTGTTTAAGAATAAGCAAGGTGAGGATGGTTCTGTGGTTAGAAATAAGGCCAGATTGGTAGCTCAGGGTTTCAGCCAAGTTGAGGGGTTAGATTTTGATGAGACATTTGCTCTGTTGCTAGACTAGAAGCCATTCGATTCCTTGCATTTGTCTGCATCAAAAGATTTTAAATTATATCAGATGGATGTTAAAAGTGCCTTTTTAAATGGTTTCATAGATGAGGAAGTGTATGTTAAGCAACCCCCTGGTTTTGAGGATCCTAAATATCCAAATCGTGTTTTCAAGCTATCCAAAGCATTGTATGGTCTTAAACAAGCCCCTAGAGCCTGGTATGATAGACTTAAGACCTTCTTGCTTAAAAATAACTTTGAGATGGGTAAAGTGGATAAAACTCTATTTATTCTTAGACGTGACAATGACTTCTCGCTTGCTCAAATTTACGTGGATGATATTATTTTGGTGGTTCCTCTAATGCTCTTGTTTCCACTTTTCTGACACTATGTCCAGGGAATTCGAGATGAGTATGATGGGAGAGCTTAATTACTTTTTGGGACTTCAAATCAAGCAATGCAAGGAAGGAACTTTCATCCATCAGACGAAGTACACTAAAGATCTACTCAAACGCTTCAACATGGGTGATGCAAGCCAATTTCCACTCCCATGGCAACTTCGATCGCTTTGGATCCGGATGAGGAAGGAGAAGTCGTGGATCAACGCGAGTACCGCAGATGATCGGCTCCTTCAGATTTGACGGCCTCGAGACCGGACATTCACTTCACGGTATGCCTTTGTGCAAGATTTCAGCGCCTCCGAGAACTTCCCATCGCCAAGCCGTTAAGCGCATATTCGTGTATTTACACTCTACCCTCTTATATGGCATTTGGTATTCTGCTCTTGACTTTGTCCATTAGAGGTTTTTCATATTCGATTTTAAGGTCGTCGGTTAGATAGGAAGAGTACCTCGTGCACTGCCACTTTCTAGGCACGCCTCTTGTATCTTGGTCTTCTAGAAAGCGGTCTTACATTGCACAATCCACCTTTGAGGCGGAGTATGTTGTCACTGCTAGTTGTCAGAGCGATTTTGTGGATGACGCCCACTTTGAAAGATTATGGGTTAAACTTTGCTAGTGTTCCTCTTTTACGTGATAACACTTCGCTATTAATATTGCTAAAACCCAAAGGCAACATTCTAGGACTAAGCACATAGACATTCGCTTTCACTTCCTTAAAGATCATGTTGAAAAAGGTGATATTGTGATGCACTTTGTAGAGTCCAAGCTCAATTGGCGATATTCTTACCAAGCCTTTAGATGAAACCAGATTTTCCTCCTTAAGAAGCGAGTTAGGGTAATTTATCCTTATGGGTTGGTTTGAGGGGGTTTGATCTTTTCTTATCTTTCCTTGTTCTTTTGATCTTTTATTGTTCTTTTTCCAACTTAGTGATCTTTTCGAACTTTTAGATTTTTAGGCTTTTTAATTGCATCTCATTGTGTCATATTGCATTCATATGAAAAATACAACAAGTGGTATGAAAAATCCAAAAGATGCATTGTAATATAAGATTTTCTCGCTTATCTTTTAAAATTGATGAAGCTTTGCCTATTACCCTTTGGAGCTTTTGTATTTCAATTCTTGCTCAATGTCATGTCTAGTTCTTTGACTTGCTAGAATTACATGCTTTTACATGTGTAGCTAAGTCTTTGCTATATGAGCTAGAACCTTTTAAACAACTCAAACTAAGAAATTGCAATTTGTGGATGTTTTAGCGAGTTGCGCAATTAGTGCTCCTCTTGTGACATTGGCCTGCTGTAATTGCTTTGTTAGCTTTTTGATCTAAAATTGACCATTACTTGAGCTTTTGTGTTCTTGAGATTCTAAAATGCTCTTGTGAAAAATGAAAATCAAGATTGTCTTATGCTTAAATTGTGCCAAACTATTCTTACGAGACCGCTTGTCAAATGACATGAACTTGGAGATAGTTTGATGAACCGACGATCTCATGGGGACCGCTTGTCGAAATGACATGAACCTCAAGATTTGTCGCCTTAGAAGCTTAGAAAGAGTTTGTGGATGGCTCCTAGTCCGTGATCTTCTTTACTAAGATATACCTTTAATCAACTTTTGGTCAAGCTTAGGATGAGTTTGTGGATGGCTCCTAGTCCAGATCTTGTCACTAAGTTAGATCATTAGTCAACTTCAATATTCAATGCAAATGAGAAAAATGTTGACAAATGGGCGTTTACAAAATATTGAGCAAAATGATTCAATACGGGACTTGATTGACTCTTAATGTGGTCTTTGTTAGATTTTTGATCTCACTTTGACATTTTGACATGGCCAATTTCACTTTAGGATCCTGTTGATGAACTTGGTTGAATTTGAAGCGTTGCTTAAATTGATCAAATCTACTGCTTTACTTTTGAGCCTTTGTGCTTAGCTTTGATATATATGTCTTACCATGATCTTGCTAGCGCCTGTCGGGCTTGATATGCTGTTTGTGCAATATTAGAGATACTAGCTTGTTCTTTTGGGTAATCTCCAAAGCTTCTTGTAATCAAAAATTGAACAATACAAAAATTGAAGCCACTCCATTGCACTTCATGCATATTCCTCTTTATGCTTCTTTTGTTTCTGCTTCTTTCTTTATTCTCTATTTGTTATCCCTGGATGAGAGTGATTCCTTGATGAATCCATTGTCAAAGGGGGAGAAGATGTGTTAAATGAAGATATTTCTTTGGGAGAAGATGTGTAATATTTCTTTGCTACTCTTATTTGGAGAAGATGTGTTAATGAGATTGGGGGAGAAGTTTATACAAAGGGAGAAACTGAAAATTTGAAATTTGATGATCATAGTGAGGGGGAGTTCTTGAGTTGCATTCTTATTGTCTTATTGAATATTCTGAACTTGAATTGCATTCTTTTATACTCACAATGATCATAGGTCAATTGAACAATTGTTCTTTCATATGGACCTCATGTGAGAATTTTGACCCTTTTAAAATCAAAGTTTTATGCTTTCTTTTGCCTTGTCTCACATGCCTATACTATTCTGATGCCAGCTTGGTCTTGTTCATTGCTTTTTCTTGCTTATGGACCAAGTTGTGCCTTTGTGCGAAAACTGCGAGTAAACTCATTTTCAAACCTCTTACTTACATTTTCTGGATAATTGCCAATGTGTTCATCAAGGGGGAGATTGTGGATTTCATGGGGATATGCTCCAGATCTTAGGATGATGTGACAATTGGCAATGGCGTTTACGGTTTGTCGTTTCACGCGTTTCGACAAAGCTACGTGTATTCGGATGGGCGGTCCGACGGTCTTTGCATGGCGGTCCGACCGGTCCCAAATCGGTCGGACCGGCCATGTGGGGCGGTCGGACCGGCGATGACCAAAGTGGTCAAAATAAGCTGGGCCAAAAATAGGTGTTGTAGGCAAGTGAGGGGATCCCAATGCACTTGGTCTCATGATTTTTGGAGTCTCCAGTGAAAAGTTCTATTGGTTTAAAGTTTCCAGAAGGTTTCGGTTTTTGGGAGCTTGAATTTCGGCTAAGTCCTAAGGGGCGGTCCGACCGGCTCACCTGGAGCGGTCAGACCGGTAATTACTTGAACGTCGGCCAACTTCGTGGCGATGTTGTTTTGTTAGGTCAAAGTCATTGGTTTCATGGCATATGTTTTGCATGATGCATGTTTTGACTAACATGGGTCAAGTTGTGAAGAACTTGTTCCCGAATTCGTGTTTTCTTGTCTGTGGTTGTGCAGGTAGCTTGGTGGTCAACGACGGTCAACGGCGAGGAGAATCGGGACTAGACTTGAAGAGTTGAGGTCCAGAACGATCGACGATGCCGGGTGAGGTCAACGACTCAAGCGTGACACAAGATGGACAAGGGTGACCTATTGGCGAATCCATGGCACATGGTGAAGCGGTTTAGGTCAAAAGTTAAAGACGGCGCTTCGCGAAGCGTGCGTGTGTGACCCGTTTGTTAGTGGGCCTTAACGGGAGCCCAATTAAGTCAAACCCTAAGGGTTTTAGGCCTCCACTATAAATAGGAGGAGATGGTGGCTGCACCTCTCTCTCTCGCCTTTTATGTTTCAAAACCCTAATTGTCTTTAGGGGAGTTGAGGTGGAGGCTAGGGCTCTTGATGGTTTGTGGTGAATTTCGTGATCCTTGATTGTCCATCGATCCATGATGGTGTGGATGTAATCCAAAACAATCACGAAATCAATCTATGCAAGGTTTGCTTAAGATAAGTCTCTTTTCGTTCTTGCTTTCAATTTCGTGTTTTTAGGGCTTTCTTTGATCCGCGAGTTTGTGATTGATTCTTTCACGTGAATTAGCTTGCTGTGATATGTGTGAATCTATCTAGCATCATCTTGATCATCAATCTCTCACGAACAAGCTTTAGGATCAAGTTTTCGTTCTTGCCCTGTTTTAGACCTTCGTTAATCAATTGGCAATTGCTCAAGATCGCTCCAAGAATTATCATAATATTCGATTGGAATAGGTCCTCAATAGCATAGAGAAGGTGTGTGCAAAGTTTCGTGAAGTTTGGAGTTGAGAATCAAAAGTTAGACCTAATTGCAACTTCGTCATCGGCCGATTTTATCGTTTGGATCGGTTACGAGATCGCCGGTCCGACCGCCACCACCACCGGTCCGACCGATTTTGAGCGGTCCGACCGCCA
Organism: Hsuehochloa calcarea; assembly: GCA_036346395.1. NCBI lineage: Eukaryota > Viridiplantae > Streptophyta > Magnoliopsida > Poales > Poaceae > Hsuehochloa > Hsuehochloa calcarea. The sequence continues at coordinate 13,063,996 of CM070615.1, read as the reverse complement.
AGATAACAATGTCCGACCGCCCCCAGAATCGGTCCGACCGGTTCACTACAAATGGTCGACCGCCAAGATTTGTATTGCTTTGATTCTTGCGATTATTGTCGCATTGCTTAGGGTTTTATTGATTCAATACTAGTCTTCCATTTGTCTCGGTATATTGATCTTCATAGCTTTCTAATAGCTACTGGAGTGAAATTGTATTGAGTTCATAATTTGTGAAAAAGTGAGCGTGCTCCTATTCACCCCCCCCCCTCTCTAGTCGCCTTTACGGTCCAACAAATTCTATAATTTAAAAAAAGATCACGTTTATAAGTGTTAGGAACAAAATATGCTCTCAGTTCTTGCTTCATTTCTGCCCATGATGCAATTGGTGGTTCCCCATTATCTTCTCATTTGGTTCAACACTTGCTCCCACCAAATCAACGCATACCCATCAAACTCAAGTGAAGCCCTATGTAGCTTATTCTCTTCCGAATATTTGTGCATCCGAAATATCTTCTCTACCTTGAGCTCCCATGTGAGATATGCATCTGGATCGAAAACACCTTCAAATTTGGGAATATTGAACTTGAGCTTCCCAAAAATTTACTCCGCATGCTACTCATCATGACGATGGCCATGGCGTTGATAGTTATCATTGCAGTGTAACCAAACGTCATTGCCAAAGTCCTCAATATGGGCAGCACCGCCGCATCCATGGCTACTCCCACGCCCAAAACACCTCCCCTACACTTGGAAAAGGGTGGTCGAACCGTGTTGGCAGCGCCTCGACCCGCTTGAGCTTCTCTAGCGAATTGTGCAGCCCTCTCCTCATCGGTCTCATCAAGCTCAACTCCTTCTTCATGGACACCAACTGGACCCCGCTCCTTGCGAAGCTCCTCTAGTATCTCCCTCCTCAGGACAATCATGTTGTAATTCAACTGAGTGCTGAAATCATTTGTGAGCTTCTCAAGATCAGCTTGTGTAACATATGCCTGTTCTCCATCTTTTTCTGACATGGTTAGTGCAAACAACAAAGAAAAACTATATATGTGGATTTGGAAGTTTTTATTTGTGGAAATCACTCAACCTCACCTTCTCTTACCGACCGAAGTTCTTGTGCGTCCTTGATGGAATTGAAGAGCTGCACGCACTTTGGTGACGGAAGATAACACAAGGTGATAAATTAAGCGAATTCAATTACACAAGCACTGTTAGACAATGGCTTATTTGTGGAGCTTGCAGGGAAAGTATTTACCTATAAAATCTAAAATTTCTAGATATTGCAAAGCTAGGTAATAATCCAAACTAGAATTCAATACCTAGTTGCTGATCCAAAAGATATAAGCGAAGAACGAAGCAACTCACACGCAAGGATGATGGAACTTAGTGCAATCAAAGAAATGAGCTAATATATAAAAATATAAGTGATGAACAACTAGCTCGTATTGCACAAGTTATGGAGAGATGCTAGCTAATTGCTCATTGATATAAAATAGGGCACAAGATTACTCAAAACAATGAAATAGCACAATTTATAATTTTTACAATAATAGGGTGTGCTCACAGTAGGTAATCGGTCAAGTTTCGTTTTTCTCTTCTTTTTTTCTTGTTCTTTTTCTGTCCTCTCTTTTTTTTCCTTTTTTACCTAACCAATCAAATTGTCACAAGAGTAGCACTTAATGCCCCACTTTTGGCTATGAAAGAAAAACAATTCAGATGTGCACAAAGTATAAATGAGCAGCCCTAGAGCAAATCAAATAGCTAATCTCGAATAGGAGCAAAGTATTCGCAAAGACTTGAATTGGCTCACAAAAGATATATGTGTTTTTTCCACAATGTATCAGAGCAGTGCACGCAGATAATTCACTTGCATCAGAATCACATTGGTATTGTAATAGTCATGGTTGTAGCGTCGTCGTGGCCTCAAGATCGCAATGTGGCACCACAAACGCAAGTGGAATACTACAACGCCGCACTGTAATTCGTGAGAAGATATCAGAGTGCGTTGTACCATTTTATCAGTAGCAATTCGTGTCACTATAGCTCACGTCATGAACAATTTTTCCTCGCACGTGTCTAACGACGGTAGACGTACGTGCACTGCAGTAGATGGATATTTTTGGGAACCGACTGACTGATAGGAAACACAAAATTAAAGGTACGCAAAGAAAACAAAGATCAGCGACTAAACACAATTTCTAATGGATCGAGACCTAACCAAACTCACTAAAAAATTCAAATCAAACTATGAGATAAAGGATTTTTTTTGGCTTTTTTGTATAGGACAGGAAAAATAAATATAACTACGGGTAGATTGATCCTACTGTGGCAATTGATGCTCTGATACCAAGATGATACGGGGGTTGCCCGATCTTCACGACGTAGGATCGACGATAACTTTGGATCCGTGCAACCTGACGAACCAATGGTGCCAACCGCAGTCAAAACAGTAACCTGCGACAAAGAATTCGCCCAACCACACGCTTGTGATCCCATCTACCTCAATCACACAAAGTAGACGTGTTGCTGCTCCTGTAAAACACAAGGAATCACAAAAATAACGGAATAACACAACAGATTGAAACTCCCTATTCTAGTGGAAGAAATATTGCTCAAATCCTGGGAGAAATATTGCTCAGACCCTAGAATTAAGAATATATTGATATCTGAAAATATAACGTTCCTTTTAAATGGCCCTCACCAGCCCCTTTTATATGGGTGTACACACGCACACAAAGCTCGGGATTGATTCGGCCAGGTTGGCCGAATTGGCCGAATTCAACTTCCTATCCAGTCAAGAGACCAAAATTAAATTTTGATTCAACCTCCTATCCGGCCACGTGCAAACAGCATGCAACCTGATTTCATTATTGTGCATGCATGTATAATGAGCCAGACCCAAGTGCTTGCATGCATGTTGTGACACCAAGGATACATGGTGGGACCCACATGACATTATGGTGGAAGATTCCTTGCTTTGGGTGGTTGTTTCATTGCACGCATGTATGTAATATGAATTCCATCTTTGATGCAGAACCACGTCCCTTCTGCCTCGTGCAATTTCTTCTTTTCTCCTTCCTTCATGCGGCAGTAACTCTCCATGCTTTCCTCCATGCGGCAGCAAGCAAAGATCTTCTACAATACTTCCTTCTCTGTTGCTCTCGGCCTCCCATACTTCTATATATATAAAACGACACACACACACACAACATAGAACTATTAGGTAGTAACATATTCTCATTAGAATCAAGATTAAAATTATTTAAGAGCGAGTTCACCTATTGGATAATTAATTTAGCTCATGCTCGTGTAATAGGTCCAATCGGGATGTCCTCATCATCCACCCACGTGATTAGTGGCGTCTCGACTGCGAGGAGTGGAATGCCAATAGAGACCGCGAGAAGAAGGAGGAGGAGCGCTACAACGAATAGCACAATGAGTGTATCCGGCGGGAGACGCGAGCTCATCTCGAGGCGTGTAGGCGCAGGCAGCACGAGGCTCACGAGATGGAGGGTAACATCCCAAAGTTCTGCTACTATTTTAAAATTAATAAAGTTATTATTTTATTGAATTTTCTAGCGTTCAAAAGTCAAAACATAATTTCAATGAGTTTTTGGGTTTACTTTGGATTTAAAGTTAAAAAGAAAAACTCATTTAATTTCTTGAATCCTTTGATATTTAAAAAGGTCTCTCTTGTCTTTCAAAAATTAAAGATAGTTATGTGCAAAAATAAAAGCCAACTTTAATTTGGAAGTATTTTTTATTTATTTCAAAACTAATCTATTTGATTCTCAGGCCTTTTCGAAGTTTTCAAAATAAAAATCACCATTCGATTTCTCCATATTTGTTAAAACTTAATTTGAAATTTTAGAAATTAAAATGATTTAAATGTGAGTAAATAAACTCCAATTAAATAAAAAATTCAATTTCCAGAGTCTTTTTGAAGCTTTAAAAATAAAAGAAACTAGTTAAATTCTATTGGATTAATTTGAAGCGTAAATTGAATTTCTGAATGAAAAACATTTTAAATGATTAAAATAAACTTCAGATAAATCCAAACTTATTTTATTTGATCTATTCAGGTTCCAAAGTATTTCATGAAAACATTTTATTTTTTTCTTTTATTTTTTTTCTTTTCTCTCTCTCTCCTGTTTCTTCTCGTTGCTTTCTCCTGTCTTCCTCCCGAAGCCAGTGCCCATGCCCTGCTAGCTCAGCTTGCCATGCCGCCTTGTCAACGCCCTGTAACATCCCAAAAATGGATTAGTGTTTCAAATGTAAGAAAATGAGGAGAAATTAAAACTTTTCTTGTATCTTGAAGTTCTTGATCATTTCTGTGATTCTTGTTAAGGAATTATGGAAATCAAAATAAAAATCCTCATTTGACTACAATCAAAAAACCTATGTGGCAAAGATCTTGTGCCCAACCCATGGAAATATTTTTCCTGAGTTCTAGGGAGGCTTGGTAACACCTCAGAATTATTTCATGATTTTTAGAAATTATTTGATAATTTTGGAAGGTAAGTCAAAGCTTGGTCAAACTACTTTTCCCACCTTCTGAAATTTCTGGAGAAAAATGCAGTGCATGAAAATCTCTAAATATTTTATGAGATGTTCCTCCTGCAGTCAGCCAGCTCCAGTTAAAATTTCATAATTTTTGGAGTTTGTTTGCTACCTTAAACAATTCCTCAAAAATCAGTTCTTTAAATTCAAACCCTAACTGATTTTCTGTGACGCCCCGGGATTATTAAGCTTATAATGATTAGTCACCACTTGACCCTATCATCATAAGCATAATAACTCGTGACGCCGAGGAATGTATACTCCCCAGAGTGCAGTATACACCCCTCTCACAAAAGTTCATGCATCAATTCCATTCAATCACATAGAACCGAAAGTACATAACAAAATAACGACATACATAATAATATTCAAGAGTAAATACAACAAATAGGCCAACCGGCCAACAGGTAAATATTACAGAACAGCGGAAGCAAAAGTACCATAAGATGGCGATAAACAAAAGAGCCCAACGATGTGCCTTTTACCCACAAGGCAACCGACCAGTATGCAATAGCCGTCGAACTCTGCAAAGACATCTCACGTATGAAGCCCTTGGGGCTCACCTTCTTCCTCTGCAAACAAAAGCAGTTGTTGAAGTCTAGATCTTGCGGGAAATCCCCAAGCGTGTCCATAACCTAGGACGAGGCTATTCGAATAGATTTATCCTCGCAGGTGTACCATTTTACCCACACGCTGACCGCTTTTTGCCAAGCTATTAAGCACACTTCCTTAGGTATGCTTACACGGCTAAGTCCTACGAGACTTTTCCAATATTATGTATTACCTTCGAGTCGCCTGTATGGATAGAAACCCATACGTTGTGTCGGGTCGTGGCCCACCTCGGACAACTACCCTCACGGTAAAGCCTCGAACAATCATGACGCCTCGAGGTAGAGAGTCCATCCCTAAACTCCACCACCGCACACCCAACACAAGAACACAATTCCTTTTTCACACAACACACACAACGCCCTCCCGCGACTCGGAGATAACACACTCCAAAGTATTAGGTCAAGAGGGTCCCATATAACCCCATGTGGTTAGTACGCAAAGTGCTTGGATCGATGGCGCAAGCAACAATTCGGTCCTTAGGGACCTGGGCACCTTTCCTTGTCACACCCAATAATCACACCAACATGCCATTGTGCCCAAGTCAAATCGTTTTGTTTCATTTTCGGTTTTTACAAAACAAAAGCATAAGGTACTGAACCAAAAATAAAAAAAATGATTTGTGTGATCAAGGTCATCGACTAAGTCGATAACCGCCCAATTCTACCTAGAGCTAAGCATTTCTAAGCATGACATCGCAAAGGCAGTAAAAGAGCATAATTAAATCACCGGGCTCTAATTCACCAACGATGATAATAACTTATGGTTGTGGCAGGGGATAACATTTTAATGGCAACAATGCATTAGGAATAGCTACCTCTAAACAGGGCAAAAATAATTGGACACAAAAGCAATGCATACATATAATTTGTAAACAAGATATTAGACTTTGAAAGTAATGGGACATTTATGATCAAATATCTTGCCTTGTCAAGCTCATTGTTTTGCTGCAGAGGATCACTCTCGATATTATCAATATTATCGCAACCTATCGAAAGAACCAACAAGAACCAATAAGGCGAGAAACATCAAAAGATGCAACAGCAAAACTCAGCAAAAAGTTCTCAAATTTTTACAGTAGAAAGAACATAATTTTTATGAACTAAAGCAACAAGAACCAATTGATTTGGATTCTCAATGCAAAAGTTATGGCCAAAACAATTTCAATCGGCGTAAAAGGAAAAACAGCACTATTCACCTAAGCAATGATTTTAGTGAAATCTTCTAGAATGACACAGCTACTGAAATTTTTATGATAAATCAAGCACCTCATAAGATGAACAGCCCCACTGGATTCATCTCATTTGGAGCTTGCAATAATTAGTTATGAGTTTTCTAAGATTCACTATTTTTCTGTTGTAAAGATAATCAGTTTAATGCTTACTTTCAAAATAAATATTTTCTGCTACTGAGATAAATGAGCAACCTATACTGGAAATAATTTTACTAAGAATGAAAAATAATAGCACTGGTTTTATCATTTTTGAAGTTACGAAAAATTACTTATGCATTTTGGAAGATAAAACTATTTTTCAGTTCATAAATAACTCTATCCGAGAAATATAACTCCATTAACGTCGTGGAAGAATATGGGCCGAAGATCATCAATCCAACAGCCCACACGCGCAGCAACAGAGCGAACGCGCCAACCTTAAGCATCAACCGTTGGATGAAAGATTAACGAATCAGATGCCAAAGGATGTCCGGCGGTCCGAACGTTCACACGTACATGAACCGTTGATCTTGGATCCAACGGTCCACGCGGATCGAACCGTTCGGACGGTCGAACGGCCACAAGAACCCGAGCGATTGATCTAAAATCCTACGGCTCAAACTCAACGATAACCGAAAGCTCTCTGTTTTTCGTCCGACAACGATGACCGACAAAAGAACAGAGGCGATGCCCGACGATGCGCCGGCGACTCAAGCAAAAATAGCGCAATCGACAGCTACTACGATGATCGCAATAGCATGGAGTACCTACTGAAGCAAGGAATTGGACAGATGTGGACTTACCGGAGCTGGAGATGACAAACAATCTTTTCGCCGAAGAGGAAAAACCAAATTGATAAGATCCCTGCGCCAAATGTGAAATTGATTGAGGGCTAATGTGCACAGAGATGAGAGTAAGCAGAGGGAGCGAACAATTGAGAAGGGGAGCACCGGAGCCCTACCTTTGCCAAAAACATGAAGCTACGGCAATGGCGGCAATGGCGACAGACAAAGAACTGAGGCGATAAAGCTCAATTGGACCTCCAGTACAGATGCTAAAGCTCAGTGGCATTCAAAAGAGGCTAAGGGAGCAAGGGCAGCACTTATATAGCCGAGAGCAATGGAGAAGAGCAAAGCAATCCATCGGTCAACAGCCGCTGCCAAGTTTGGCCGAAAAGACGGGAGCAGGCGAAGGCTTCGGAGGCGACCGCACAAGCGCATTTATTACTATAGCCATTGGCGAAGCTTGAGATGACCCGACGCCCATGCTCGCGATTTCCAACCACTCATCGTTGACTTCGCCGAGTGCGGCGCGAGAGGAAGACGAAAAGAGGACGGCCGCTCGATCACATAGGATTCCAATCGATGCGCTACCGCGCTGGAACGCTTGGCTATTCATCCGGTGGCGGAGTTCCATCGCTTGTCGACCGCACGATCAAGATCCAACGTCGGTTATCACCGCACTCTCGGATGGTCCGAACATCCCCTTCTATCGCGCCGCTTGATCGGAGATCAAACGACTAACGCGCCTAAGTGAGTTCGTTCGTCCGAAAGTTCACCGCTGGCGTCGGCCGTTGGATTTAGATCGAACGCCTCTTGATCAGCGCCTGAGTGATCGACCTAAGGTGTTTGTTAGTTGATCCGGCCGCACCCTTGAGCTCGAACCGATGTCGGACCGGACCAGAACAAAGATGAAACTGATTTTTGACTTAATTGGCCGAGCCGACTTTAGAGAATTATTTGAAATAGCAAACAAGCCCCAAAATTCATGAAATTTAACTGGAGGCTGCTTACCGAGGGAGGTCCCTTATATAAAATTTTCAGAGACTTTTATGCACTGCATTTTTCTCTAAAAATTCCAGAAGGCTATTTTAGGAGTTTGACTAATGTTTGACTTGTCTCAAAAATTATCAAATAATTGCTGAAAATTATGAAATAATTCTGAGGTGTTAAACATCACTCCTAGGTCCAATGAAAATTATTTTCAGGGGTTGGGCACCAGATTTTCATTGAGGAGATTTATGACTTGCATTTAATTGGGGAAATTTTGAGTTTTAATTTCCACCAATTAAAGGAAAGAGGTTTCAAACACTGTAACAATACATGAGGCAGCAAAAGTTTTAATTTATCCTCATTTTTATTACATTTGAAACACAAACCCAAATTGGGATGTTACAAAACCTCCCCCCCCCCTTACAGAAATCTCGCCCCGAGATTTGACTTACTCGGTAAAGAAAGAGGGGTAGTCTGCACGCAGACGATCTTCCCTTTCCCAAGTGGCTTCATCTTCAGAATGATTTGACCACTAAACTTTAAGGAACTTGATGGCACGATTCCTCGTTCTTCGTTCAACCTCTTCAAGGATGCGAACAGGGTGCTCCTTGTAGGTCAAATCTTCCTGAACATCAAGAGTTTCCAACGGAGCTTCCTCAGTTGGAACGCGGAGGCACTTCTTGAGCTGGGATACATGGAACACATCATGCACCCCCTCAAGTGCAGCAGGCAACTCCAACTTGTAGGCGACAGCTCCCTTCTTCTCGATGACTCGGTATGGACCGACATATCGAGGAGCCAACTTGCCCTTGACGCCGAATCGCTGATGACCCCTCAAAGGGGAGACTTTGAGATAAACAAGATCATCAGGCTCAAAGCTCAACTCACGACGGCGATGATCTGCATAGCTCTTTTGCTCGGTGGTATGCGCAACCGATCTCGAATCAATCAACTCGCTCTCGCTTCATTGATTGAGTTCAGGCAAAGAATGGTCTTTCACCGCTCGACCAATTAAGCGGAGTCCTGCATTTTCTGCCATACAAAGCCTCGAAAGGTGCCATTCCAAGACTAGCTTGGAAACTGTTATTGTAGGAGAACTCGGCGAATGGCAAACATCTCTCCCAATTCCTCCCATAGGAGAGAGCACAAGCACGGAGCATGTCTTCCAATACTTGATTTACTCTTTCGGTCTGGCCATCCGTTTGAGGATGATAAGCTGAGCTGAAAGAAAGACGAGTGCCCATAGCTTCTTGCAGACCATGCCAAAACCGGGAGGTAAACAGTGAACCACGATCAGAAATGATCGTTTTTGGCACACCATGCAAGCTTACAATCCTGGAGACGTAGAGCTCAGCTAGACGATCGGCACGAAGCTTGGTCTTGACTGGAAGAAAATGTGCCACTTTGGTTAATCGATCAATAATCACCCAGATAGCATCATTCCCCTTTGGTGACATGGGCAGACCGGTGATAAAATCCATCCCGATCGAATCCCACTTCCATTCAGGAATAGGCAAAGGCTGAAGCAGCCCTGCTGGACGCTGATGCTCGGCCTTGACACGACGACATACGTCGCACTCGGCAACGAACCTTGCGATTTCCCGCTTCATTCGGGTCCACCAGAATCTTTGCCGGAGATCTTGATACATCTTCGTGGCCCCAGGATGAATAGACAACGGAGAGTCATGAGCTTCGTGGAGAATTAAGTTCCGCAATTCCGCGACCTTCGGAACAACCAGGCGTGATCCGAAACAAATGACCCCATGGTCGTCTTCAGAAAAGCACTTAGCGGAGCCACTCTTGATATTTTCCTTGATGTGACTTATACCGACATCTAACTGTTGTGCAGCCTTGATTTGGTCCTCCAAGGTTGGTTGCACAACCAAGGTAGCGAGAGAACCCTGCTCAACCACTCCCAAGTTGAGCCGCTGAAATTCTTCATGAAGGGCTGGCTGCTGCTCCAAGACCATTAAGGAATTGCAATGAACCTTGCGACTGAGAGCATCGGCCATTGTTGAGTTTGAAGCTTCTGTGGAGGCGGTACAGCAGGGGTTTTCTTCTTCAAGTCTTTGCTCCCTCTGCTCCCCCTTTACTCTCTGAAGCTTAACCCTCACTCAATTTGCCCAGGGATTGGCTGAATTTGGATTTCGCCCTTTTCGACCGAAATCCGCATTTTTCCTCACCCGAGCTGAATCGACTCTTCTCTGTGCGTTCCCCGGGCTCAGGTAACTTCTTATTAGTCCCTAGTTGCTTGGCACCCACTCCCTTGAACCGCAGTTGAGCTCAAATACGTTTTTTGTTTTGGTCATTTTCGGTCTTCTCGGTCCTCTCCGGCTTGCCGGCGCTCTAGGCCACCGCAGCCGAAACCGTTGGTACCATTGGGTGCGCAATATTGTTTGGAACCCATTTTGGCCGTTTGCTCGCACCGCCGCGGCCAAAGCCGCCGCCGGCGAGCCGTTCTTCCCCGTCATTTTTGCCGGACGAAAACAGGGACGAATTTTGAACGTGAATCGATGTGGACCGTCGATCCTAAGATCTACGTCCCAAGATCGCGTGGAAGTTTGAATTTATCGCACGCTTCGGTCAGTGGACCGTTGGATCCAAGATCAACGGTCCCGATTCGAGTCCGCATGGGTCGCTGGATCCAAGATCAACGGCTCGTGTGCGTGTGAACGTTCGGACCGCCCGAACGCTCCGATCCACGTGGACCGTTGGATCCAGATGCTACGGTTAACGTTTAGGGTTTAGGGGTCGCGCGCGCGCGGGTCATCCCAGGAACTTGGACCGTTGGATCCAAGATCAACGATCCAAGTTCGTCCACGTCGATTTTAATTTCTGATTTTTCCCGAAAGAGTTATTTGTCAACTGAAAAATGTTGGAACTTGTAAAATGCATAACTATTTCATTTTAATTCCTTTTCGGGTGATTCAAATTTTGTTAGTTATATTTTTAACTAAACTTTAATCTAAAAATGATTTTAACCTCAGTATATCTCCAGAAAATTTTGCTTATGAATAGTAGCATTTTTTATTTTTAGAGCTGAGCACAATTGTTTTGCTCATATCTTTTGCATTAAGAATCCAAATCAATTGGTTCTTGTTGATAAATTCTTTATAAATCATGCTATTTCTACTGTAAAATTTTCAGAATATTTGGAGAAATTTTACTGTTGAGTCTTTGTGTTTTCTTCATTCTTATCGGTTCTTTTTTGCTTTCTCGTTAGGATCCGAAGAGCACGTTGATAATATAATTGATCCTCAGCAACATCTTGACCCACAGCAAACAGGCAAGCAGTTTGATCATGTTAATCCTATTATTTTTCAAGTCTAATATATTGATTTCAACTTGTATGTATGTATTGCTATTTTATTGTTAAATTATGGTTAGTATCCTATAGTTGCATAATCTGTAGGAATTGTTTATCCTATACTACCATGAGCCTAGGTTATTTGCTGTGATTGGAGTTCGATGGATGAGCTCTTGTCACTTAGCAGATTGCGGATTAAAATTGCTTAGAAATGCTTAGTTTCGGTAGTAATGGGCGATCACCGATTTTAGTCGATGATCTTGATCACACATCTAAATATTATTCCATTATGTCTAGAACTTGTATTTATTAACCATTTGGATTTATTTGAATATTAAATTAACCATTTGGATTTATTTGAAAATTAAATTAAAAAGCTTAATATGGACTTTAAGGACAAACTGATTTAATCTGCTTAATCCCAACATCAACAATTGTCAAAACTATTTTATTTAGATTCTTTAAGCTTGGATATATTTTATAGAATTTTCTGGAATTTTTCAAAGTCATTTGCTATTTTCTATTGGCTAATTGTATTTTCTGGATTTATTTAAAAGAAAAATCAAAAGAAATTCCTCATAACAGTATTGGGCCGAAGCCCAACACTATTCCAATAGCGCGCAGCCCATCTCGCCCCGGCCGCGCTCTCGTCCGTTGGATGCTTGACGTGTGCCCTCGTTTCCGATCGGACGCACGCGCTCAACCCCGCCTTCCTCCATTGGATGTTCGCCGCGTGGCTTCGCCCGCTGATCTCGCTCGCTCGCTGGCCCGCGCTCGCTTCCAGCCGTTGGATTTCCATCGCACGGCGCTGCACCCGCTCGCCCTCGCCCTCTCTGCCAGGTGGGACCGCCACAGGGTCGTCGTCTCCGCGGGCTTTCCTCTTCCTCGCGCCCAAGCTTCGCCCGCCATTGCCGTTGTTCGAGCTCCGTCCGACAAAACCGATTCAGTTCCTGATTCTTCGGCCGACCCCACCAAATCGTAGCTCGGTTGATTTCTTATCCGTTCCAAACCGAATCAAACCCCGAATCAGTTTCAATCTCCCCGAATCTCAGAAATTCAAATCGCGGCCGTTTCGGACCCGATTTGGGGGTTTCCAAATCTCGGCGTCCCCGGGCCTATAAATACCCCCCTCAGCACCGCCCGGACCTCCGCAACCCAAAGCCGCCACCCTCGTCGCCCCAATCGCTCTAGCGCCGCCACATTTCGAGTTTTAGGGTTTTCGGCCGAGCTTCTTCTCCGGTGAATTGCGCAGCCGTCGTCGCTGCCCTTGCCTCGCCGACTGCACCACCGTGATCAGCAAGTCCCGTGCTACCTCAGCGCACTCCTCGTCGCGGAGCATCGCCGAGCACTCTCCGACAAAACCCGAGCCTTCACCGCCGCTTCTTCCTCGCCGCGGCCGCCACCGTCGTTGCCCGGCCACGGTAAGGGCACCCCGAGTGCGCGCAATAGCACGGAACAATCTGTACCCTCCATCTGCCGGCGAAGTCGCCGCCGTTCGCCGGTGACCATCGGGTCCCGAAGCGCCACCGACGCCGTTGCGCTCAACTCCAACGTCGGCCGATCTTTGGTGTAAGCGGCCGCGTGGCGCCAGATCAGCGCCAGCACACACGTGCGTGGCTCGGTCCACCGCTCCAGATCTCCCTCGGTTCGGTGCACTTGGTCCACCGTGAACCCCGAGACTGACATGTGGGACCCACATGTCAGATTTCTTTTTAAATCTATTTCTTTTTCGGAAATTTTCTACGACGCAAGCATTGCGCAATAATCCGATTTTCTGTATAAAAATAATTCGGGAAATTCAATAAAATCCAAATTAGGGTTTTATTTGATTTTTCAAACTTCCAAAGCCCGTATCTTTTGCATCCGAACTCCGATTGAGCCCATTCAAATTTGTAAATTCATATAAAATTAAGATCTATTTAATGGTGAATTTTATTTGAATTTTTGGAGTTGTTTTGCCTCTGTTATTTATTTGTTTTTATTTCTTTTGTCTCGTTTGCGAGTAGACGTCGATACTTCGGGGAATTTTGCAAAAGAAGGAGCACCTCAAGACCAAGACCAATATCTAGATCTATTCCAAGGCAAGTTATACCTTTGATCATCTTGAACCCAGTTTTCAAAATAATTTGTTTCAACGTATTGCATTCTATTTCAAGTATTTATTTAAATGCTTTTGGGTGTAGCTATTAATCCAATTTGTTATATCCACATTGTCTATTGTATGCCATGATCTTTTGTCACCCTAGGTTGGTTCATTATTAGTTGGTATTATCGTAGCACCAACGTGGGTTGGTTAGATACGAGTAGATTGCTTAGCCATGCCACGAGTCATCATTTCATGAGAGTTGCAAATATAAACTTGACTAAGTGATTATGGAACTGTGTGATGAAACTGTGTGTGCTGTGTGCTGTTACTCGTTGATGGCATGTGTTGCACTTAATCAACAGGGTGGGAAAAGATTTAGACTGAGGCAAGTGGTGGATCTGTGTGAATGGTGGAACTGTGTGCTTTAAACTTTGTGATTTGGGTTAAAACTGGAAGTCTTGCCTTGGTCAATTAAGGACTTAACTTTGTGCGCCATTGAACTGGGCCTTACTGTACGACCACATGCCTAGTATGGGCTGGGCCTAACTTAGTAAGTTATGGAGTCTTCACATTGACAACTCAGGTTGTATTTAAACTGTGTGATGGGCTGGAGGTGTGATATTTCACATCGCGGGACGGTTCACTGCATCCCTGTCCAACGGTGTGTGTCGTTCCAAGGGCTGTGTGTACAAATTGGACGGCAGGAAAGCACACCGGGAGTGTCATTGTTTGAGATGAAGTCTCTCAAAGGTTTTGTAATGGTCAGTGCTGGCTCCACTGATTGTATCGTGTGGGTAAAGTGTACAGCCTCTACAGAGTGCTAAACCAATCTATTCGAATAGCCGCGTCATCGGTTATGGACATGCTCGGGAATTTCACACGAGGGGTAGATTTTCATTAAAACAAATGGGAAGGGTCAGCTGTGTGAGATAACTTGTGCAGCTGTGTGAATAACTTGATTAGACTGTGTGTCCTTTGTGAAATCAATTATTAACTTATTATTGTCTATTTGTTTTGAATTATGCTTTCAATTTATTATTTGTATTCAATTGCAAATATTGCATTTCCGCAAAATAACCACAGAAGCCATTCCTTTGGAATAAGCCAGCATCTATAAATTGCATTCTGTGGTATGACTTGCGAGTACGGTGTGTACTCACTCTTGCTAAACAAATCAACAGAAGTGGAGGACTCGTCGCCTGCTTTTGAAGAAGAGTTCTACGAAGGTTGATCGTTAGGGTCTTGATCCCTGTCAGTTGCCTGTGGTAAATTGATGGGAGCCACTGGAGTTTATTTTTTTCCGCTGCAGTTTATTTCTTTATTATCAGCCTTGCATGGCTTAATAAATGTAAAACTCGACCGTAAGGTCCCAACAGTTATTTGTTATTCAAAGTACTCGTTTATTCTTATATTCGTTGTATGGATGTGATATTTTATCAATGTTGACACTGTGTGCACCAGCGTGATCCTGGACAAGTGCAGAATACACAGAGGGTCCAGATTTGCATATTTGGGTCCCGACAGAGGTGGTATCAGAGCCATATTGACTGTAGGTCTTGACCTTAGCTAGATTGGCCGTTCTTAGTGAGTCCAAACTATTTTCTAAAAGCAAATGTTAACTTGCAAGATTAATTGAATTCTTTAACTCATCTCATGTCTCTCTTGACTCAACTATTGCTGAAATTCTTTCTTCCCCCGCTGTTTTAAAGCTGTTTTTATCTCCTTGACCATCTTGACAGATGCCTCGTCTTCAGAGTTATGGAGAGCGCAAGGGAGGACTTGCCGCTGAGCTTTGGAAGTTGTTACAAGTACTTGGAGGATTTGATCGTCCCTTGTACCATGGTAGTGCTTGGATCGTGAACGGTCGAGACCGTGGAGTGATCTGCCATTTGACCGTCTACGCCAGGAAGAACAACAAGGCAAGCAAACCACTGAACATCTCAGCTTGAAGGAGTGTTTGGATTGAAGCAATCCAGGAGTCTTCGCGCCTTGCCATCCTGAGGATCTGCAACATCTACTCTCGAGAGCTTCGTGACACAGTTTTTCGTTACCATCCCCGCACTTCCGACGTGGATCTTGCTGCACGTTTTCCGTCTACGGAGGGAGAAGGCAACGCCACCGTTGTGCACCTCGCCCAGTTCGTCGCTGCTCAAGAGGAGTCGTTGGAGTTAGCCGCCACAGAGCTGGAGTGCGCCTACGAGACTCTTCAGAGAGCTGAAGAAAGGATCGCCATACTAGAAGAAACTCTTTATGGACGGCACGATCACGAAGAAGACACTGAAGAGGAAGACCCAGAAGAAGCTGACGGACCGGCTGAACCAGAAGAACCAGCAGAGGCAGCAGAGCCGGAGGAACCAGCAGCACCTGCACCTGAGACACCTGCTCCTGTTGCACCAGCCCCGGGACATCAGGATCAGTTTGCGAGGATGCCATCTCACTTTCAAGTCTACAGCAGGCGGGAGCACCGTCAAGGCTACGGAGGCTATTTAATCGAGTAGTCTGTTCGAGTTGTTTCGGCTTAGCCAGTATTAAGTCTTGAGTCGCCCTTTAGGCGGTAGTTTGTGTGCTTAGGTTCGT
The DNA here is from genome assembly GCA_036346395.1 of Hsuehochloa calcarea. Taxonomy (NCBI): domain Eukaryota; kingdom Viridiplantae; phylum Streptophyta; class Magnoliopsida; order Poales; family Poaceae; genus Hsuehochloa; species Hsuehochloa calcarea. The sequence goes on along the minus strand of CM070615.1, from coordinate 13,047,893 downwards.
CCTTATTTTCTTATGTGCAAGTATGAGCTGCAGAGGCCCTTGGCATTTGTTGCAAGCCATACTATTATCTTAATCAATATAAGAGTTTCAGTTGTGTTTCTTAAAATATGTTGTTGGGTTTTACCTACCCCGATTAGTTCTACAACTCATCTTGTGCTTGCTACCTTATCTAACCCCTGGAGATTCACCAGATGGTTCAGACTCGTCAAGCTGCTGCAAGTGGTGCCGATACTCCAAAGGTCGAAGGACAGAGCAGCACTCCCCGTAGAAGCAGTTCCACCACAAGCATCTTCAATTGATCTGCAGAATTTTGGAGCATTCATGGCAGCTCAGACCCAGCTGATGTATACCATGATGAACCAGATGCAAGCTATGAATAACCAGAACCACAACAATCAGCATCACAATGGAGCCCCAGTTGCTCAAGGTCACAATGGATCATCCAAGTTGGCCGAGTTTATGAGGACCCGTCCACCAACTTTCTCTGGACATGTCTCACCAGTAGAAGCTGATGATTGGCTTCGTGTCATTGAGAGGAAACTACTGATCACTCAATGCAGCGATCATGAGAAAGTTCTGTACGCCACTCACCAGATGGAAGGCATTGCTGCTGAATGGTGGGAAAACTTTTGTTCAGCGCATGGAACGCCGCAAGACATTACTTGGAAAGAGTTCACAACTGCTTTTCGCCAGTATCATGTGCCAGAAGGAATCATGGATTTGAAGAAGGATGAATTCCATACTCTTAAGCAAGGAGGAATGTCAGTGACCGACTACCTCAACAAATTCTCTCAACTTGCTCGATATGCTGCAGAAGATGTCGCCACCGACAAGGCTCGCCAGAGTCATTTTCTGAAAGGATTAAACACTGGACTTCAAGTCAACTTGATCGCCCACACCTTTCCTGATTTCCAAGAATTGATCAACAAGGCTTTGATTCTGGAGGATAAGCGCAAGGAATTGGAAGATCACCGTAAGCGCAGAATGGCTCAACAAGGAAGTCACCAACCCCAGCTGAAGGCAAGAATGATTCCACCGCAGTTTAGCCGTTTTCCACCACGAGTCGCGGACCACCCGCACCAACTTCAAGACTCGTCCAGCTTGCTCGAAATTTCCGCAACCCCGCACTACCAACCCCAATCCGATCAAGAACCCACGAGTATACCCAGAGTTTTCTTTACCTGTCGTCAGCCAGGGCATTTCGCCAACCGATGTCCGCAGAATGGGACTATCACTCCAGTACGCTTCAACCTTGGGAACACACCACCAAGACGCCAGGTACAAGGCAACCATCAAGGAACTTCTCAAGCTACCGGTCAATCCGGAGAAGCACCGCATCGGTGGTCGAGGTCGTGTCAATCACGCCACTCGAAAGGGCCGAAGCACCCGACGTTATCTTGGGTAAGTTTCTAGTAAATTCGATTACTGCATCGATTCTGTTTGATTACGGAGCTTCGCATTCGTTTGTTTCTGGAATTTTTGCAACTAAGAACAAATTGAAAGTTATGCATCTTAAGCATACTCTATTAGTCGATACTGGAGCAGAGCTAAGTTCTAAAGTTGGATGTTTAGGAGCTAGGCTACTCATAGCTGGAGTTGAGTTTCTAGCCAACCTAATAGTTCTAGACACTCAAACCATAGATGTCATCCTTGGTATGGACTGGTTATCCAAACACAAAGCAGTGCTAGATTGTGGCCGAAGAGCCGTAACAATAGAGGATACCACTGGAAAGAAAGTGGAATTTCTAGCTACCTCAGTACGTGATGGACATTTGGTAGTCAACAGTCTGAAGATAGTTTCTTTGGAAGATGTACCTGTAGTCAGGGATTTCCCGGACGTGTTTCCAGAGGAATTACCAAGAATGCCACCGGACCGTGACATTGAGTTTGTCATCGATCTAGTGCCAGGAACAGCACCAATTTCTAAGAGACCATATCGGATGCCAGCCGATGAACTTGTGGAAATGAAGAAGCAGATAGAAGAACTGCTGGAGAAAGGTTTTGTAAGACCTAGTTCGTCGCCATGGGGAGCACCAGTTTTGTTTGTCAAGAAGAAAGATGGAAGCATGAGAATGTGCATTGATTATCGTTCTCTCAATGAAGTCACCATCAAGAACAAATACCCTTTGCCCAGAATTGATGATTTGTTCGACCAGATGAAAGGAGCCGGAGTATTCTCCAAGATCGATCTGCGATCAGGTTACCACCAATTGAAGATTTATCCTAAGGATATATCTAAGACCGCTTTCTCAACCCGGTATGGACATTATGAATTTTTAGTCATGTCGTTTGGTATGACTAATGCCCCTGCTTATTTCATGAACATGATGAACAAAGTATTCATGGAATATTTGGATAAGTTCGTAGTAGTGTTTATTGATGATATATTGGTTTACTCAAAGTCAGAAGAAGGGCATGCAGACCATTTGAGATTAATCCTAGAGAAGCTCAGAGGACATCACTTGTATGCCAAGTTCAGCAAGTGTGACTTTTGGAAGAAGAAAGTTGATTTTCTCGGTCATGTAATGACAAGAAGGAGTAGCGATTGACCGGAAGGTTAAAGTCAGAATGAATTGAGAGCAGCCCAAGACGGTTACTCAAATTCGTAGTTTCTTGGGAATGGCAGGATACTATCGTCGTTTCATTGAAGGATTCTCAACGATTGCTAAGCCGCTTACGCAATTGTTGAAGAAAGAGAAGAAATTCATTTGGACCCCAGCTTGTGAAGAGAGTTTTCAAGAACAGAAGAAACGTTTGACTTCAGTCCCAGTGCTAGTTTTGCCGGATATCAGTAAGGATTTTGATATCTATTGTGATGCTTCGCGTCAGGGATTAGGATGTGGCCTTATGCAAGAAGGAAGAGATGTCGCTTATGCGTCAAGGCAATTAAGGCCTCATGAAGAGAATTATCCCACTCATGATTTGGAATTAGCTGCCGTAGTGCATGCTTTGAAGATTTGGCGTCATTATCTCATCGGTAATCGTTGTGAAGTCTACACAGATCATAAAAGTCTGAAATATATATTCACTCAGTCTGACCTGAATATGAGACAGAGAAGATGGCTAGAATTAATAAAGGATTATAATCTTGGAATCCATTACCATCCTGGTAAGGCCAACGTAGTTGCAGATGCACTAAGTCGTAAGAGCTACTGCAATGCTTTGGAAGTAAAAGAGTTGTGTTCGGAACTTCAGGAGGAATTCCAGAAGCTAAAGCTAGAACTTGTTTCTGAAGGATTTGTGGCCAGTCTAGAAGTGCAGTCTACTCTAGAGAAACAGATTCGTGAAGCTCAACCCAATGATTCTGAGTTTGCCGACCTCAAGAAGAAGATGGCAGAAGGAAAATTTAAAGACTTCACCATGGATGATCAGAATATATTGTGGATCAATGGACGTATCTGTGCACCAGATATTGATGGATTGAGACAGCTGATTCTGAAGGAAGCCCATGACTCAAAGTATTCGATTCACCTTGGAAGTACTAAGATGTATCAGGATGTTAAGAATAAGTTTTGGTGGCCAAACTTAAAGCGAGACGTCGCAGAGTTCGTTGCCTTATGCGACGTGTGTCAAAAAGTAAAGGCAGAGCATCAGAGACCAGCAGATTTGCTACAACCGCTAAAGATACCAGAATGGAAGTGGGAAGAGACCGGTATGGATTTTATTACCGGTTTACCCAAGACTCAATCAGGTTATGATTCGATTTGGGTAATAGTGGAGCGTTTGACCAAGGTCGCACATTTCTTGCCGGTCAAAACCACTTACTCCGGAGATCGCCTTGCAGAGTTGTATATGTCAAAAATCGTTAGTCTGCATGGTGTGCCTAAGAGGATAGTGTCAGATCGAGGATCTCAGTTCACCTCTCGTTTCTGGCAAAGTTTACATGAAGCCCTGGGAACTCATCTAAATTTCAAGATCGCTTATCATCCATGCATGATGGATGGGCCAGACGGAAAAAGTCAACCAGATATTAGAAGATATGTTGAGAGCATGTGCCTTAGCAAATGCTACCAGTTGGGATAAGAGTTTGCCGTATGCAGAATTCTCGTACAACAACAGTTATCAAGCCAGTTTGCAGATGTCACCATTTGAAGCTTTGTATGATCGTGCCTGCAGAACTCCATTAAATTGGTCAGAGATAGCTGAACGTGTAGTGTTCGGGCCAGATATTATTCAGGAAGCCGAAGAACATGTTGCTATGATCAGAGAAAGACTAAAGATAGCCCAGTCCAGGCAAAAGAGTTATGCCGATAATCATCGTCGTGACCTCAGCTTTGAACCAGAGGATTTTGTGTATCTTGAGTTACTCCGCCAGAGGTGTTAAGAGATTCCACACAAAAGGGAAGCTTGCTCCAAGGTATGTGGGTCCGTTCAAGATTTTGGAACGCCGAGGAGAAGTTGCGTACCAGTTGGAGCTACCGCAGTCGTTAGTAGGAGTGCATGATGTCTTTCATGTCTCTCAACTGAAGAAGTGTCTTCGTGTGCCCGAAGAGCAGACCCCGTTGGAGTCAATTCAACTGAAGGAAGATCTCACGTACAAAGAACAACCTGTCAGGATTTTGGATGTCGCAGAGCGCCGCACCAGAAGCAAGACCGTTCGTTTCTGCAAAGTCCAGTGGAGTAACCACTCAGAAGGAGAAGCAACGTGGGAACGTGAAGAAGAGTTGAAAGCCGAGTTCCCACCTTTTCTCTAGCTAGCCTAATCTCGGGTCGAGATTCGTTTAAGGGGAGGTTTGTAACATCCCAATTTTCAGAGCTTTAAAAATCTTTTAAATAGTGGTAGAGAGAAAATTCACCATTTGGATTTATTTGAATATTAAATTAAAAAGCATAATATGGACTTTAAGGACAAACTGATTTAATGTGCTTAATCCCAACATCAACAATTGTCAAAACTATTTTATTTAGATTCTTTAAGCTTGGATATATTTTATAGAATTTTCTGGAATTTTTCCTAAGTTATTTGCTATTTTCTATTGGCTAATTGTATTTTCTGGATTTATTTAAAAGAAAAATCAAAAGAAATTCCTCATAACAGTATTGGGCCGAAGCCCAACACTATTCCAGTGGCCGCAGCCATCTCGCCCGGCCGCGCTCGTCTGTTGGATGCTTGACGCGTGCCCTCGCTTTCCGACGGACGCGCGCTCAACCCCGCCTTCCTCCGTTGGATGTTCGCGCGGGCTTCGCCATCTCGCTTCCTTCGCTCGCCGCGCTTCGCTTCCGGTGTTGGATTTCCATCGCCGGCGCTGCACTCGCCTTCGCCCTCCTCTCGCGCGTGTGGGACCGCCACGGTCGTCGCTCCCTCCGCGCTTTCCTCTTCCTCGCGCCCAAGCTTCGCGCGCCATTGCCGTTGTTCGAGCTCGTCCGACAAAACCGATTCGATTCGATTCTTCTACGACCCCACCAAATCGTAGCTCGGTTGATTTCTTATCCGTTCCAAACCGAATCAAACCCCGAATCAGTTTCAATCTCCCCGAATCACGGAAATTCAAATCGCGGCCGTTTCGGACCCGATTTGGGGGTTTCCAAATCTCGGCGTCCCCGGGCCTATAAATACCCCCCTCAGCACCGCCCGGACCTCCGCAACCCAAAGCCGCCACCCTCGTCGCCCCAATCGCTCTAGCGCCGCCACATTTCGAGTTTTAGGGTTTTCGGCCGAGCTTCTTCTCCGGTGAATTGCGCAGCCGTCGTCGCTGCCCTTGCCTCGCCGACTGCACCACCGTGATCAGCAAGTCCCAGGCTACCTCAGGCGCACCTCCTCGTCGCCGGAGCATCGCCGGAGTACTCTCCCGACAAAACCCGAGCCTTCACCGCCGCTTCTTCCTCGCTGCCGGTCGCCACCGTCGTTGCCAGCTACCGGTAAGGGCACCCCCGAGTGCGCAATAGCACGGGGAACAATCTGGTACCCTCCACTGCCGGCGAGTCGCCGCCGTTCGCCGGTGACCATCGGGTCCCGAGCGCCACCGCCGCCGTTGCCGCCAGCTCAGCGCCAGCGTCAGCTTTGGTGCTGGTGTGGCAGCCGCGTGGCGCCAGATCAGCGCCAGCACACACGTGCGTGGCTCGGTCCACCGCTCCAGATCTCCCTCGGTTCGGTGCACTTGGTCCACCGTGAACCCCGAGACTGACATGTGGGACCCACATGTCAGATTTCTTTTTAAATCTATTTCTTTTTCCGGAAATTTTCGGCTGACGCAAGCATTGCGCAATAATCCGATTTTCCTGTATAAAAATAATTCGGGAAATTCAATAAAATCCAAATTAGGGTTTTATTTGATTTTTCAAACTTCCAAAGCCCGTATCTTTTGCATCCGAACTCCGATTGAGCCCATTCAAATTTGTAAATTCATATAAAATTAAGATCTATTTAATGGTGAATTTTATTTGAATTTTTGGAGTTGTTTTGCCTCTGTTATTTATTTATTTTTGTTTCTTTTGTCTCGTTTGCGAGTAGACGTCGATACTTCGGGGAATTTTGCAAAAGAAGGAGCACCTCAAGACCAAGACCAATATCTAGATCTATTCCAAGGCAAGTTATACCTTTGATCATCTTGAACCCAGTTTTCAAAATAATTTGTTTCAACGTATTGCATTCTATTTCAAGTATTTATTTAAATGCTTTTGGGTGTAGCTATTAATCCAATTTGTTATATCCACATTGTCTATTGTATGCCATGATCTTTTGTCACCCTAGGTTGGTTCATTATTAGTTGGTATTATCGTAGCACCAACGTGGGTTGGTTAGATACGAGTAGATTGCTTAGCCATGCCACGAGTCATCATTTCATGAGAGTTGCAAATATAAACTTGACTAAGTGATTATGGAACTGTGATGAAACCGTGTGTCTTGTGTCTTTGTTACTCGTTGATGGCATGTGTTGCACTTAATCAACGTGGTGGGAAAAGATTTAGACCGAGGCAAGTGGTGGATCTGTGTGAATGGTGGAACTGTGTGCTTTAAACTTTGTGATTTGGGTTAAAGCGGAAGTCTTGCCTTGGTCAATTAAGGACTTAACTTTGTGCGCCATTGAACTGGGCCTTCTTGCATCGACCACATGCCTAGTATGGGTGGGCCTAACTTAGTAAGTTATGGAGTCTTGACATTGACAACTCAAAGTTGTATTTAAACTGTGTGATGGGTGGAGGTGTGATATTTCACATCGTGGGACGGTTCATCGCATCCACGCCCAACGGTGTGTGTCGCTCCAAGGGTCGTGTACAAATTGGGCTACAGAAAGCACACCGGGAGTGTCATTGTTTGAGATGAAGTCTCTCAAAGGTTTTGTAATGGTCAGTGCTGGCTCCACTGATTGTATCGTGTGGGTAAAGTGTACAGCCTCTACAGAGTGCTAAACCAATCTATTCGAATAGCCACGTCATCGGTTATGGACATGCTCGGGAATTTCACACGAGGGGTAGATTTTCATTAAAACAAATGGGAAGGGTCAGCTGTGTGAGATAACTTCTGCAGCTGTGTGAATAACTTGATTAGACTGTGTGTCCTTTGTGAAATCAATTATTAACTTATTATTGTCTATTTATTTTCAATTATGCTTTCAATCTACTATTTGTATTCAATTGCAAATATTGCATTTCCGCAAAATAACCACAGAAGCCATTCCTTTTGGAATAAGCCAGCATCTATAAATTGCATTCTGTGGTATGACTTGCGAGTACGGTGTGTACTCACTCTTGCTAAACAAATCAACAGAAGTGGAGGAGTCGTCGCCTGCTTTTGAAGAAGAGCTCTACGAAGGTTGATCGTTAGGGTCTTGATCCCAGTCAGTTGCCTGTGGTAAATTGATGGGAGCCACTAGAGTTTATTTCGTTTTCGCTGCAGTTTATTTCTTTATTGTCAGCCTTGCATGGCTTAATAAATGTAAAACTCGACCGTAAGGTCCCAACAGTTATTTGTTATTCAAAGTACTCGTTTATTCTTATATTCGTTGTATGGATGTGATATTTCATCAATGTTGACACTGTGTGCACTAGCGTGATCCTGGACTAGTGCAGAATATACAGAGGGTCCAGATTTGCATATTTGGGTCCCGACAGCTAACCACTCGAGAGGGATATGGGACCTCTCTTGACTAAGTACTTTGGCGTGTGTTATCTCCGAGTCACAGGAGGGGGTTGTGTGTGTTGTGTGAAAAAGGATATGTGTTCTTGTGTTGGGTGTGCGGTGGTGGAGATTTCGGGTAGGCTCTCCACCTCGAGGGGCATTGTAGTTGTCCAAGGCTTTACCTGCAACGGGTAGTTGACCGAGGCTTTACAATGACTCCGACACAACGTATGGGTTTCTATCCATACGGGCGACTCATGCTAATACACAATATTGGAAATGTCTCGTAGGACCTAGGCATGTGCTTAGGCACACCAAAGGAAGTGTGCTAATAGCTTGGCAAAAAGGCGGTCTAGCGTGTGGGTACATTGGTACACCCCTGCAGGGTATAAAACTATTCGAATAGCCTCGTCCTAGGTTATGGACACGCTTGGGGAGGTCTTCCAAGAGTTAGACTACAACATTTTAAATTAAAATTTTGACATGGTTGGTATGAATGGGTAATTCATGCTATTGTTGTGGTGACTATGGGTTTAGTCACTTTCAGGATTGTTGTTGTCATCTATCTACTGTTATATTGTTGTCATTTACGGTTATTTGAACATTAAAAACAGATTTGTCAACTTGCTTTTAAATGTACTACATTATTGCAAATAAACATTGCTTTGTGCTGAAAAGGAAACATACAGCCTCCACTTAAATAAGTTTGCATGTAGCATATGTATAGGTCTGTTACCCTACACGTAAGTCTTGCGGAGTATAATTTTTGTACTCATTTACTTTGCTTAACTATTTGTTGCAGAGGAGGAGGGTGAGCCCCAAGGGCCTCACTTTTGTGAAATGTGCTGTGGATTCGACGACTAGCTTGGCGGTCCGGTCGGTTGCCTTGTGGGTTAAAGGCACACTGATTGGCTCTTTTGTTTATGACCATCTTATGGCACTTTTGCTTCCGCTGTCTATTATTCTTGTATTTATATGTATTTGGCCGGTTGGCCTCTCTTTTGTAATAACTATCCTTTATGTATTTCACCTTCTGGTTTGTTGTTGTGCTTCGGTTCTATGTGAATGAATGGAATTGATGCATGAATTTTGTAAAGAGGTGTGTATACTGTAATTCTGGGAAGTATACATGTCTCGAAGGCACGGGTTATTTTGTTTGTGATGCTAGGGTGAATTGGTGACTAAGCATTACAAGCCCAATAATCCGGGGTCCTCACACGCCCCGTCCTCTCGGTCTCTGCCCCGTCTCCTCCCTCACCTACTCCTATTGACCCTGTCGCGCCTCGTCGCCCCATCTCCTCGCTCACCTACCCTCTGCTCCGCAACGTCCTGAGTCGCGTTCACGCCGTGTCACGACCAACAAAAAAGTCGTCGTCTACGGCGCCTTTTCCTCCTTGTTCTTCCGCATGCATTGAATGCCCTATCCCGCCGCTGTCAATTCCGCACATACCCCTCTCTCTCTACAAGTCCCGCCGGGCGCGCCATGCCCTGCACCGGCCAGAGCTCGCTCGTGCACCCCTGCCGTCGAACTCCTCCATCTCACCTCAGCCTCTATAAATAGGAGCACCGGGAACCCTCCGCACTCCTCTATCTTTTACCCCAGTTTCCCCCTCTCGCTCTCGCCTTTGTTCGCCGGATTTGCGAGCTCCAAATGATTCGGCCGAAGCTTTCGCCACCGGTTATTGTGTCGCTTGCAGTGAAGCCCCGCCACCATCAACCACATCCACGGCTTCATCTTGTGCTCCGCGTTCTGCGTGGTGCTTCCCTTCCCTCGCCCTTGCCGTGCGCCTGCAAGCGCCAGAATCACTGTGGTGCACTGCCATGCCGCCCAGGTAGTCGAACCCTTTTGACTAGTCAAAACCTCATTCGACCAGGCAGTCGAAACCTCCTTCCGACCATGTGTAGTTGAACCTCCTTCCGACCACGTGTAGTCGAACCTCCTTCCGACCACGTGTAGTCGAACCTCCTTCTAACCACATGTAGTCGACCCTCCTTCTGACCAGGTGGTCGAAACTTCCTTTCGACCACCTGTAGTCGAACCTCGTTCCGACCACATGTAATCGAACCTCCTTCGGACCACCTGTAGTCGAACCTCCTCCCGACCAGGTAGTAGAAACTTCCTTTCGACCACCTGTAGTCAAACCTCCTTCTGACCAGGTAGTAGAAACCTTCTTTCGACCACCTGTAGTCGAACCTCCTTCTGACAACATGTAGTCGAACTTCCTTCCGACCACGTGTAGTCGAAACCTCCTTCCGACTAGGTAATCAAAACTTCCTTCTGACCACCTGTAGTCTAACCTCGTTCCGACCACGTGTAGTCGAATCTTCTTCCGACCACGTGTAGCCGAAACCTCCTTTCGACCAAGTAGTTGAAACTTCCTTCTGACCACCTGTAGTCGAACCTCGTTCCAACCATGTCCAGTCGAATCTCCTTCTGACCACGTGTAGTCGAATCCTCCTTTTGACCAGGTAGTCGAAACTTCCTTTCGACCACGTGTAGTCGAACCTCCTTCCGACCAGATAGTCAAAACTTCCTTCCGACCACGTGCAGTCGAACATCCTTCCGACCACGTGCAGTCGAACCTCCTTCCGACAACGTCCAGTCGATCCTCCTTCCGACCAGGTAGTCGAAACTTCCTTCCAACCACCTATAATCGAACCTGCTTCTGACCACCTTTAATCGAACCTCCTTCCGACCAAGTGTAATCGAACCTCATTACAATCACCTATAGTCGAAACCTCCTTCCAACCACCTGTAGTTGAACCACCTTCTGATCAATCGAACCTCCCCCGACCATGTGATTTCAAAACTTCTGAGAGCCCGTTCTCTTTTGTTCGAGCTCCGATTCAAGTATTTCAAATTTCTAAATTCATCTTAAATCAGGATCTAGCTTCCTATCCTAAAGTTATTTGATTTGGAGTTCATTTAGAATTTATTTGAGTTTTATTTGAATTTGTTCTGTTTTCACGTGTAGATTTTAACGACTCCGAGGAACCTGAGTATCTTGAGGAAGTATATTATCAAGCTTTTGAGTAAGGCAAGTTACATCTTTGATCATATTTGAATCCCAGTATTTCAAATTATTTAAGTTCTATTTTAAATTATTATTACATGCGTATTTATATTCAAGTTATTCAAATCCTTTTTTTAAATTATAGTTATTCCTAATTCCTTGGTATAGCTAAATGTTGATATTGAAGTAGCCATACCTTGATGCTACAATTAAAATCTAGTTAGTACAGTAGTATGAACTAGACACGTTACAAAAGTTTATGCTTAGACAAGCTTAGACCAAAATGGTTTAAATTGGGGAACTTTAGCCAAATGCTAACCTATGATTTAACTTGATTCTATAGTATTGCTTTTACCATAGAAATTTTGAAAAATTATTTAACTTGAAAAATAAAATAAAAATTGGTTTGGACTTGGCCGAAATGGATGTTTGGATGGTACATGTTTATGCACGGGGTCGATTCATTTCTATTATCGAGGCCCAGCGTTTTATTGGAAGTCACCCAAGTCAGTTAAGGATCGGTCTTCAAGCCGCCACTTGCTAAGCCACATCGTACTACCACATATCCTGAATAAGCAGGACTTGGCTAACTAATTTGCAATGTTTCACCGTGGTTGTGTCATCCGGTTGCATAGGTGTCTTTTATAACCTACTTTTATGTATTCCCACCTGGCGCAAGAGGGGGCTTAAATCCGGCGGGTGGCTAGCCCAATGTAAGCGAAACCATAGCGAGGCGGGACTGCGGTGGAATGGCACTTTGTAAAGGCCTTGTCACGTGCTCTACACTGTCCACCTAAGATAATGAGCAGTGGTATCGATGGATGCCAAACAAACTTGTAACACCCTGACTATAAGGAAGTCAAGATGTCACCTACAATCACTACTCTTCAAATGAATAACATCAAATCGCATGAAAAAGTGAAGCGAGAAATATGAATATATGGAAACAAGCATTCATCCTCAAGTCTTAAGCAACGAAATGGAAGTAAACAGTTTAGCAAGATATGGTAAACACGGCCATGTTGGCTTATTACAATGCAACTCAAATCATAATCCATTATATTAAAAGTCCTCAAATTGTTTGATATAATATAGTGAGTGCATCGTGATGAACTACCCTCCACAAGATCATTCTTCCTTGTCATTTACCTAAATAAGACCATAAAGCAAGAATGAGCCAAAGACTCGAAGAAGCAATCAGATGTAACAATCAAGCATACAATGATCAAGATATCACAAACATAATTTGAACAACTACTCGAAACGAATTTATGAATGGATGAAGTGGAATGGTGCATTGAAGGAAATGGACATAATGCAAATATATACCAGATAGCGAGTGAAGCACCGTCGGTGTTCACTTAAAGTATTCGTATGAAGAACGTTTCATACGATCGTCCAACGTGGCCCACATTGGAATGGTGGACTCACGTAACATGGCCCACATTGGAATGGTGGACTCACGTACCCATCTTGGAATTGAAGGGATTTCAAGTGCCCATACTGGAATTGATGGGTCTTATCAAAATAATGTATGCATGTCATGATGATCCCATGTCAATATTGAATAGTAATCATAAATGAAAAGAACACATGGCATTCATCTACAAATACGAACAAATGTAAACATTCATTCACACATCATACATGACATCAAACATTGAATACAAATTACTTGCCTGCCGCGCTGCAAAGGGTTGGGAGGTAATTGAGATACCCCTCCACTCACCGCTTCACCGCCTACAATTTAAAATAATCGAAATGAGGACAAGCGAGTATGAAAAGGCTACACGTGTCCTCCCTCCATCTCTAACCAAACTAACCCAATAAAAGTTCAATTTGATCAATTTACCCAAATATTTCAATTATCACTAATCTGGCAGTTTTACTAGAAAATTCACCAATAAAAAACCGTAAGTCCAAAAGACCTAAAACCAGTGCTCAAATTTTCTTAACTTAACTGGCTACAAAACTCTAGTTGATGGTAAACTCTAATTCAGCCATTACAGAGGTCTAACCATCCATTGAAAAACTACAACTGCAGTCTGCCCAGAAATCTGAACAGCCCTAAAGAAAAAGCTCTAACTTTTAAACCACTGATCCAAATAAAGTGATTTTTATCAGCCTGGAAACATGGTGAAATTATCTTCAAAAACCTAGTTGGGTGGCCGACCTGATTCTGACTCTAACTAGATCAAAACCTAGGTGCAACCGACTATACCCAGAATTTCTGACAGACAGAGCAGCGCGCACTAAAAAAATCATATCTCCTAAACCGTAAGGCGGAATCATGTGATCTCGGTGGCTATGGAAAGCTAAGAACAATACCTACAACTTTCTAAGAGATGAGAAGATCAAAAAACGTACAGAACTTACCCAAAACGGACGAACAAAAGTGCTGCACTGCAGGGACGAGGGTGGCGGCCACAAGGGGAGGGAGAGGGAATGGGGAGGCGGCTAGGTTGGGGTGCCTCCCTCCCCTTGGCCGGCCCCTCTTGGGCTGTTCTCCCCTCTTGGGCCTTCCGGTGGCAGCCCACGGCCCAGTTGGCGAAGAAATGCAGAAAACCCCGCTGAACTGGAAATTCGAGTTTGCATTTGTCTTTTACCCTCCACCGTTCTATTAACCGAATTCTATTCCGGAGTATTACATTCTACCCCTTAACAGATTCGACCTCGAATCTAAACACAGATCTTAATCGAAAGAAAACTGCGACTGGAATTATTAACGAAAAACACGTACCAAAAACGAACAGTGCGGATACTTATCGCGCACGAGGTCTCCACTCTCAAGCGGCTTCTCTTTCTGACTAGAGAAAACCACCACCCAAAGACCCAAAACGACGCCGACCTAACACTCAACTTTGAACTTTCTAGGTACCCTCATCGAAGAGGATCAAGATAAGACCATACTCAATGGTCAACGCCTTAAACTATAACTCGAATCTTGAATGGTTCACCGCCCACTCAAAGACTGAACACACCCGACGTTATGCTTGGCAAGTGTACCCGAGACGGTCAAAACGAAATATCAACTTCCTAATTTCTGCAACTTTCGAAAACGAAGAGAATCCAATTGAAAATAGAGAGTCCTCATCGCGTCCACTCAATGCTAACTCTCCACCAAAAGATTAAATTCCAAATTTGATAATTCATCTCAAAACAAAACCATTTTCTAAATAGGCAGTTTACAAATGAACACCACTACAACCGAAGGAGAAATTACTGGAACGCCCAAACCAAACACTGGTTTGTCTGAATTGGAAAGAATATACTTGCCAACACAGCCTCAACTCAAATTGCAGAAAACACCGGTCCACACAACAACTCAAACGAGAATCAAGAAAACACTTCATTATTCGATGAACATACCTTTCCACAGCTTCTCTCCTCCAGGAATAAAATTTCTCTAATTTGAATTCATCGCATACCACATGAGATTAAACCTCTTAATTGAACATTATCAATTTATGATCAAACTGAAGGACATCATCCACTCAATTGTGGAGAGGCTAAATTGAATCCACCGAATACTCTAGGCAATTCATTCTACTAACCAAAAATCGATTTAATAGAAGGCGTTCAAGGCACCACATAAAAAGGCTCCATACCATCACATTACCTCCAATTTCCAAGAACAACAACTCAGAATCCTTAACCCGCACAATCATGTACTACATCAAAAGGGTTCTATCAATTATCATTTTACTGATCAGGAAACTCCATTATTCCACTTTCTCTACTCATAATCATTGAGTGACCAAAGGTCTAACATAACAATGCAAACCCAAATTTAACTTCCAAAACCTCTACAACAGATTGTTCTTATAACTGATAGTGAAATCATCGAATTAAATCTCCAATAGAACCACCATTCTAACATACTCACTCAATGACATCATCAGAAATCACCCACACCATCTCGCAATGCTATCCAATTGCGTTACTCTAAAAATTCAATGAAGGTTTCCATACCTCCGATAATCACTAACTTTTCAATCCTGAATTGAAGTTCTAGAATTTCACTATACCTGGTGTTATTCAGCCGTAACACTATTCAGACTTTCTTCGAAGTCAAACATTTCAGGTGAATCAATTTCCCTCCAAGGGATACAGTTCAAAACCATTTCACATTCTACTACTCCTCCGATAACTTGGTAGCAAGATATCATCGCTACGATTACTCATCCACCACCAAACAATTGCCAAACTTATCCTTTGCAAACACTTTGCAACCCAAAACTGTGATCCTTTCTCAAATGGAAGAGGCGAACAAAGATAAGTTTATTCACACAGAAAGACGTTGCTCATCACGGCGAGCAGGAAACCAAAAGAAATATTCTGATAAAGGTGATCTTGGAAAACGAAAGCTGAGTTCATAATTGGAGACACACATCCCTCCAAAGAGAATAGCAAATAACAGCTGACACGAAAGAAAGATATTACGTTTGAAATTCGCCATCTCTTGAGCGGAAAGAGCAACAAATTTAGGAACAATGCAAATAATCACAAGTTACGAAACTTGACTCAAATTATCAAATACTCTACTGCACTCTTTCCTTTAACACAACAATTAGTTCTTGAACTAATAACACCAGGGCACATGAACAAAGTAAGTTCTTTAGATCAACCCACGGAACTACTTAAGAACAAATAAAAATTTTCAACACGCCAAATTTGTTCGAAACAGTTCATTTACTCATGAAACATGTAATCCAAATGACCTCAGCCACAAAACAAGCATTTTCCTTTTCAGGACTTCACGGAAAGCAAACGGATTCTCAACGAAAGCGATTTAAAATTTCCTTTGATTGCAACCTCACTTTGCGAACTCAAACCAAGGAACCTTTAGGACTAAATCACACAAAACTCTTAAGAAGCAATAGGATATCTCCATGCACCATTTTACTTAAAACAATTTCGCTACTGAATATTCACGAACTCCAAAAGGTTACTAAACTAGACTTGAAGTATTCTCATTTAGGTGGTAACACGAGGTGATTATTTTACTACAAGTTTCAACATCAATCGCACAACGTCAATTAGAAAACACCTCGAAAGACTCATGTGAAAAGAATGGGTCGAATATTTCTGAAAAGAAGAGGCACATGACCATGATTCTCACCAACTAGAAAATCATTTACCACTCGCCACAAACACCGGACCAAGGAGAAAACCAATTAAGCAATGAACTCATTGAACATAAGGGGAGTTCACAGTTGAATGCATAAGCTTCAAAAGAAGAGAATGTCTGACCTCAGCAGATATGAACAACGAGCATTCAATATCAAAGCGCTCGAATCACTAAAGAACCATTATAACTCTGCAACAAATCGCTTTACGTGGCAAACTCCGCTTATCATAATTAATCGACCTCCAATAGGTCATGAACACAAAACTCGAAATTGGATCATTTTGGAAACATCAAGAAAGGTGGTCAAACTTCTTTCTCTATAAAAGAATCAACCTTACTCTCACATTACTGATCGTGTCAATAAACCTTCTAAAGGGAACATGACAAATCGGATCATAAAAATTTTCGGCATCAAATGGAATGGTAATAACAACTTATTCTAGAAAAGAATTCGTACAAAACCACAAAGTTGAACAAACGTCACACCCAAAGACTACAAAACTCTAGAGAAAGGGGTTTCGATACTTTTCTTTTCAAAGGGAGGTTCTAAACTCCAACACTCCAAATATTCCAAAGAAATGAACATAGTCGAAATTTTCTTCAATGAACTTTGTGAAAGGAAATTTTCATTCTCCGAACTGTCAAACGGATAACCGAGCTGCCCTTATCAACAAGAGAGATAGGGCTAACATAAAGAGAACGATCTTGTCAAGAATAACGCTCACTAACAAAGAATGAGAGCTCCGCAACGGAAAGGTAAGAAACTATTTTGAAAAACAAATAGGGTCTAATAGAAACCCGTAGCCCACGATCTTTGTTTGGGTGCAACCCCCGACTTAAGCATAACCAAGCACTCCAAAAGGGTTTTAACGCTTTTCTTCATAAAAGAGAGGCATCAAATTTCAACAAGCGAGGGTTTCAAAAGGAATACGTTGAGCCAATGCTTTCGTGTTAACGATCTTGCAACAAGAATTCTCATTAGGCAAACCATCAAACAAGTAAATGAGTCGCTCTTTTTCAATGAGAAAGAAAGAACAACCATGGAAATATCAATGTTGCCAATTTACAAAGATCATTCGTAGTAAAAGCAATTCGACAATCGAAAAACAATAATGTTTTGAGTACCATTAAAGGCCTTTTAAACTCGTCTATGAAAATCATGAACCCAAGAGAAACTCATCAATCGCCACCGACAAGAATTTATCAAATTCAAAATCAAGGAAGAGAACGACTTACTATAGCACTCAAGAGAAATATGCAAGATCAATACACACTTAATAAAGAACTTGCAAAAGAAGTCTTCCAATACCGAGATTCCAAGCGAACGAATGAGTTAAATTTCCAACAGGTAAAACAAGTCTTTGTGAAAAGAGGAATCTTGCATTTGAACTATGCTCACGTGGAGCGTAAATATCACAATAGTCGAAGGGCAATATTCGTTTCAAAGAACGAATCGTAGAATCTGCTGAGCTTGCCTTCTTCATTAAAACCCCAATTTCAAAAGAATTCACGAACCGCTAGAAACCACAACCAGAAACCAGATATCGCTTCGAGAAAGGCAACAAGTTCATCAATGAGCTCATGCTCGAGACAGAGCTTATGGAACAGAGGTAAGAAGTTCTCTAATATCCTATTACAAACAAGGGTGTAGCTTTGCAAAACCTGTGACAACAACCACGAACTCAATCGATCAACGCCGCTAGTGAAACACATAACTAGTGCAATCAAATATGAATATATATATATATATATATATATATATATATATATATATATATATATATCGGATCATCTCATGACGATCATAGAATAATTTCATAGATAGAGGTTATCACATCATATCATGGATTAACAACAAGAAAGATAGTATGTACAATTCTATACCATACAACATAATGGACAACATCACTAGAAATGCGGAAACAATGGATTTTCCCAAACCCCACCTCATCAGGCACAAGTGTGTCATTTTAATAACATAATTACCACGGACCTAAAGCCCGCTCTGATACCAACTGTAACACCCTGACTATAAGGAAGTCAAGATGTCACCTACAATCACTACTCTTCAAATGAATAACATCAAATCGCATGAAAAAGTGAAGCGAGAAATATGAATATATGGAAACAAGCATTCATCCTCAAGTCTTAAGCAACGAAATGGAAGTAAACAGTTTAGCAAGATATGGTAAACACGGCCATGTTGGCTTATTACAATGCAACTCAAATCATAATCCATTATATTAAAAGTCCTCAAATTGTTTGATATAATATAGTGAGTGCATCGTGATGAACTACCCTCCACAAGATCATTCTTCCTTGTCATTTACCTAAATAAGACCATAAAGCAAGAATGAGCCAAAGACTCAGCAAGCAACTGTATGTAACAATCAAGCATACAATGATCAGTATATCACAAACATAATTTGAACAACTACTCGAAACGAATTTATGAATGGATGAAGTGGAATGGTGCATTGAAGGAAATGGACATAATGCAAAGATATACTGCAGATAGCGAGTGAAGCACCCGTCGGTGTTCACTTAAAGTATTCGTATGAAGAACGTTTCATACGACTGTCCAACGTGGCCCACATTGGAATGGTGGACTCACGTAACATGGCCCACATTGGAATGGTGGACTCACGTACCCATCTTGGAATTGAAGGGATTTCAAGTGCCCATACTGGAATTGATGGGTCTTATCAAAATAATGTATGCATGTCATGATGATCCCATGTCAATATTGAATAGTAATCATAAATGAAAAGAACACATGGCATTCATCTACAAATACGAACAAATGTAAACATTCATTCACACATCATACATGACATCAAACATTGAATACAAATTACTTGCTGCCACACAAAAAGGGTTGGGAGGTAATTGAGATACCCTCCACTCACCGCTTCACCGCCACAATTTAAAATAATCGAAATGAGGACAAGCGAGTATGAAAAGGCTACACGTGTCCTCCCTCCATCTCTAACCAAACTAACCCAATAAAAGTTCAATTTGATCAATTTACCCAAATATTTCAATTATCACTAATCTGGCAGTTTTACTAGAAAATTCACCAATAAAAACCGTAAGTCCAAAAGACCTAAAACCAGTGCTCAAATTTTCTTAACTTAACTGGCTACAAAACTCTAGTTGATGGTAAACTCTAATTCAGCCATTACAGAGGTCTAACCATCCATTGAAAAACTATAACTGCAGTCTGCCCAGAAATCTGAACAGCCCTAAAGAAAAGCTCTAACTTTTAAACCACTGATCCAAATAAAGTGATTTTTATCAGCCTGGAAACATGGTGAAATTATCTTCAAAACCTAGTTGGGTGGCCGACCTGATTCTGACTCTAACTAGATCAAAACCTAGGTGCAACTGACTATACCCAGAATTTCTGACAGACAGAGCAGCGCACTAAAAAATCATATCTCCTAAACCGTAAGGCGGAATCATGTGATCTCGGTGGCTATGGAAAGCTAAGAACAATACCTACAACTTTCTAAGAGATGAGAAGATCAAAAAACGTACAGAACTTACCCAAAACGGACGAACAAAAGTGCTGCACTGCAGGGACGAGGGTGGCGGCCACAAG
Source organism: Hsuehochloa calcarea (assembly GCA_036346395.1). Classification (NCBI taxonomy): domain Eukaryota; kingdom Viridiplantae; phylum Streptophyta; class Magnoliopsida; order Poales; family Poaceae; genus Hsuehochloa; species Hsuehochloa calcarea. Next base: position 13,028,085 of record CM070615.1, on the reverse strand, counting down.
GGGGAGGGAGAGGGGAAATGGGGGAGGCGGCTAGGGTTGGGGGTGCCTCCCCCCTCCCCTTGGCCGGCCCCTCTTGGGCTGTTCTCCCCTCTTGGGCCTTCTGGGTGGCAGCCCACGGCCAGTTGGCGAAGAAATGCAGAAACCCCACGAATCGAAATTCGAGTTTGCATTTGTCTTTACCCTCCACCGCTCTATTAACCGAATTCTATTCCGGAGTATTACAAAACTAGAGAAAAAAAACTATCTAGAATAATCGTGTCCACGGTCATAGACATGCTTAGCAAAGCCAATGCAAAGTTAAATTTTCATTTTATTTTCAAAAGACTTTATCAGATGGTTTATCCAAATTATAAATTGGGCCATGTGATAGGAGGGTATCCTTCACCACTCTTGTGTGAATGTTATCTAACTATAAAACTTGAGAATTTAGAAAATAAGTTTTAATTATAAAATATCTGCTTTAGAACTTTGTATAAGTATTTAAAGAAAACATCGCTTTATACAAATTCAACCCTATATTCCTTCCTTTGGTATACCCCTGCATGCATTATAATTCTGTTATTGGGTGTAATATGCAGAGCACGGTTGTTTGTACTCACCCTTACTTAATGCAAATAAATTTCAAAGAAGAATGACTTCGCACTGTTGTAGATCTCGACGACTAGGCCGCTACCCCAGTCGATTGCCTGTGGCAGATTAGCTGGACTCTATTACTGTTCAATATTCCTCCGTTGTATTCTTATTTGTTGGCTTGTAAGCCTTTCTGCCAATCAACTCTGATATTTATTAATAAAGCTTTGTAATTATAGATGTTACCATATTTGTTTACTGTGTGAGCTGATGTTACCATATTTGTTTACTGTGTGAGCTAGCCACTGATCATGGGACAAGTTCAGAAATACACAGAGTATTTGGGGTGTTAATCCTAGGTCCTGACAGGGAGCACGAGAAAAAGCGAGAAATAGCGACCGAGGCCAAGGCTGCTGGCGCGGAGTGCAACACCGAGCTCGCAAGGAAAGGCAAATGGCCCCGATCCACGCAGTCGGTCCGCCCAATCCATGCTAGTCCCACACCCAAGCTAATGATCTTTGTTCCAATCGACTATATTTCAAATCCCAAAAGGCGCATATATATCGTAGATGTATTTTGGTTTGTTGCATGGTGTATCACGTAACCAAACCCCGCGCGATATGTAATTTGTAACTTTATTATTATAAAGTCTATTTCAATTCGCTACTACGACTCCAAACCCTGTTGTCCATTCGCTTTCAATTCTTCGCGTAGCAATGCATGGAACATCATAAATATCAAGACAAAAAATGGTGCATTTACTTAGCACCGTTTGATTATTTCTATCACAACTCAGGTTTACACGCTTTCGAACATACGTCCGTGAAAAATCACATGCTAAGAACAAGGTACATGAGAATAAAATTATGCATAACATTTTCATCTGTTGTGCTGCCAAGTGGTCCAAATAGAGGCAACTACTGTCACGCCAAATCGCATGTGTAAACAATTGCAGTTACAGTCACGCCCACACTCATAATGTGACAAACTACCCTTGTCACGCTATAGGACCTAGCGTGACAATCTGCCTTTGTAACGTCAAGAGTGAGGGCGTGACGGATGTCACGCAAACCTCCACGCCAGCACGGCGCGCGGGCGAGGACTTGCGTGGTATATTTTGTCACGCTGATATTAGTGGGGTGACAAGACGGTTTGGTCATGTCACATGGTAAAGGAGTCAGAATTGAAAATAAAGTTAGCGAGAGACTAAGTTTAAAATATTATTAAAAAATTAATTAATATAAAAAAATCCAGACTCAGCTACTGGAAGCTTTACCATGTCGGGATGGAGTTTTTTTGGCCGACGTTGCGGTGGAAAGTTATTTTGGAGACCGATTGTCAGGACGTGGTCTCCTTGTGGATGCAAAAGGGCAGTAGATCCCTTGTAGCATGCGTACTTGAAGAAGTGCGTGAGCTAGTTTCATCTTTGGGCAATTAGTGCTCGAATGTATAAGTTTTTTATCGTACGCTAACATTCGTTTGCAATATATAATAAAATATACAAATAACGGTTCAATGTCAAGAAAAAAGATTGGAAAAAAGTCATATTCTCACCGAAAATTATATGAAACTATTAGAACCTAGTTGTGCTTTAAAACTAGTTTAAATATCCCGATTAAACAAATTTCGATGTTACAACATTGCAATATTTGAAAATAATAGTGACAAGTCTCAAAATATTTGTTGCAACATTTTTGGAAGAGCTGCAACAAACCAGGGATAATACAACAACAGAGAAAATATGCACAACAAAAAACTCTTCTTGCAACATTTAATGCAACATCACAACAATAAAAAATATTTCATGTAATATTTCGAACCAATTGTTGCAACAAATTAAGCTAATATTTACAGCAAATCGTACCTAATGAAATTGGTGTGATGTACGAAAATGACGTACAAAACCTATAGGTGAAATAATAGATGAGATGGTAAGAGTTAGGGAAGGCGGCCAACAACATCACCGCCTCATAGCCCTGCCCACATCCACAGCCTCGTAGCTATGGCCACGACGTGCGATGACAACATCAGACCGGGAGGGAGGCATAGAGGACTGCCTGTCGTCAGACACCACCGTGTGTATTGAGATGTAGATTGAGAGAGAAGCGGAGAGGAAGCATGGCTAGATGTGAGGATAATTTTCTTTATATTTAATATAGAACTCTAATATAGTTGTATTTGTAGCAACCGAGTATCTCTATCTAATTATGATTAATCTGCAGTTCACCAAATAAACAATGTAGTTTTTTCTCTTTTGCCTCGGGTTAATGCGTAAATTTCTAGTCTCTTAGAGTGAATAGGGTTGCTCCTCTTAACATTGCTTTAATTATATAATAATAGAGGATATATATAATTATCGAAGAGGAAACCTACCGATACCCCCCCCCCCAAATAACACCAAATTAGAGAAATAATAACATCACAAAAATTGTTCACCGATCAATAACATTACAAGATCATTTATTCTACAAAACATCTAAGGATAATTGCTTACTCAGGCAGATTTGTCTGACAATCATGCATTTTTTTTATTTTAAAAAATCGCTGATAAATTGGCACAATCCTGTCGTAAGTCATGTTGGATTCAGTTCTTTTGATCTCTTTTCGTTCGGATCTGATTTTGGGGTTCGGGTTCATAAGAAACCGAAAGAGAGAGAGAGAGAGAGAGAGAGAGAGAGAGCGATGGGTTCGGTTACCATCGGATGTAGAGAGGGATGAACTGGCCATGGCGGCTTGCGTGTGGTAGAGGCGGCGGTGGTCGATCCCGTCGGTGAAGGCGGCGGTGGTCGATCCCGTCCCTGGGGTGTGGCCGGCGGTAGTCGGTAGAGGTGGCGGTGTTCTTCCCGTCGCTTCAGCGCCCCCTTTAGATCAGCTTAGGGTTTGTAGGTTAGGGTTTAGGCGGCGGCACGGTCAACCTCGGTTTTCATGCCGCCCCGGCTCCCACCTCTTTATATGTGGCGCTGGCGACAGGGGCCCGCCAGCCTAATGGGCTGGGCGCCCCTGATAAGGGCGCGATCAGTGGGGTTGGGCATTTGGCCGTTGGGCTAAATGCCCGAGATCATTCTAACATTCTCCCCCTTGATCTCAATCTGTGCTTTATCTTTAATTACTTTTGACTTTACTCATTCCATCACAAATTGGTGCATAGAACGTGTCTCATCGTCACGGTCAATTGCCGATAGATTCAACAGCTACAATACACCTCATTGTTCTGAAATAGTTACTTTAATCTTTTGGACCATCTTTTAGTCCAGGATTCATTGGCTTTCCCTTAAACCCATGCCGGCTATATGTTCTCTGAACACGTTGGGTGGTAAGCCTTTAGTAAGCGGATCCGCTAACATCTTTGCGGTACTTATATGCTCAAGACTTATAATTTGATCCCGAACTTTATCTTTCACAACATAGTACTTTATGTCAATGTGTTTGGCAAAGACCACTTGACTTATTGTTGTGGGCATACATTATCGGGTTCATTATCGCAAAGACAACTTAAGTGGTCTATTGATGTCGTCAACCACTTTTAAACCGGTATGAACTTCTTTAGCCGCCACCGCCTGTAGCCTCATAACATGCTACAAACTCGGATACATTGTGGACGATGTAGTGACGGTTTGCTTTGAGCTTTTCCACGATATAGCACCTCCAATGAGAGAACACATATCCGGATGTCGACTTTCTATCATCTCCCGCAAAATCGTAATCAGATACCCCACTATATGGAGTAAATCGATCTTCAGATGTCATCATGAGGCCTTTTGTTCCTTGCAAATAACGCAAGACTTTCTTTATCAATTTCCAATGTTCTATTCCAGATTGCTCGAATCGCCAAGTAACCCAGTAACAAAAGCTATGTCGTATGCAGTGCACACTTGAGCATACTTGTAAGCTTCCGACACCAAGCATATGGAACCGCTTTCATTTGATCGATCTCATCTTCGTTCTGGGGCATTGAAAATCCCCATATCATGCCGCCTTGACTATAGGTGCAGTGAAGGACTACATTTATGCATCCCAAATTTCTTTAAGACTTTCTATGTATGTCTTTTGTGATAGTCCCAATATCCCTTTGTTTCTATCCCTGAATTTCGATCCCTAGAACGAACGAAGCTTCACCAAGATCTTTCATATCAAAGTTTGAGGACAAAACTTCTTTGTCTCCAAGAGTGCATCGACATCACTACTAGCCAAGAGGATATCATCCACATACGTGATTAGGAAGATAAACTTCCCATCTTTAAACTTTGTATAGACACGCTTGTCCTCTACATTCTCTTTAAACCCAAATTTTCTTATTGTATCACAAACTTCAAGTACCACTTTGCCTTGAAGCTTGCTTTAACCCATAAATCGATTTCTTTAGGCGGCATCCCATTCTTTCATTTCCTTCCACGACAAAACCTTTCGGTTGTGCCATGTAAACGTTTTCCTCCAAATCCCCATTAAGAAATGCCGTCTTTATATCCATCTCGATAACTCTAAATCATAATGTGCTACTAATGCCATTATGATTCAAGGAATCTTTACATGAGACCGAGAAAAGTCTCATTGTAATCAATCCTTTCTCTTTGCGTAAATCCTTTTGCCACAAGTCGCGCTTTGTATCTTTCTACATTCCCTTGGGAGTCAAGCTTTGTCTTGTAGACCCATTTACAGCCTACTGTTTTTGGCTCCTTTAGGAATAATTTCCAAATCCCAGACTTTATTAGCCTTCATGGACCTCATTTCCTCTTCCATAGCCTCAAGCCATTTTGAAGAATTTTCGCTTCATGGCTTCTTCAAATGTGGTGGGATCATCCTCCATTTGAAATTCCTCTGATGATAAACTCGATAATCATCGAAAATAGCCGATCTTCTTACTCTTTGAGACCTTCTCGGGGCCTCCTCATTTGGTACATCTTCTGCTTGAGGTCATTGTTGCTCCCCTCATTTGTGGCAATGGGTTCTATAGGATCCCAAGAATGTGTTCCTCATTCTCATTCATTGTTGCCACAGAGAAACAATAATGTCTTGCACCACAAGATCTTGTATTGTCGGTGCAATGACAATGCAGTAGTGAGAAGAGTGGCTCTTGAATCATTGGAGTGGGCACATATACCCGCTTCTCTTCAAGATCAATCTCTCGAGCTACCATGCTCCCCCTCATCATTTCATCCTCTAAGAAGACAGTGTGTCTCGCTTCTACAAACTTTGTATATCCGTCTGACAAGAGAAACGAAAACCTTTTGACTTTTCAGTAGCCAATGAAATAGCAACTTCATCGCTTTGGGATCTAGCTTCCTAATGTTTGGGTTAAAAACTTTAGCCTCAGCAGGAGTCCCCCACACACGTAAGTGGTTTAGTGAGGGAATTCTTCCTGTCCACAACTCGTACGGTGTTTTGGGCACCGACTTACTAGGCACTCTATTGAGAATATGAATGGCGGTTTTCAACGCCCCATCCATAAACTCAATGGGAGTGTGGAGTAGCTCATCATGCTTCGCACCATATCCATCGTGGTACAGTTGCCTTTTACTACTCTATTTTGCCGAGGTTCGCCTGTAGAATATCGGGCTACTATGCCATTTTCCCGTAAGAACCTCGCAAAAGGTCCAGAACTTGTCCATATGGGGTATGTCGATCAGTAGTACTCCCCCCCACGATCAGATCGAACTATCTTAATCTTTAAATCGTGTTGGTTTTCAACTTCAGCCTTAAATATATTGAATTTATCCAAGGCTTCATTTCTTTCTTTGATTGGATAAATATATCCATAACGGAGTAGTCATCTCGTGAATGTTATGAACGAGTCATAACAATCCACACTTTTCACAGGAAAAGGACCACAAATGTCTGTGTGAACAATTTGTAGAACTCCTGTGCTTCTTTTTGCGCCTTTCTTAATTTTCTTTACATATTTTCCTTTAATGCATTCTCTGCATTATTCTAAGTTTGAGAACTCTAATAGAGGAAGAATTTCATTCTTAACTAGTCTTTCTATTCTCCCCTTCGAAATATGGCCTAAACGACGAAGCCATAATTTCGACGATTCATTATGAGTTCTCTTCGCTTTCGCTTACATTCGTGAGACGAGGATTCAATCACTTTCTCGCACGCAACGTTCTCATTATCGCATACGACATTCACATCATCACATAATGATAACAAATAAAGCTCATTTTGTAATATGGCAAGACCAACACATTCTTTATTAAATATTATTTCGCACTTGCCATTTCCAAAATTACAATCATAACCATCTTTGTCCAAATTGGAAACACTAATCAAATTCCTCTGTAAGAGGAACAAAAGAACATCTCTAAGTAAAGATTGGAGCCATTAGCTAACTCTAATGAAAGATCTCCAACGGCTTCAACTTCGCTTGACTCCATTTGCGACTTTAATGCATCTTTCGCTTTTTGCGTGTAGTCCTCGCCGAACGGAATCCTCAGAAGGAATTAGCAACATGAACAGCTGTTCTGAGTCAATCCACCAAGTGAATTTCAATATTGCACATACAAGCATTCATTTATGAAGGTAATAATGTTCTCACCTTTCTTTGCCATTATCATCTTTAAGTAATCGTGATGCTTCTTCTTGTAGTGTCCTGGTCTTCTTCAGATGAAGACACCGATCTTTGTCTACAAAGAAATTTATTCGTTGAGGCCGATGGATGAGGCTTTTCCCTTGTTCCTTGAGAAGGAGGTACTGTTGAAGTGCTTTTTCTTGTTATCCTTCACATAGTTGATAGATCCACCATGTGAGGATTTAATTCTTTCCTCCTCTTGAACACACATAGCTATGCACTTTTCTAAGTCCCATTTATCGGGTGCATGTTGTAATTGACAACAAAGGTGTCAAACTTTTCCGCAAGGAAGCAAAATCAAGTGAATAAGGAACTCATCCTTGAGTGCCAAATCCATTGGTTTAAGCTTGGATGCCAAGTTGCTCATCCTTAGTATGTGTTCTCTTATTCCACCGCCACCACTGTATACCTTTCACACAAGTCGCTTAATCACCGTAGCATATGTCTTTGAAGAGCCAGTAAACTGACTCTTTATTTTATCAAGGTATTCGTGATGATGTCACATGTCATGATTGAGCCCACAATTGCGTGCTCAATCGTGTTCTTTATCACGACCATACATTTCTTGTTGGTCGTGGTCCATTTCTTATGCTCTAGGTCATAAGACATCCGTAAGGGAGTATGATCTCTCCGCTTTTCTCGCCAAGCAAGATCATCCTCATTTTGATCCTCACCGTGCCATAGGCTCAGTGGGTCGTCTTTAGAGTGAGGACCCACCCACCTCACCTAAGATAAACGCTAAGTCTATCTTTTCTTCCACTCTCCATAATTATCTCCTTTGAGAGTGGGGATCTCTCTGATACAACCCATCAAGTTGTATCCTCCTGAAAATTTAGTTCAAATAAAGTGAGAACGAAACATGAAAATTATATGCCTTATTTCCAACGTTGGTCAAAATACGACATACAATTAAAACAATTTTATCTACACATTAAATCTATATCACCGTTGGGCAGAAATAGAAACAATGCATAAAAAACATCAGTTAAAATTATAATATTGTTATTATCAACGCTATCGAAAATAACAATATCATAATTCACAACAATTCTTAAAAAAATTAAATTCTCTCGTTGGTTTGAATTTAATTAAAAAGAATTAATCAATATTAACTTTTGCAGCGGAAACATTAAATTATTCAAAAATAATTCATTCTCAGAAGCATTATAACTATACACATTTAATCTCTGAAAAATAACACGTTGGTGCAAAAATTTACAGAGATTTTATACAATTTTTCTATTGAAATTCATTCAAAAATACTTCTGAAAATAAATTAAATTCAATTTTCTGGATTTTACTGTTCATAACCGTGAAAATATCGCTTAAACCGCCATTTGGCCCGCTATCGCTTTCTACCCATTGTCGCTTCTCACCATTATCGCTTTCTACCACGGCTCGCCAAAGGGTCGTTAGGGTTGATGGCGTACCGTCGGATGTGAATCCGACTACCGATTCCAACAAGCCGAATCCACCGCCGGCCCGCACCGCGTAGATGCGATCTCAGCCGTCGATTCCAATCGACGGCTGAGCGACATTTTCGGCGGTATAAAAAGCGCGACCGCGCGGCGCCCCCGTGAAACCCTAATCCCCATTCTTCGCCTCCTTCTCTCGACACGGAAAACCGAGAGACGCTACGCGGCGTGTGGAGAGCGACGGAGAGGAAGACCGGCGCCGTGGGCCTCTCGCGGCGTGCGCGTTCCTCGAGGGCGGCGCGCCGCCGAGCGGCTCAGTCGGCTTCTTTACCTTTACCAGCGCCCAGACCGGCGCTTTGTACTTTCGGCGCTCCGGCCGGTTTGAGCCCCAATGAGCCCACGGCTCGCCTGATGGTCCTCACGGCTGTAAGTACCGCCGCCTTAGATCTAGGGTTTCCCCTTCTTAGGGTTTCGCGGTTCTGGAGCTAGGGTTTCGGGTTCTTTTCCATTGTTTTTCTTTTGGATCTTTGCCGTTCTATTACGGCTCTGATACCATTGTTGGATTCAGTTCTTTTGATCTCTTTTCGTTCGGATCTGATTTTGGGGTTCGGGTTCATAAGAAACCGAGAGAGAGAGAGAGAGAGAGAGCGATGGGTTGCTATCACGGATGTAGAGAGGATGAACTGCCATGGCGGCTATGCGTGTGGTAGAGGCGGCGGTGGTCGATCCGTCGGTGAAGGCGGCGGTGGTCGATCCGTCCCCGGGTGTGGCCGTGATGAGCCTGTAGAGGTGGCGGTGTTCTTCCCGTCGCTTCAGCGCCCCCTTTAGATCAGCTTAGGGTTTGTAGGTTAGGGTTTAGGCGGCGGCACGGTCAACCTCGGTTTTCATGCCGCCCCGGCTCCCACCTCTTTATATGTGGCGCATGACAGGGCCCGCCACCTAATGGTCGGACGCCCGATCGTATGCGATCATGGGGTTGGGCATTTGACCGTTGGGCCAAATGCCCGAGATCATTCTAACAAGTCATCCCCTTCCAATTCTTTATGCCTGGTAATCGTTTTTTTAGGGACTAAATGTCTTCGTTGGCGGCACAGCAATTCTGAAACGCCCAAGCAGCAGAGCACAGACATCACACCAAAGTACTATCAGCTGAGTCAGCTCATTGCCAGGAAAATAGAGTTTTCTCAGCCCAAGCAGATCAATGAACACGGGAAGTCAATACATGAAAGCTTCAAATGCCATTAGAACGTGGAAATGTACAACATCAGACCTGTCCTAGATTTACACTCCCCTTCACCAGCAAGCAGCTTAAACTGCCGTAAAACAACCATCTAACATCACAGATGACCAATTCACTCTCTCTCTCTCTCTCTCTCTCTCTCAGCCCCATGTTACAGTCGGCCTCAACGTAATCTCTATCTCCCACAAAACAGCCTGGCGTGAAGCATCACGTGATGTAGGTGGGCAACTCAGATTAAAATTTCATCGAAGCACACCAACACGGTCAATATGAAAATTCATGGCCACGCAGTGATATGTACTTCTTCACCCAGATGGCTATATCTTCAGCGCAAGCCTGTGCCGGCGGTGTTTTAAGCAAGACGTCTAGCGTGGCAAACTCATGGACCGCATCCTTGTACTCAAGAACAGGGGCGTCCACATTCACCTTGCGGAGCTCCTCTGAGTAAGCAATCGCACGATCCTTCATCCAGTCTAGCTCCGCAACAACTGTCAAGGTTGGAGGCATAAGCTTCAAAGGGGGTCCCTTTCCAGGTGCGAGAGGGTTCGCAGCTGGATGGTCCAAACTGAATTCACCCTCAGGCAAGAAGAGTTTCCAGGCCAGTAAACACATTGACTTGTCATAGAAGTAGGAGTTCGCCAACTTCAGTTCCGATTGGGTGGGACTGCTTCCCATGAAGAATGGATACATCAAAACCTGAGCGACAACCTTCACGGGGTCTAGGAGATTCCCATCCTCAACAGCTTTTCGGGCCACATAGTCAGCAATGTTTGCTCCACAACTGACACCAAGGAGAACACACCTTTTAACAAACAAACAAAAAAAAGAGAAAATTCATGTCAGCTACTAGCATCATCTGCTTTATTAGTCCATAAAACAAAATACAAAACAAGGACGCTTGCAAGTCACATCTGCATCTGTCAATTTCCATACTTAATACTACTAGGATATAGAAGAAATGGACTGAGCAGAAAGTGGATCTACAAGATAAGGCACGTGAAACACATAAATCAATATAATTGGTTCCGTAGCAAACATTCTGTCATTTAACATGCAAGCCAGGTACAGCAAACAAGAAAATTGAATATAAGGGTAATCAGAGTCTGGGTATATTGATAAAATTAAATAGTTAGCAAGAGATGTAGGGAACAATTTGTTCAATCTTTTTTTTTTTTTGGATAAATTGATTAGATCTATGAGGTTACAGTGGCACTGAAGTAACGTGCATTGAACATGCATTCACATCCTATTGACAGCTCCAAAAGGGTAAAAATGAAATTTAGCCCTCAGAGAATATGTGTCATGAATAATGTAAAAAAATGTTGTTGTTCCTGTCAGCCTTTGATAATGAACACTAACAGCAATAAGCAAAGGGAAAATTTTGTTCTTGCCGCTCAAAATATATGCAAATTCGATTCTGCTATCGGAAATTTGACCATTTCATTTTTACCATTCTTCAGTCAGTGCACATTTCGTTTTTGCCACTCCGTTCAATTTTCCGCCAAGTCAACGGGTTTGACAATTAAGAAATATGTAAAATTATCATAAAAAATAAAGATTTGAAAATAAAATTTTCAAAAATGACAACAAATACAGAAAAAATTCAAAAAAAAGTTTTCTCAGTGTAAATTTATCAAAAACAATTTCAAAAAATTTACACTAAGGAAAATTTTAGCAATGCTCCATAAAAGTTGAGAAAGATTAAAACCTTTTCCTTAGTGTAATTGTTTTGAGAAATTTTATTAGTGTATTAAAAAAACAAAATTGTTCAAAGTTATCTTTGAATTTTGCTATATTTTTCTCTATTTTTTCTTGTGTTTTTCTGGGTTTTCTATGATTTTTTGGTATTTTTCTATTTCCACCGATATTTCTTGACGGTCAAACCCAATTGACTTAGACGGAGTGGCAAAAACGAAATGTGCACTGACGGAATAATGATAAAAATGAAATGGCCAAATTTCCGGTGGCAAAACCGAATTTGTACATATTTTGAGTAGTAGGAAATCATAACCACATGATAAAATGTACCATGGATAAGCAACTATAAATTATAAAACAGTGCAACTTCATCGTACTCCCTCCAGTCATAGAAGAATATTGTTTTAGACACCGACACGATCACTATTTATAAAACCTAATATAATTATACTTTTATACAAGTTCTTCCTGAGACAAATCTATACATACCATTTTCACGTGTTCAGTCTAAATATTGAAAAAGATATTGATAGCCAAAATTTTAAAAGTTTGACTGCACGTACCACAAAACGACATTCTTTTGAAACCGAGGAGTAACTTCTAATGATTTAGGTGCCAATCACCATGCTTGGTATACCTAGTTTGATTCTTTTTCAGGACAGGGTACTTATTCAAAATTAGTCTAATGGTGTCATAGTCTATGGGCGTCGGAACAGGACTTAGTTTCCAAGTATATCTAATAGCTTTTGGAGTCTGTAACGTCTTCTTTTTTAGCAAGTTACAAGTCATATGAGTTCGGTTCGACTCGTGTTTTGTATTAACATCTATATAATGATCGGCTGGCGATTGTTTTCTGCAGACAAGAAGTTAAGGAAAATTCTAGTTCTCATCTTCTTCTCTTGTTTCCCATCCTTCCCGCCGGCTACTCATGGTCCGACAATACCGGCTAGACGTCGGGCCGACAACACCAACTCGCAAGCCATAGCTACGCCTTGAGATCTAGGGGTTCTAACAATTTGGTATCAGATATGCCTCGTTCTGATCCCGGGGAAGAGGGCAATTCAATCAGCGACATGTTTCAAGCCATCCAAGAACAAATGTCGAGCATTGCCCAGCAAAACGCCGACATGAAATCGAAGATAGCAGATCTTACTCGCCAGAGTATCGCCACCAACGCCAAAATCGCGGCACTGGAGCCAGGGGGCGCGTTCTCCTTTTCCGCACCAGGACTGCTGCCAATACAATCTGTGTCATCAATGCCCACGTCGATCCCAGGTCTGCCATCACCTCTGCTCAACGCGCCACCAACGGTGGATGCATCCACGGCAGGATACCCTCCACCTATGACAAATGAACTCCGCTATGAAGCGCCGGCACCAATTTCGTTCTCTCACCGCCCATACGCCGCACCACCGCCTTATTTCCACCATCGTCTCTTCCTCAGCAAGCACCAACACCCGTTCACCACCATATGGCCACCACTCATCACCTCTCCCAAACGAGCACCCCACGGTACCATAAACTGGCATTCCCGACTTTTGATGGCACTGAGGATCCCTTGTCGTGGTTAAACCGGCATGCGAATAGCTTTTTCCGGGCAATGCAATCGAGGAAGCGGATAAGGTTTGGCTCGTGATCCTACCACCTCACCAATGTCGCCAAAGAATGGTATTTTCAAATGAACGCGACGAAGGACAACCGACATGGGGATAGCTTCAAAGATTTCATCACACGCGGTTTGGACCCCACTCAGAGCAATCCATTGGGGAATTAACTCGCCTCCAACACTTGGGATCCGTTAGCGATTACCAGACCAAGTTCTTGGCATTACTGTGCCGTGCCGATCGGTTGTCCATAGTGCAACAGTTCGGATCTTCACTACCGCCTCTCGAACCTCTCGCGGACCGACGTTGAACTTCAACAACCCTCCAACTTGCGGTGGCTATGAGTTTAGCCTGTGCTTATGAACGGCGTGCTCAAACGCCAACAAGTGCCTCCAACCCACCGACGAGACCATGGCGGCCACCACGCGCTCTTCCATCCCTTGCCGCGGCACCACGCCCCAGATTCTGCGCCACCGGCGTCATTGCACCAGATCTCGCCCTCCGAAGCTCTTTCGTCCGCCTCACGGCCGAATTGGCGAACGCCGCTCCAAAGGATTATGCTATAATTGTGATGAGAAGTTCCAGTCGGGTCACCGGTGCAAGCAGCCGTTCATCACCTTTATTGATATGGGCGGTGAAGTGGAAGATGGCGATGCCGAGTTAGCACTACATGCATTGGGCCCGAGGAATCCGACCCGCAATCTCACTTCATGCAAGAATAGCGCATCCACAGCGGCACAATGCAACTCAAAGGACAATCGGCAATACCGACCTCGCCGCCTCGCCGATTCAGTTCCACATAATTTCTTGAGTGCCCGTGCCATACAAGCTACAGATTTGCGATTACTTCGCGACCGCCTTCGCGTCAAGATTGCCAATGGTGAACAAGTCGATCGTGCGGGGTGTGCCAGAATCTACCGATCAAAATCCATCAAGACCAATTCGAGATCACGGCATATGCGATACCGCTGGACGGGTTTGATGTTGTGCTAGGCGTCCAATGGCTGAAAGCACTAGGACCAATCCTCTGGGATTTCGACGACTTATCAATGACGCTCGTTGGCGGGCAAAGCGATCCAATGGCATGGTTTATCACCGGATCGGCCGATGCAGCGATGGTACATTCGGGCCAAGCATTGCTGCACCTTTGCTAGAAGAATTTGCAAGGTTATTTGAGGAACCATCCGGCTTCCTCTGTCGATTGCATGACCACCGATCACATCTAGCGGTGAGTCTTGCCCTGCCTCAAGACGGGCCGTATCGTTATCCTCATCATCGGAGGGCGAATTAGAACGCCAAAGGCAAGGACATGCTTCATAGAGGTATTATTCGCCATAGTCAATCATGTTTTTCCTCCCCTGTCCTCTTGGTTAAGAAACAGGATAGTACTTGGCGCTTCGTAGTCGACACGAGCACTCAATGAGTTGACTATCAAGGACAAGTTCCCAATTCCAGCAGTGGAAGAGTTATTAGATGAACTCCAAGGTGCTCGCTTTTCACTAAACTCGATCTTGGTCGTTACCACCAAGTCGCATGCATCCGGATGATATCGTCAAGACAGCATTCAGAACACATGAAGGTCTTTTCGAGTTTTTGGTCATGCCTTTTGGGTTATCCAATGCACCGGCCACCTTTCAAGCCTTGATGAATACAGTTCTCCGCCCATATTTGCGACAGTTCGTGCTAGTTTTTTTTGATGATATATTGATTTATAGTTCCTGCTGGTCAGAGCATTTAAAACATATTCACATGGTTTTCATGCTTCTTCGACAACACGAATTGTTTCTCAAGAAGTCTAAGTGCTCTTTTGGCTTATCTTCCGTTTCCTATTTGGGTCATGTTATTTCTGAAGGTGGAGTGGCCATGGATCCATCCAAAGTGCAAGCTATTACCGACTGGCACCAGCCCAAGACAATAAGAGCATTACGTGGATTTTTAGGTCTTGCTGGCTATTATCGTAAATTTATTCGGGACTTTGGAAAGATAGCCGCACCACTCACAAGCTTATTAAAGAAAGAGGCGTTTGGTTGGTCTCCCACAGCCCAGCATGCTTTTGAATCACTCAAGCAAAGATTATCCTCAAGACTGCTTTGCATATGCCGATTTCACGCAACAATTTATCGTTGAGTGTGATGCCTCCGCCTGTATTGGGTCGTTTCTTCACCAAAGTAATGGGCCTATTGCATTCTTTAGTCAACTTTGTGGTACCTCGCCATTCGGCTACCGCTATGAACGAATTAATCGGCTTAGTGCAGTCGCTCGTCATTGGAGACCGATTTATGGGGTCGACCTTTTCTTCTCCGCACAGACCATTACAGTCTCAAATTTTTGCTTGATCAACGTCTATCAACAATTCCTCAACATCATTGGATGAGTAAATTATTTGGATATGATTTCACTGTGGAATTCCGACCGTCGCTTGAATATCGTCGCCGACGCCTTATCACGCCGTGATTGCCCATCGCCGCTTTAATGGCTCTATCTTCACCGCAAGATCGTTTATCTTTGCCGAAGCAGCATAATGAAGCTCTTTCCAATCGGACATTGCAAGACATCGCTTCTCGATACCTCGGTGACCTTGGAGCACCGTGGTCTCTTCAGATGGGTTGGTAGCATACAAAACCAAGATTTTTGTTCCTCCGTCATCAACCTTATTGCACTTAATTTACAACACCATGCCGCTCATGAGGGTGTCCAGAAACATTATGTCGCTTACGCCGGGATTTTCATCTTCCGTGCAAAACGACAGTAAGATTTTGTGAGGGCTTGTATTGTGTGTCAACAAAACAAAATCGAGCATCTACATCCAAAGGCCTACTTCAACCTCTAGATGTTCCATACCAACCATGGTGGATATTGCGATGGATTTTATTGAGGGCCTTCCTCGTGTTCATGGCAAATCACCATTTTATCCGTCATTGATCGCCAAATATGCTCATTTCATCCCTTTGGCTCATCCTTACTCTGCTACCACTGTTGCACGAGTTTTCTTTGATGAGATCGTGCGTCTTCATGGGATTCCAACATCAATTGTTAGTGACCGGGATCCAGTATTCACAAGCAATTTTTGGCAAGATTTATTTCGATTGGCTGGGATTCGCACTTATCTAAGTTCGGCGTACCATCCTCAGTCTGACGGTCAAACAGAAGCTGTCAATAAGGTAATTGCAATGTATTTGCGTTGTTTAACCGGTGATCGACCTCGTAAATGGTTGGAATGGTTACCTTGGGCGGAATATTGCTATAACACTTCTTACCACTCGGTACGCCGGAGACACTTTCAAGGTGGTCTATGGTAGAGATGCTCCTTCATTACAAACTTACGAGAAGGGTGTGCGACGGTTCAAGCCGTGGAGGTATCACTGTTGGCTCGTGATCAATTACTTCGTGATATCAGAGATCGGCTTCTTCATGCACAGGATTATGCGAAAAAGTATTATGATAAGAATCATCGTGACATTTCATTTTCGGTGGGAGATTTAGTCTGGTTGCGACTTCATCGGCCAGCATCTTCTTTGGGCGTTTCTATCGTGAGCAAACTGACACCGAAATATTTCGGTCCATATAAAATCACCGAGTGTATTGGCTCTGTTGCTTACAGGTTGGCTTTACCACAGGGAGCAAAACTTCATGATGTTTTTCATGTTGGCTTGTTAAAGAAATTTCAGGGTGATCCACCTTCAAATCCTCCTTCGTTGCCACCGATTCAGCAGGGACGTGTGCTTCCTCAACCTGCAAAGGTGTTAAAATCGCAAGGCGCCAGGCGAGCCGCATGTCCTCGCCCAATGGGCGAGAATTGCTTTGGCCGATGCGTCTGGATTTCCTTAACATCTTTTCAAGAGAATTATCCAAACTTTCACCATGGACGAGCCGCTTCACGAGAGGAGAGATGTCATAGTCTATGGGCGCTCGGAACAGACTTAGTTTCCAAGTATATCTAATAGCTTTTGAGTCAGAACGCCTTCTTTTTAGCAAGTTACAAGTCATATGAGTTCGGTTCGGACTCGTGTTTTGTATTAACATCTATATAATGATCGGTTGGTCGATTGTTTTCAGACAAGAAGTTAAGGAAAATTCTAGTTCTCATCTTCTTCTCTTGTTTCCCATCCTTCCCGCTGCTACTGTGGTCCGATTAATACGGCTAGACGTCGGGGCCGACAACACCAACCTGCAAGCCATAGCTACGCCTTGAGATCTAGGGGTTCTAACAAATGGGTATTGAACTAAACATAAAATAAGCTCATGCAGTGGCCAACGGGTTTGAAAAGGCTAGTAGGGCCTGGTAGTTAGAATTATGCTCAACTAGTATATTAAGCCAATTGTGATCTCTATTGAGTATTGAGTTACATGCGCTAACCAATTTACCCAACTAGACTCTTAATATCTGACATTACACTTAATTGAGCAAAATATACTGTATGTCCCTATACTTGTCAAGTTGAGTCACTTATTTCCCCAAACCTTGGAACTGCAGATTCATGCCACTAAATTTGATAAGTGGTTCACTGGTGGTCCACGGGGAGATTAGCTGCGGTTGACCCCTGATGTGTCACGTTGACCGGTGCCAACATGGCGCAGGGGTCATATGCGGCTCACGTGGCCAACCGAATGGGCGGTAAAATTTTCATTTAACCCCTTGTATTTGCAATCCTTTGCATTCCTCACGCCGTGTTCGCACGGCGTGAGGCGATCATGGAGTTGGCAGCGATCAATCATCTATCGGTGACGATCACCAGTGAAGGAGGGTTGTAGGCAAGTTGATTCGAGCCCAAGCGACGTGAGTAGAGTGGCCCACGGCGTGCTCAAGCGGGACAATCATGGCACCAAGGTTGCGGGCAGAAGGAGAACCGTGACACCACCACGTTGATCTCCCAATACGGTGAGCCACGTCGATGTTTGTTCGTGTCATACATGTTCTACCCCTTGATGAACTTATGGCCCAAATTAATTTGGTTTTCGTTCACGCAACACAACGAATCGACCATTTTTGTTGTTCACATCTGGTCATCTTCTTGGGCACCGTTCATCAACTCCAATGAGCTTCGGTCCAGTTGCTTCGTGCTCAAGCATCCCCTCGCCATCGCCTTCATTTTGATGCGCTTGGTCGGATCCCCCGCTCACCCAAACGCTAGTGCCACATTCACTCGATCGCTACCGTCGCCACCTGACATCATTGGCACATCTCCAGTAGTTCCCTCTATTGAGACATTCTCCTAGTCTCTTTCTAATCTTCCATCACTGCTACCATCACCACCTCGCCTCTCTTCTTCTAAGATTCCTCCTTACCCACCTCTTCCTACTTCTGAGGCATATGCTCCTGATGTATTGTCTCCTTTTCCTTTCCACTACTCTAGGTGTAGCGTGTTCCTCCTCCGCCACTAGATCTTTTTGTTGGCCAGCCTTCTCTCCTGCCCTTGCCTACTTCACCACCGGACACCTCACCTGCTTCGCCTCACGATCGTTGAGCGCTAAAAGGCTCGTCTTGTAGCTCGTGGTTTCCAGCAGGAGTATGGTCACAATTATGATGAGACTTTTGCCCCTGTTGCTCACATGACTAGTGTTCGCACTCTTATTGTTGTTGCTTCTGTTCGACAGTAGTCTCTTTCAGTTGAATGTCAAGAATGCCTTTTCTTAATGTTGTTGCATGAGGTCTATATGCATCCACCCTCTGGGTATTCTGCTCCTTATGGGCATGTATATCGTCTACATCGTGCTCTCCATGGTCCCAAACAAGCCCTCGTGCTCGGTTGCCGCTTTACCTCTATCATCAGTATTGTTGGTTTCTCTGTCAGTGCTCATAACCCTGCTCTGTTTGTTCACACCTCTCCTCGTGGTCGAACACTCCTTCTCCATGTTGATGATATGATCATCACTGGTGATGACTCTCGATATATTGCCTTTGTGAAGAAGCGTCTCAGTGAGCAATTCATGATGTCCGATCTAGGCCCCCTTCGCCACTTCTTAGGAATTGAGGTCACCTCTACGCCTGCCAGCTACTACTTCTCCCAGCAGAAGTGTCTTCAGGACCTCCTGGATCGTTCTGGTCTCACTGGCCATCACACTGTTGAGACTCCCATAGAGCTTCACCTTCAGCTTCGTGCCACCGATGGTGACCCCCTTCCGGATCCCACTTGGTATCGCTGCCTTGTTGGAAGCCTTGTATACCTTGGCATCACTCGTTTAGATATCTCTCATGTTGTTCACATCCTGAGTCAATTTGTTTGTACTCTTACCTAGATACACTATAGTCATCTCCTTCAAGTTTTTCGCTATTTGTGTGGAATCATCTCTCGGCGTTTGTTCTTTCCTCACTCAAGCTCACTACAGCTTTAGGTGTATTCTGATGCGACCTAGGCTAATGATCTCACTGATCGTTGATCTCTCTCTGCTTTTTGTGTTTTTCTTGGTTCCTCTTTTATGTTCTAGAAGACTAAGAAGCAGACCACAGTGTCCCGCTCAAGTGCTGCGGCTGAGTTGAGAGCTATAGTTTTGGTGGTGGCTACTTGCTTATTTTGGTGTTATGGTTCAAAGTCCGACTACCCTGCTGTCGGATAGCAGATGTGTGATTAGCATTACTCGTGATCCAATGAAGCATGAACTCACCAAACACATTAGTGTGGATACTTCCTACACGTGCTCTCAGGTACAAGAGCGTGTCATCTCCCTACAGTATGTGTCCTCGGAGTAGCAGCTTGCCGACTTCTTCACCAAGCCGCGGACCCGAGCACAACATGTTTGCTTTGCTATTAGTCTCTTGTGTAAGGTCTTCGTCTTCTATGCATATTTACCACACCTGTACACCCTCCATCTCCAAGAGCTTGTGGATGTATGCAACCTGACGCCTCTCCTCCAACCCTTTCTTCCCATCCTCTCCTAGCTACTATTTCCTTCATGGTATTGTCGCAAGAACACCAATTCTGCCACAATTGAGACCACCCTGTCTAGAATGTGTTAGCACTGAATACTGATCCTGAGACAGAAGGATGTTGACATGGGAAAAATTTTTAACATGTGCATCACAGCGACTGTTATGCAGCTTGTGCTACGTCGATGTTAGTCAAGCAACAAGTAATGGGTACCAGTAAGAATACATCTAGAGACATCAATTTTAACATTTGAACTAAACAAAAATGTTTACGTCCAAAGGCTCGAGAAGGAACCAACTGGTTTCGACCAGGAAATAAATCATTTGACCAGTTCAGAGAAAGATTGTAAATTCAATATACATGACTCATAAGTTGGTATTATTTACTCCTACATTCAACTGCCAAGCTTATTGAGAACCAATCATGCTTGAGTTGGCCATGTGTTGGTGGGTGGTGGCAATTGCTACACTCTGTAAACCAGCATGAATGCAACATTATGCAACCATGCGAGAGCTCGACTAGTTCAGACAAAAGGCAGGTCGATTGTGAGAATTGCCATAACCGAAGCAAAGTAAACAGATACAGAATAGATCAAATCAATGTACTCATTGCCCACCTAGTCACTAGATGTTGGGTTAATCTTGTTGCATATTTCTAATTGTGTTTTTGCATTAGTACTTGAGTCATTATTTAGTGGTCAATAATTAGTGGTCAAGTTAATTAGCAAAAAGAATCGGCCAGTGTTTGTTGGCGTGCGTGTCCATGGCGCTAATCAGGTGGAGTCCTGCATATTTGTTAGTTAGTTGAGTTAGTGGAGGTATGCATGCAGTGGATGATCGCAGCATGTTGTTAGTGGCCATACATGCCGCACGCCAGAGAGCGCTTCCTGTGGAAGCACCGAGTGAAGTGGATCGGCACTAGGCCACAGCAGATGCGTTGAGTCTTTATAAAGCATTGTAAGCGTTTATATTCAATTGAGTCGAGTGAATAAAAGAGCAAGCAAGAAAAACGCCGCAGGCTTTGGCTCGGCAAACAAGCAATTGTGTTATCTGTGCTCCGTGTTCTTCCGCATTCACTCCTCCATTTCTTCTCACGTGTGTGTTTGTGAGGGTCTGGGCCAACAATTGGTATCAGAGCTTGTGTTTGTGTACACCTTCATTCATGTCGTCTACGAGCTCGTCGAGAAACGTCACCGCCGATGGGGGCGTTCAGAAGATCGGCGATGGGAGCGTCCGAAGCGTCGCCCGCGAGGGCGATCTCCTCCGTACACCCATGCTCACGAGGAGCAACTACACGACTTGGGCCGTGAAGATGAAGGTGTTCATGCGCGCTCAGGGCGTGTGGAACGCAATCGTGGATGAAGAGGTGAATGAGCGGCAAGATCAAATGGCGCTCGCGGCAATCTTCCTCGCGGTGCCGGAAGACGTGCTGCTGCTCCTAGCTGAGAAGGAGACCGCAAAGGAGGCCTGGAACACCCTAAAGGTAATGCATCTCGGTGCCGATCGCGTCAAGGAGGCGCGTGTACAAAACCTCAAAAGCGAGTTTGAGAACTTGCGCATGAGGGACACCGAACAGATCGATGACTTCGCGATGAGGTTGACGACAATCGTCAGCAAGATACGAGGTCTAGGCGAAAAGATGGAAGAGGCCTACATCGTGCGGAAGTTTCTTCGTGCAGTGCCTAAGAAGTTCTCTCCCGTCGTCACCACGATTGAGCAATTCGGTGACATAAAAAATATGTCGATCGAAGAGCTAATCGGGCGCTTGAAGACGCAGGAAGAGGGAGAACGTCGCTACGGCAACAACGACGGAGACGAGGAGCACTTGCTCTTGACGCGCGCAGAGTGGGAGGCCCGATCGTCGAAGCGTGAAGGTGAAGACTCCTCAGGTGGTTTTGGTGGCGGCGGTGGACGTCGATACCGACGAGTTGACAAGACAAAAGTAAGGTGTTTTAATTGTAATGATTATGGACACTTTGCTTCAGAATGTCGTAAGCCCAACAAGAAGGAGAAAGCGGAGGCACATCTCATTGAGGCAGATGCCGACGACGAACCAACGCTGCTCTAAGCAACAAGATTAAGGGGGTGATTGTTGGGTTAATCTTGTTGCATATTTCTAATTGTGTTTTTGCATTAGTACTTGAGTCATTATTTAGTGGTCAATAATTAGTGGTCAAGTTAATTAGCAAAAAGAATCGGCCAGTGTTTGTTGGCGTGCGTGTCCATGGCGCTAATCAGGTGGAGTCCTGCATATTTGTTAGTTAGTTGAGTTAGTGGAGGTATGCATGCAGTGGATGATCGCAGCATGTTGTTAGTGGCCATACATGCCGCACGCCAGAGAGCGCTTCCTGTGGAAGCACCGAGTGAAGTGGATCGGCACTAGGCCACAGCAGATGCGTTGAGTCTTTATAAAGCATTGTAAGCGTTTATATTCAATTGAGTCGAGTGAATAAAAGAGCAAGCAAGAAAAACGCCGCAGGCTTTGGCTCGGCAAACAAGCAATTGTGTTATCTGTGCTCCGTGTTCTTCCGCATTCACTCCTCCATTTCTTCTCACGTGTGTGTTTGTGAGGGTCTGGGCCAACACTAGATCTAGCAAATTAAACCGACTTTTTGTAAGGCTCATCACACACATTACAAGCACTGCAATGCAACTCCGCGCATACTGAAAATCCGAAACCAACTACTATACGCCCATCCGTTCATCAAATACAATCATCATCACCTACTAGGCAACCAGAAAAAAGAAATACTACTACAAAGTTACAGAACTAAATCTCACAATGCCAAATGCAAATGCTAGGCTCCAGCGATCGAGAACAACGTATCTACACGCCACACCAAAATCCCCAAAAAATTAAGAAAGAGAGGAAACCACACCTGGATGGATCGGCGTGCGCGGCGAGCCACGGCTCGACCATCGCCGCACCGAATGAGTCGGTCCCCTTCGTCATCGTCCGTCCGCACGCGGCGAGGTTGGCCTGCTTGGCGATCCATCGCAGCACGGTGACCCCGTCCTCGAACGCGGCGGGGTACCGACTTTCCGGCGCCAGCCGGTACCCGACCGCCACCACGATGGCATCGCAGAGGCGCGCGACGCGGCGGCAGAAGGCGTCGTTGGAGGCGCTGTCCACGGCGCCCGTCGCGAACGCACCCCCGTGGAACTGCACGATCACCGGCAGCTTCCTCGCGGACCGCCCGGTCGGGAGGTACCCACCGTAGTGCGACTGGGCCGGCGCAGCGGAGGACGAGACGCCGACGCCGTGGAAGCTGGCGCTGACGCGGCGGGAGAGTTCTTGTCCCGGGCCGTGGCCGTCGTGGGGCTGGGGGAAGGAGTTGCGGCGGAGGGGAGGGGGGTTGTTGGCGGCGACGGGGGCGGCGTGGTGGGGGTTGGGGAGGAAGAGGCGGAGGTGGAGGGAGGAGAGGGGGTCCGGGTGGAGGTCCTTGGTGGCGACGGCGTCAGGGGAGGCGGGGAGAAGGAGGGTTGGACGGCGGCGAGGGGTGGTGGTCTGCAGGGCGGGAGGAGACGCCGAACGAGGAGGCGGGGGCGGAGGCGGAGAGGGAGGAGAGGCGGCGGCGGAGGAGGAGCTTGAAGAGGAGGCTGTAGAGCTGGACGGCGACGGGGGGCATGGCCGTCGCCGGAGGTTGGCGGCCGGTGGGTGAGTTCAGTGAGTGTCAGGGTGGAGGTGCCATCGGGGAGAGGTGGTGGCTTCCTTTTTCTTTTTCCTCTCTGGTATTTGGTGTGCTTTGGTCAGTTAGATGTGTTGATAAGGGTGATTAGCTAGCTATGCTTGGGGTAACAGATAAATAGGCTTGCTTGGGGTACTAGAGAGTGTACCAAAAATATACAATGATTTGCTATTTCAGAGGTGTGTGCAATTTTGCAAAATCATTGTTGAATTTGGATTTGACGTGGAGACTTGCTTCGGCCCACCATCATCCTTCTCTCTGTCCGTCGTCATCTTTCGCTGCCGCGGGGGTTCACCTTATTCAGATTCACCGGTGCTCCCTAGGTTTAGAGAGAGGCTGGGGCGGAAAGGCACAGTGATGGCCGGTGGTGGCGGCGCCGCTGACGGTGCCGTGGGACGAAGTAGGGTGGTGGGCGTAGCGATCGACGGGCGATGAGAAAAGGTCGTTAGGAGGCGATGGTCAGAGCCACCGGAGACGAGGAAGAGGGTGGGAGAGGGGGTCTCTTGCTGGAGAGGAGGAAGATGGCGATGCGTGAGGTGGTTAGGACAGAGGGAGGGAGACAACAGCGGCGGTGTGGGGAGGAGCTAGCCGGCAGGCCTTGTCGCTGGCGGTGACGGTGGCTAAGGGTGAAGGGAATTAGGGTTAGGGGGTGGAGGGGTATATATGGGACAGAGAGAAGGGGATCTGGATGGTTGGATCAAAATGCAACAGTCAAAAAAAACAACTGTTATCTTTTTTAAAAAAAAAATATGCGATTATGTAATAGTTGCTCCCAATATACGTGTACTCATTCGAGTTGAGCGGAGCATTTTTCTTGTGGTTTTGCCAAAATGGCACCGACAATTTTTAGAAATATTTAATGGTGTGTAATACACATAAGAGCTATGATATTTTGGATAAACTAAGGCATGCAACAAGTGTTACATGGATTAAACATACGATGGTCCCTTGAAGGTTTCAACGGACACATGCTATACGGAGGCTATTGATAAATTCAATTATGGTTTGGTGATTGTTATCTTTGTTGAGTCCACTAAATCGCAGAGGTGTTGTGAGCAAAGTGGATAGAGATTTGGACATGTTCGATTAGTGAGAATGAGGTTATGCCACTTAAAGGCCACTGGAGTATGGTCCGCGCGGAGGTTATGAAGGTAGAAGCAAAGGGTGCGATGGTAAATTGGTGATCTTTGGAGCATGACAGGGTGAGGTTAACCATGATTATATATTGTAGTCTACGGGGTGGCGCTGAACACTTAAGAGGAAATATGATTATATTATGAATGAATATATGGAGTCTTCTACGTTAGGGTGAAGACGAAGAAAAGATAGGGAACATCTTTTTAAGGAATATCTTAATAGGAAAATTTTCCAGCCCCTAGTTTCAAAACTAGATTTCGCCTTACAAAAATAAAATGTTTTCTCGCATGGTTTCTGTATCATGAGAAGCAAAAGTATGTCAAGCCGAATAATAAATAAGCTAGATTGGATAATTAGCTAGTGTAGTATAACTGCACTGTAGCCATCCATGACGCCGCCGAGGGAAGTATTGTCACTGCCGCTCCGGTGACCATTGGTCCTCGAGCCGCTACCTGTAGTATCGTAGATACCTCCTAAAGCCTATGCGCACCACCTTTCGCCGCCGATTTGCTCCATGCACTACTGCAGAAAAGCTCATCACAGACGGTTCGTAACAGTCATCACAGACGGTTTTGGAACCGTCTGAAATTTTATGTCTGTTATCACAGACGGTTGATAAGTCTTATCACAGACAGTTCCAACCAAGAACCTGGGATCGTGCGGTGGTGTTAACTATGTCTGCTTTGATGAAGCCACAGAGCTCCCCTGAAATGTGCGTGACCTGGTCCATTTCGAGTGCATTTAACTCTATGTTCAAGCCCTGTCGCTAGCAGGAGTAAAGTAGTAAGCATATATATTTAAATTTATAATTAGGAGATAATTATTACGAGATTGACAAACATGGGGATCGTGCGTCCTAGAAGCAATCAATAGCTGCATATGGCATACGTAGAATGCGCATAGGTGATCTCGTTTTTGCTGACGGCACTGCAAAAATAGAATTACATAAATATGTACAGTCAGTTCGAACCGCAATATTACAGAGTATGATATATGATTATTGTGTTGTAGCGCGTACCGAAAATCGCATTCTGTGAGTCGGTGTGGCGCCCGTTCCCTTGTATAAACCTCCCTCGGCAACATAGCCGATGAACGCCCTACATGATTCAAAAAAGTTATCCTTCTCCATTTCAAACGAATGAAGACTACAATAGAGTTATGTGCGAAGGAAATGAACATACCTGTCGAGTATTCCTTTAAGAAGGGTGAAGTCGTGATTTTTGTTGAGTAGAGAATCAAGGTATAAATATCATGTTCCTCTTTGGCACAAGAATCAGAAGAATCCAGTGGAACCTGCTCATGTATGTCGCTATAGTCATAAACCTATGTTGAAACGAAATTTGTATATCAAATATTGAAGCACTTACTTCTGGTTGTAGGGCACCATTATGTAGTCTTTGTCGTCCAGAGCAAGCAATCCCATTTTTATGTAATTCTCGATATAAGATGCGTCTTGGTTGATTGTTTGCTCAGAGACCACGTGTGGGTCGAGGAAACCCACCGGTTCTTTGATTCGACGGGGCACATTTCATAATGTATCTGTACATAGGCAATGAGTTATGATATTTATCGGTATCACGTGTGTGTAGAAATTTATTGTACACATTTACAGTGTCCAGCATCGTAGAAGTGAGGCGTCGAGGGCAGTTAGGTTGTATAGGTCAAATAAGTCTTCGAAGCCTACGATGAAGTGGCCAGGCTTGTGGAGAAAATGCTCCCTCCCGTATGTGACGGTGATTCCAGTATGGCCCCCTCCTCTCGGGTCTTGCGCAAGTACAAATCATGCAAAGCTTGACAAGCTACTCCTGATCTCTTTATTTCTGCGCCGGAGACCAACAGACTTCCGATGGAGTATTTCACGGGTTTGGGAGGTACCTTAATGTTCTTTGAAGGACCGAAATGACAACAGAGGGGGGGTGAATGGTGCCTTAAAAATTAAGATCCTCCCATCTCAAGTGTCCACACAGCAATCCAAAAAACTTCTGATAAGCAAGAGACGTGAAGTGAATCAAATCAAAAAGAGTTAAACAAAATGGGTCATTTCATCGGATATCGGAGCTCGATTCTACCTTGCGGTAGTTCGCGATCATGTAGTTTCGTTCTTTCTCAGGCGAAGTTCATAGCGGTAGCTCCGCCTTGTACAAATCGGAAGTTCCGATTGTCCTGACCGAAGAACAGTACGCTCGGGGTTTTGCCAAAAATCCAAAATACTAACTCGTTGATGCTCTTCTCAGGTCAAGTCTCACAGGACATCATCCTAAACAACATCTTGACCCCATGGAGAAGAATCGCAGACAAAGATCCATTAATCAAAGCAAAATCGGATTTCTTGAATATTTGGCAAGAAATACCAAAAACCACAATTAGCAAGATTCTTAGATTCTTGGCTCATGAAACTTTGAGGATATATTAGC
The DNA here is from genome assembly GCA_036346395.1 of Hsuehochloa calcarea. Taxonomy (NCBI): domain Eukaryota; kingdom Viridiplantae; phylum Streptophyta; class Magnoliopsida; order Poales; family Poaceae; genus Hsuehochloa; species Hsuehochloa calcarea. The sequence continues at coordinate 13,000,888 of CM070615.1, read as the reverse complement.
AATATCAATAAGACTCTAGATATCAAGTTTCATGCCATCTCATAAGAGAAATCAAAAATTTCACCAAAACCCTATATATTCAACATGAACAGAGAGAATGAAAGAGGCATAAACAAAGAACCAAAACCTCAGAATTTCATTGATCGAAGTAAAGGATTACAAAGGTAAACAAAGAGGAATGATTACAAGAAGTTCAGTTCATCCTCTCAATCTCAACAACTAAAGCTATAAAGCAAAACAACCTCTTCAAATGCTCTTTAGCTAAAGCTAACCCTAATTTTCTCTCTCAAAAAGTCCAACCAAACAACCAGGGGTTCACCTCTATTTATAGCCCTTGGCTAACGGGTCTCCAACCCGTTATGCCGGCTAAACCCTAACGGAGCCCGCTTCCACTTGTGCCGCTTATGAAATTACCCTTCGCCTCGCACACCTTCTGGAAGCTCCCACATTCCTTGTTGTTCACGACTCGCAACCGCCTCGAGTGCACGCCGTCTTCGACACATCTTTACCGTTCTGACCTTAACGCCGCCTGCGTCTAGTCCGGTCTCCACGTGTCTCGCCACGACTCCACCTCGATGCCCTGCAACCAGCATAGACAAGAAATACATCACATAGCATTGCTCAAGATAATAGAATCATCATTTGCTCTTAACTCAAATTGATTCACAACTCAAAAACAAAACTATGCCCTCTCTGCACAGTTCTGTGCACAATCGGAAGTTCCTGTAACATCCCAAAATGGGTTTATGTTTCAAATGTAATAAAAATGAGGATAAATTAAAACTTTTGCTACCTCATGTATTGTTACAGTGTTTGAAACCTCTTTCTTTAATTGGTGGAATTCAAACTCTAAATTTCCCCAATTAAACTCAAGTCATAAACCTCCTCCATGAAAATCTTGTGCCCAATCTCTGGAAATAATTTTCTTTGGGTCTAGGGTTGATGTTTAACACCTCTAAATTATCTCATGATTTTTAGAAATTATTTGATAATTTTTGGAGGCAAGTCAAACTGGTCAAACCCCATTTTCCTCTCTTCTGGGATTTCTGTAGAATAATTCAGTGCATGGAAATCTCTGAAAATTTTTTGGAAAGCTCCTCCGCAATCGAAAAGCTCCATTAAAATTTCATAAATTTTGGAGTTTGTTTGCTACCTCAAATAATTCCTCAAAATCAGGTGTCTAAAAATAATTCAAAATCGTTTTATTCCTTGGGCTCAAACCACACTCGGGTTCGAGCCGTCGGTTCGACCGGATCCACTTAATCGCACCGCTCTGGCCGCCTCGGCGCTTTTTTTTCGACCGTTAGATCTCGATCGTGCGGTGCGCCTCGCTTGATCGCTCGTGGGTTGATTTCGAGGGTAGCGATTGAAATCCGATCTGATCCGACGGTCGTCGTTCGTCGTCTTCCCCCCGAGCGCTCGTTCGGCCGAGTCAACTGTAGTCGGTGGCGATTGCGTTCGTTGTCAGTGCACGGTCGCGTCTCCTTTCGGCCAACAGCTCTTCCGCATTTAATGCTCCCGTCCGGCCGCCTCCGGAGTCGTCGTTCTCTTCGAGTGGACTTGCTCCCATCGCTTCGGTCGTCCTCAGCCGGGAGCCTCACCGTTTTGTTGCCGTTGTGCTCCCCTCTTGCTCCTCCGCCTATAAGACTCTACCCGAGGCTTCCTTAGCATCCTTTGAACACCCTTGAGCTTCAGTACCACTGTTAGTGCACCGAGTGAACTCCTTCGTGAATTTTCTCTCGGCCGCCATTGTTGGAGCTCCGACCTCTTCGGTGAAAGCGGTGTTCTGGGCATTCTTTCTCCAAGCTTTTGCTTCCTCAGTTGCTTGGCATCTCGTGGAGTATTAACCCTCTGTTAATTTGGCTTTTGACAGAGAGGGGCAGCTCAATTTCGGACTTCCCACCTTTTCGGCCGAAATCGTCATTCTTCTTCGCCCGAGCTGCCTCGACTCTTCTCGGTGCATCCTTTGCGCCCAGGTAACCCTCTTTAGTCCCTAGTGGCCTGGCACCAGCTCCGTGGACCGCAGCTGAGCAGTTTGCATTTTTCGTTTTCGGTCATTTTTGCTCACTTCGGTTCTCTCCGGCTTGCCGGCGTTCCGCACCACCGCAGCTAACGCCGCTGGTACCATTGGGTGCGCAAGAGTGTTAAGGACTCGTTTTAGGTGTTTGCTCGCCGCCGCCGCGAGCCGCCGGCGAGCCGTTCTCCTCCGACATTTTTGCCGGACGAAAAAACAGACGTTGGTTTGAGCGTCGTCATTTTGAACCGTCGATCTTTAGATCTGCGCCCACGTTCGCGTGGAAAATTTTGAATTGCCGCGCGTCTCGATGCGTGGACCGCTGGATCTAAGATCAATGGTCCCGATCAAGAGTCCGCGCGAGCGTTGGATCCCAGATCCACGGCTCGCGTGCGCGTGAACGTTCGGACCGCCGAACGCTCCCATCCACGTGGACCGTTGGATCCAGATCCAACGGCGGACGACCAGTGTCCCGGATCGCCCGCGCGCTCCGACCAAAGTGGTCGTGGACCGTTGGATCCTGATCCAACGGTTAACGACTAGGGTTTCGCGGCCGCGCGCGCACGCGCGTTAGCGCTGGGGCGCGGACCGTCAGATTCGCGATCAACGCTCCTCGTTCGGCCACGTCATTTCTAAATTCTGATTTTCCCGAAGAGGTTTATTTATCAACTGAAAAATGTGATAACTTGTAAAATGCATAACTAATTCATTTCAAATCCTTTTCGGTTGATTCAAATTTTGTTGGGTATGTTTTTAACTCAACTTTAAGTTAAAAATGTTTCCAACCCCAGTATAGCTCCAGAAAATTTTGCTAATGAATAGTAGAATTTTTTATTTATAAAAGCTGAGCAAAATTGTTTTGGTCATATCTTTAGCATTAAGAATCCAAATCAATTGGTTCTTGTTGCTAAATTCATTATAAATCAAGACCTTGCTACTGTAAAAATTTTAGAATTTTTGGAGGGAGTTTACTGTTGGGTCTTTGTATTTTATTCGTTCTTATCGATTGCGTTTGCTTTCTCGTTAGGATCCAAGAGCACATTCATAATATTGTTGATCCTCAAGAACACCTTGACCCACAGCAAGCGTGCAAGATATTTGATCATAAATGACCCATTACTTTCAAAGTCTAATATCTTGTTTACAAATTATATGTATGCATTGCTTTTGTGTCCAATTATTTTTGCCTGCTTAGAGGTAGCTATTCCTAATGCATTGTTGCCATGAAAATGTTATCCCCGCCACAACCATAAGTTATTATCATCATTTGGTGAATTAGAGCCCGTGATTTAATTATGCTCTTTACTTGTCTTTGCGATATCATGCTTAGAAATGCTTAGCTACTGGTAGAATTGGCGGTTATCGACTTAGTCGATGACCTTGATCACACAAATCATTTTGTTTATTTTTGGTTCAGCACCTTATGCTTTAGTTTTGTAAAACCAAAATGAAACAAAATGATTTGACTTGGGCACAATGGCATGTTGGTGTGATTGTTGGGTGTGACAAGGAAAGGTGCCTGTGTCCCTAAGGACCGAAAATGTTGCTTGCGCCATTGATCCAAGTACTTTTATGCGTACTAACCACATGAGGGTTATATGGGACCCCTCTTGACGTAGTACTTTGGCGTGTGTTATCTCCGAGTCGCAGGAGGGGTTGTGTGTGTTGTGTGAAACATGATATGTGTTCTCTGTGTTTTTGTGTTGGGTGTGCGGTGGTGGAGATTCCGGGTAGGCTCTCCACCTCGAGGAGCATTGTAGTTGTCCAAGGCTTTACCTGCGACGGGTAGTTGACCGAGGCTTTACAATGACTCCGACACAACGTATGGGTTTCTATCCATACGCTGCCTCGTAGTTAATACACAATATTGGAAATGTCTCGTAGGACTTAGCCGTGCTTAAGATACCTAAGGAAGTGTGCTTAATAGCTTGGCAAAAAGGCGGTCTGACATGTGGGTAAGTTGGTACACCCTGCAGGGATAAAACTATTCGAATAGCCTCGTCCTAGGTTATGGACACGCTTGGGGATTTCCCGCAAGATCTAGACTTCAACAACTGTTTTGTTTTAAAATTAAAACTTGATATGGTTGGCATGAATGGGTAATTCATGCTATTGTGGTGACTAATGGTTTAGTCACTTCGGGACTGCTTTTATCGTTGTTGATACTTGATTACTACTGCTTTTATCAAATAAAATCAGATTGCAAAATTGCTTTCAATCTATTACATTATTGCAAATAAAACTTGCTTTATGCTTAAAAATTTGAGTCCTAACTCGCCCACTTAAATAAGCTTGCATGTAGTTATTGCATAGATCTGTTATCATTCTTATATATCTTGCGAGTACATTCAAAGTACTCACCCAGTTTTTGCTGGGCTGCTTTTGTTTGCAGAGGAAGAAGGTGAGCCCCAAGGGCCTCACTTTTGTGAGTTGTGCTGTGGATTCGACGACTAGCTTGGCGGTCCTGGCTCGGTTGCCTTGTGGGTTAAAGGCACACTGATTGGCTCTTTTGTTGTAGCCATCTTATGGCACTTTTGCTTCCGCTGTTTAATTATTGTTGTCTCTTTTATTGTTGGCCAGTTGGCCCCTCTTTTGTAATGACTATCCTTTATTAATGTTATCTTCTGGTTTGTTGTTTATGTTTCGGTTCTATGTGGATGAATGGAATTGATGCATGAACTTTGTAAAGAGGTGTGTATACTGCACGCTGGGAAGTATACATGTCTCGAGTCTCGGATTATCTGATTTGTGATGCTAGGACCAAGTGGATGGTTAAGCATTACAAGCCGGATAAACCGGGGTCTCACAAGTTTTGGTATCAGAGCCATACTGACCGTAGTAACCCAAGTTGGTCGTCTTTAGGATATTTTGGAAAACTTTATTTTCAATGTATCAAATGATTTTTGAAAGCTTAAGGAATTCTCAGATTTTATTCCTTACCTATCTTAGCTTTCTCCTCTCATCTCACTCTAATTTGAGTTTTGAAAATTGTTTACCTCTTCTTCCTTCAAAGATAGTGTTATCGATTAAATGGGTTTTGGGAACCACTGAGTTTGGCAAATTGAAGTGCTTAGGGTTTTGAAGTTTCTGGATCAAGATTTCGACTAGAGGCTTGGATGCGGAATCGACAAAGACGCTTCAATTTCATAACGGCGAGCTCAATGGTTTCGATAGGACCACCGAGCTTGGCAAATTGAAGTGTGCCGATTTTGAAGTTTCTAGAATGGAAGACTTCGATTTGGAGCTTGATGCAAAATCACTACAAACAACCTCAATTTCCTGGACAAGAAGCTCGATGGTTTCTAATGGGTGGAAAATGAGAGGATAATCAACTAAAACTTGTGGGGTCAAAAAGGGGTAAGATGTGATACTAGTTAGCTAAGTATCTAACACTATTTTCGTTGACTAAACATTGCTCTTTAGGGGTAATAGATCTTACCTACTATTCTGATTTTTATCTTCTCAAGCAATTACTCGTTCATTCAATACGGGTTGGTTGCATTGGGAAGTTGAGCTTTGGTTTGGTGATTCCTTACTGTTGTTGGAGTCTTTTTATAAGCTTGTTTAAGTTGACCCACTTGCTGTTTTTGGCTTTCGGTTAGGGTGATATTCCATTCCCCTAGTCGTTAGCTTTTCGCTTTCTTTTGGCTTTAAATCTTTGAGTCTAGTTTTAACCAAAGTTTCTTGTAACAGGATGGCCGGACGCACTCGTAGCGGCCAAGGCCAGTCAGCTGGTCAGGACGAGGATCTTCCTCCTCCTCCGACCATGGCCGAGGTCCTTCTTCAGATCGAGCGCAACCGTGCAGAGGACAGGAGGGTTCTTCTGGACGTCATCACGCGCAACACTTCCGCCCTTTCCGGTGCTTCAGGATCCGGGCAAGGGGGTGGACACCAGCCGCGTGGGGGACTTGCGGAGTTTCTTCGCACCCAGCCCCCTACGTTCTCCAGGTCTGAGGACCCGCTTGACGCAGACGACTGGCTTCGTCTGGTGGAGCGGAAGCTTCGCATAGCGCAGTGCCAGGAGCACGAGAAGGCGCTGTTTGCATCGCACCAGCTGGAGGGTGCAGCTTTGTCTTGGTGGGAGAGCTTTCGCCATGCACCGACGGTCACACCGCCACTTGGGAGGAGTTCCGATTGCCTTCCGCCGCTCTCATATTCCTTCCGCTTGATGAAGTCAAGAAGAAGGAGTTCTTGTCGCCGAGCAAGGGCGTCATTCGATCCGCGAGTATCTTTACGAGTTCAACCATTTGGCTCGTTATGCTCGGAGGAGGTGGCCACCGATGAGGCCAAGCAAGAGAAGTTCAAGGATGGTTTGTCCGAGGAGCCGCAGGACAAGCTATCCATCGCTGACTTTCGATTTCCGTGCCTTGGTGGACAAGGCCATCGTTGCTTGAAAGCACGCGGGAGAGCACTTGTGGATTCCCGCAGCGCAAGTGGGAGGCCCACAAGTCGTGCGCAGCGCCTCTTTCCGCTCGTGTTGGGCGCCTCGGGGTCCCGTCCTCCGCCTTGACAGACTTCGAGTCGGCCAAGACTGTTCTTCGCCCTTCGCAGCCGTGCCCCAATCACGCACACTGCGAGTCGGCCAGAGGCCTCCGCGACACCGCGGATGTCACCCGCTTCTTCGCAACAACAAGGGGCATTATGCGAACCAATGCCCCAAGAAGATAGAGCGCCCGCGTCCTAATGGAGGACGCGGGCGAGGTGGTTCTTCTCAGACTCAAGATAGTCCCTACTACCCAAGGCGTGGGTAGTGGTCGAGTCAACCTCATCTCACGGGAGGAGGCACAGGGAGGCACCCGACGTCGGCTTTGGGTACACTTTCCGTTAACTATCATTACGCTCTTGTTTTGTTTGATTCAGAGCATCTCATTCTTTTGTTTCGAGTCTTTTCTTTGCTATTAGTGAGCTCCTCTTTACTCCATTGTTGGTCCCATTGCTCATTCGCTCTCCGGGTTCGGGGTTGAGAGTCAATCTGAGTGTAGGGATGTCCCAATTGAGATCGAGGGAGTAAGATTCTCATGCGAATCTTATCCTCCTCCATTCAACAAGTCTAGATGTAATTCTTGGTATGGATTGGTTGTCTCAAAGATAAGGGACAAATCGATTGCGCCAAGAAGTGTGTCTCTATCTAGTACTTTCCGGCGAAAGCTGTTCGCCAAAGCCGCTAGGTCCGCATCTTTCGCGCTTGAAGCGAAGCCCGCTCTAGATATTAATGAAGTCCCAACAGCTTGTGACTTCGTTGATGTCTTTCCAAGATCTTCCCGGATGCCACCAGCTCGAGACCTCGAGTTTGTCATTGAGTTGGTTCCCTGATCGCCCGATTTCAAAGAGGCATTATCGGATGCTTGCCGAACGAGTTGGTGGAGTTGAAGAAGCAATGAATGAGCTGCAAGAAAAGGTTTCATTCGCCTAGCTCATCTCCGTGGGGTTGTCCGACAATCTTCGTAAAGAAGAAGGACAATACTTTATGCATGTGCGCGTTGACTACCGTCCGCTTAATGAAGTAACGATAAAGAACAAGTATCCATTGCCCGCATTGATGATCTCTTTGATCAATTAACTGGAGCCCGAGTATTCTCCAAGATTGATTTGAGAATGGGATATCATCAAGTTCGGATACGACCGAGGATATTCCAAAGACGGCTTTCTACTCGCTACGGCTTGTATGAGTATACCGTCATATCATTTGGCTTAACCAATGCTCCCGCTTTGTTCATGAACCTCATGAATTCGGTATTCATGGAGTATTTGGATAAGTTTGTCGTGGTCTTCATCGATGATATTCTTATCTATTCTAAGAACGATGAGGAACATGATGAGCACCGAGGCTCGTGTTAGGCAAGCCGTGAGCACCACCGTATGCCAAGTTCAAGAAGTCGCGTGCTCGTTGAAGGAAGTGGCCTTCTGGGTCATGTTCTTTCAAATAGAGGCGTGGCTTGACCCTAGCAAGGTCGTGATGTTCTTTCATGGGTTCACCTACTTGATGGCGGTCGCGGAGTTTTCTCGGTTTAGCGGGATATTATCGCCGCTTTATCGAGAATTTCTCCAAGATCGCGGCCGATGACGGAGTTACTCAAGAAGGACAAGAAGTTCTTGTGGTCCGATGCTTGTGAGGAAAGTTTCCAAGTACTTAAGAAGCGTTTGACCACCGCTCCCGCCCTCGTTCTTCCCGATATTCATCGGTTTCGATATCTTCTGCGATGCTTCTCGTCGAGGACTCGGTTGTGTCCTTATGCAAGAAGGCAAGGTAGTGGCCTATGCATCAAGGCAATTGAGACCTCATGAACTCAACTACCCTACCCATGACTTGGAATTAGCCGCAGTGATTCATGCACTTAAGATTTGGCGACATTACCTAATCGGTGATCGTTGCGAAGTGTATTCGGATCACAAAAGCCTAAAGTATTTGTTCACCCAACCAGATCCAACCTCGTGCAAAAGAGATGGTTGGAGTTGGTCAAAGATTATGACATGGGTATTCACTACCATCCGGGCAAGGCTAATGTCGTTGCCGATGCGCTCAGTCGCAGAGCGCATTGCAATGCCTTGTTGCTCCAGGGATGTCAACCCACCCTTCTGGAGGAATTTCAGCGTCTCAACTTAGGTTTGGTTGAGCGTGGTTCCCTCGCTGCCTTGGTTGTGCAACCAACCTTGGTAGATCGGATTAAGGTCGCCAAAGAATCGGATCTTTGGAATAAGCCGCATCAAGGAAAATGTCAAGAACGGAACAGCCAAGTGCTTCTCTGAGGATGAGCATGGTGTTGTAAGGTTCGGGCAGCGCCTTGTGGTTCCAAAGGACATGGAACTGCGGGATTTGATTCTCCGCGAGGCCCATGATTCGCCTTTGTCTATCCATCCCGGGGCCACAAAGATGTATCAAGATCTCCGTCAGAGATTTTGGTGGACCCGAATGAAGAGGGAGATTGCGGTTCGTTGTCGAGTGCGACGTGTGTCGTCGTGTCAAGGCCGAGCATCGGCGTCGGCGAAGTTTGCTTCACCTTTGCCTATTCCGAATGGAAGTGGATTCGATCGGGATGGACTTTATCACCGGTCCGCCCACGTCACAAAGGGGAATGATGCTATCCGGTAATTATCGATCGATTAACCAAAGTGGCACATTTTCTTCCAACAAGACCAAGCTTCGTGCGATCGCCTAGCCGAGCTCTACGTCTCGTGGATTGTAAGCTTGCATGGTGTGCCAAAGACGATCATTTCGATCGTGGTTCACTATTTACCTCCGGTTTTGGCATGGTCTGCAGAAGCTATGGGCACTCGTCTTTCTTTCGATTCGACAGATATCATCCTCAAACCGATGGCGGACCGAAAGAGTCAACCAAGTGTTGGAAGACATGCTCGTGCTTGTGTTCTCTCCTATGGAAAGAATTGGGAGAAATGCTTGCCATTTGCCGAAGTTTTCCTACAACAACGACTTTTCGAGCCGCCTCTCGGCATGTCACCCTTCGAGGCCTTATACGGGAGAAAGTGCGAACCCCGTTGAATTGGTCGGAGACAGGCGAAGACCTTTCTTTGGCCCGACTCGATCGATGAGGCCGAGAGTCAAGTCCACTTATTCGTGATCGCTTGTGCACGCTCAATCCGAGCAAAAGAGCTATGCGGATCGCCGTCGTCGTGAATTGAGCTTTGAGCCCAATGATTTTGTTTATCTCAAAGTCTCTCCTTTGAAGGGCCATCGGCGCTTTGCGTCAAGGGCAAGTTAGCTCCTCGATATGTCTGGTCCTTACCGTGTTATCGAGAAGAAAGGAGCTGTTGCCTATAAGTTGGAATTGCCATCTGCACTTGAAGGGGTACATGATGTTTTCCATGTGTCCCAACTAAAGAAGTGTCTCCGTGTCCAACTGAGGAAGCTCCGTTGGAAACTCTTGATGTTCAGGAAGATTTGACCTACAAGGAGCACCCTGTTCGCATCCTTGAAGAGGCTGAACGAAGGACGAGGAATCGTGCCATCAAGTTCCTTAAAGTTCAGTGGTCAAATCATTCCGAGGATGAGGCTACTTGGGAAAGGGAAGATCGCCTCCGCAAGGCACTATCCATCTTTCTTTCTCGAGTGAGCCAAATCTCGGGACGAGATTTTTGTAAGGGGGGGAGGTTTTGTAACATCCCAAAATGGGTTTATGTTTCAAATGTAATAAAAATGAGGATAAATTAAAACTTTTGCTACCTCATGTATTGTTACAGTGTTTGAAACCTCTTTCTTTAATTGGTGGAATTCAAACTCTAAATTTCCCCAATTAAACTCAAGTCATAAACCTCCTCCATGAAAATCTTGTGCCCAATCTCTGGAAATAATTTTCTTTGGGTCTAGGGTTGATGTTTAACACCTCTAAATTATCTCATGATTTTTAGAAATTATTTGATAATTTTTGAGGCAAGTCAAACCGTCAAACCCCATTTTTCTCTCTTCTGGATTTCTGTAGAATAATTCAGGTGCATGAAAATCTCTGAAATTTTTATGGAAAGCTCCTCCTGCAATGAAAGCTCCAGTTAAAATTTCATAAATTTTGGAGTTTGTTTGCTACCTCAAATAATTCCTCAAAAATCAGATGTCTAAAAATAATTCAAAATCGGTTTTCTTGTTCCTTGGGCTCAAACCACACTCGGGTTCGAGCCGCTTGTCGACCGGATCCACTTAATCGCACCGGGCTCGGCCGCCTCGGCGCTTTCTTTTCGACCGTTAGATCTCGATCGTGCGGCTCGCTCTCGATTGATCGCTCGGGTTGGATTTCGAGGGCCGAGCGATTGAAATCCGATCCGATCCGACGGCCGTCGTTAAATCGTCTTCCCCCGAGCTCGTTCGGTAGAGTCAATCAGTCGGTGGCGATTGCGTTCGTTGTCGGTGCACGGTCGCGTCTCCTTTCGCCAATGACTCTTCCGCATTTAATGCTCCGTCCGGCCGCCTCCGAGTCGCCGTTCTCTTCGAGTGGACTTGCTCCCATCGCTTTGCCGCGTCCGGTAGGGAGCCTCACCGTTTTGTTGCCGTTGTGCTCCTCTTGCTCCTCCACCTATAAGACTCTACCCGAGGCTTCCTTAGCATCCTTTGAACACCCTTGAGCTTGAAGACCTTTGTTAGTGCACCGAGTGAACTCCTTCGTGAATTTTCTCTCGGCGCCATTGTTGGAGCTCAGGCCTCTTCTGAAAGCGGTGTTCGGGCATTCTTTCTCAAGCCTTTGCTTCCTCGGTTGCTTGGCATCTCGTGGAGTATTAACCTCTCATTAATTTGGCTTTTGACAGAGAGGGCGGCTCAATTTGGACTTCCCCTTTTCTACCGAAATCGCTATTCTTCTTCGCCCGAGCTGCCTCGACTCTTCTCGGTGCATCCTTTGCGCCCAGGTAACCCTCTTTAGTCCCTAGTGGCTCGGCACCACTCCGTGGACCGCAATGAGCGGTTGCATTTTTCGTTTTGGTCATTTTGCTCACTTTGTTCTCTCGGCTGCCGGCATTTCCGCGACCACCGCAGCCTAACGCCGTACCATTGGGTGCGCAAGAGTGTTAAGGACTCGTTTTAGGTGTTTGCTCGCACCGCCATGCGGCGAGCCGCCGTGGCGGCGAGCCGTTCTCCTCCGACATTTTTGCCGGACGAAAACAGGACGTTGGTTTGAACGTGCGTCATTTTGAACCGTCGATCTTTAGATCTACGGCCCACGTTCGCGTGGAAAATTTTGAATTCGCGCGTCTCGATCAGGGACCGTTGGATCTAAGATCAATGGTCCCGTCGAGATCCGCTCGAGCGCTGGATCCCAGATCCACGGCTCGGCGTCGCTGCGTGAACGTTCGGACCGCCGAACGCCCCATCCACGCGGGACCGTTGGATCCGATCCAACGGCGGACGACCAGATGTCGGATCGCCGCGCTTTCCGACCAAAGTGGTCGTGGACCGTTGGATCCGATCCAGCGGTTAACGACATGTGGTTTCAGCGGCACATTGCTGGCGTTAGCTGAGGGCGCGGACCGTCGATTCGCGATCAACGCTCCTCGTTCGCCACGTCATTTCTAAATTCGATTTTCCGAAGAGGTTTATTTATCAACCAAAATGTGATAACTTGTAAAATGCATAACTAATTCATTTCAAATCATTTTCGTTGATTCAAATTTTGTTGGTTATGTTTTTAACTCAACTTTAAGTTAAAAATGTTTCCAACCTCAGTATAGCTCCAGAAAATTTTGCTAATGAATAGTAGCATTTTGATTTATAAAAGTCGAGCAAAATTGTTTTGGTCATATCTTTGGCATTAAGAATCCAAATCAATTGGTTCTTGTTGCTAAATTCATTATAAATCAAGACCTTGCTACTGTAAAATTTTAGAATTTTTGGAGGAGTTTACTGTTGGGTCTTTGTATTTTATTCGTTCTTATCGATTGCTTTTGCTTTCTCGTTAGGATCCAAGAGCACATTCATAATATTGTTGATCCTCAAGAACACCTTGACCCACAACAAGCGTGCAAGATATTTGATCATAAATGACCCATTACTTTCAAAGTCTAATATCTTGTTTACAAATTATATGTATGCATTGCTTTTGTGTCCAATTATTTTTGCCCTGCTTAGAGGTAGCTATTCCTAATGCATTGTTGCCATGAAAATGTTATCCCCGCCACAACCATAAGTTATTATCATCATTTGGTGAATTAGAGCCCGTGATTTAATTATGCCCTTTACTTGTCTTTGCGATATCATGCTTAGAAATGCTTAGCTACCGGTAGAATTGGGCGATTATCGACTTAGTCGATGACCTTGATCACACAAATCATTTTGTTTATTTTGGTTCAGCACCTTATGCTTTAGTTTTGTAAAACCAAAATGAAACAAAATGATTTGACTTGGGCACAATGGCATGTTGGTGTGATTGTTGGGTGTGACAAGGAAAGGTGCCTGTGTCCCTAAGGACCGAAAATGTTGCTTGCGCCATTGATCCAAGTACTTTTGCGTACTAACCACATGAGGGTTATATGGGACCCCTCTTGACGTAGTACTTTGGCGTGTGTTATCTCCGAGTCGCAGGAGGGGGTTGTGTGTGTTGTGTGAAACATGATATGTGTTCTCTGTGTTTTTGTGTTGGGTGTGCGGTGGTGGAGATTCCGGGTAGGCTCTCCACCTCGAGGAGCATTGTAGTTGTCCAAGGCTTTACCTGCGACGGGTAGTTGACCGAGGCTTTACAATGACTCCGACACAACGTATGGGTTTCTATCCATACGGGCGGCTCGTAGTTAATACACAATATTGGAAATGTCTCGTAGGACTTAGCTGTGCCGGCATACCTAAGGAAGTGTGCTTAATAGCTTGGCAAAAAGGCGGTCTGACATGTGGGTAAGTTGGTACACCTGCGCAGGATAAAACTATTCAATAGCCTCGCCCTAGGTTATGGACACGCTTGGGGATTTCCCAAGATCTAGACTTCAACAACTGCTTTTGTTTTAAAATTAAAACTTGATATGGTTGGCATGAATGGGTAATTCATGCTATTGTGGTGACTAATGGTTTAGTCACTTCCAGAATGCTTTTCTTGTTGTTGATACTTGATTACTACTGCTTTTATCAAATAAAATCAGATTGCAAAATTGCTTTCAATCTATTACATTATTGCAAATAAAACTTGCTTTATGCTTAAAAATTTGAGTCCTAACCTGCTCCACTTAAATAAGCTTGCATGTAGTTATTGCATAGATCTGTTATCATTCTTATATATCTTAAGTAGTACATTCAAAGTACTCACCCGCTTTTGTTTGAAATGCTTTTGTTTGCAGAGGAAGAAGGTGAGCCCCAAGGGCCTCACTTTTGTGAGTTGTGCTTTGTGGATTCGACGACTAGCTTTGGCGGTCCTGGTCGGTTGCCTTGTGGGTTAAAGGCACACTGATTGGCTCTTTTGTTGTAGCCATCTTATGGCACTTTTGCTTCCGCTGTTTAATTATTGTTGTCTCTTTTATTGTTGGCCAGTTGGCCCCTCTTTTGTAATGACTATCCTTTATTAATGTTATCTTCTGGTTTGTTGTTTATGTTTCGGTTCTATGTGGATGAATGGAATTGATGCATGAACTTTGTAAAGAGGTGTGTATACTGCACGCTGGGAAGTATACATGTCTCGAGTCTCGGATTATCTGATTTGTGATGCTAGGACCAAGTGGATGGTTAAGCATTACAAGCCGGATAAACCGGGGTCTCACAGTTCCGTACTTACAATGGCGGAAGTTCCGATTATCGGACCGTCCGCACTTACATGGCGGAAGTTCCGATTATCGGACCGTCCGCACTCCCAGGTTGGAAGATACGATTCTCGTCAACGCAGAACACTCTTGTCAGTATTATCGGAAGATCCGCGTTCCCAGGAGCAGAAGTTCCGATTATCGACCCACCAGAACACAAACGTCAGGATAATCGGAAGTTCCGTTTTACCGTATGGAAGTTCGATTATCTAACTTCCGCATTCCAAAACCGGAAGTTCCGCACAGTACAGAAACATACCAGCAGCAGCGCAAACGCGAAGAATCCAATCACAAACTATTCAACAGCGCGTCAAATACTCATCACCAGAAAGGGGACCCTACTCACATGGTCTCTCAATCTCCCCCTTGATGAGTATATTGACAAACACGAAAAAGCATATAGAAGAGTTTGTGATAAAGACCAAACATGGTCTAATCTAGGAGACAAGAAGGCTCAAGACCATGTTTGTCAAAAGAGAACGATTGAAGCTTGAAATGAAAGAGCAAATTTTTCTGCAAAGCTCCAGAGGACTTTTTCTCTCCAAAACTAACTTCTCCCCCTTTTGGCAATAAACACATCAAGAAGTGTTAAAGGAAGGAAATGACTATATGATATTCATTTTAAGCATTAGGAGCCATGAAGATTATCCAAAATGACTATTAGAGAATTACACCAAGCCATAACACATAAGAATGCTATCAAGATCATGACAATTGATGTATAGAAAAGCTAAGACAGAAAATCCATAATCTGAGAATTGGTCCAATTCTTTAGCATGTCAAATAAACCAACATTATAGTCTAGTTAAAGGTATCCAAGGATGATACAAGCCATGTCAAATACTCTAAGTGGAACCAAGAAGAAAAATATTGAATAGATTAGAGTGCTACCAGTTTTAAGAACGACTCAATTGAACAAGTACTTGGTCTGTTCGAAGATAAGCAATTTTAGCACATTTTTTTTGGAAACAAAATTATGGCTTTATCTTAGTGAAGCAAGTCCTGGACTAGGTGCCATCCACAACTGCCTCCTAAGCTTCAACCATTTTTCAAATCTTAACCGTGTGCTAGATCCCAAGCCTTATGCGACCACTCCAAGCAACAGACTTAAGGAAGTGATCTTAGGTCATCCAAGGCTCCCCCTGAGTTCATGCCTAGTGCAATGGCAAGCAGTCTCATGAGAAAGAGTTGGGGAGATCAGTTTTTTCGCACAAAAGAGATCATTTTTGCTTTTGAAGTTTTTAGACCAACGATTAAAGATAAGTCATATTTCTTAACGAACTGACATAGCTCACTCTAAAGACCAATAGAGATTCAAGATTCAACTCAGCCTACTTGACATGGCGAGAATCATAAAAGGATAACTTCAACAGACTAGTCTCAAGAGCTATCATGACAAGATTTTAATTCAAGTTGAGCATTTTTTAATCACCTTATCATGGCAAAGACTAGACTACACATAAAAAGTCATGATAAGTCTAGCAGTTTAGCATAAATCATGGCAAGATGTAAAACAGTGAAAACAGTTCATAAGGGATAATAAACTAGGCTCCATGTAATTATATTACAATGCAAGATGAAATACAGGAAAAACCAGATTCCCTTCAGAATGAGATGCACTTGTTAATTCAGGTTGAGTTATGACAAATTTAAGAACTTGAAGAACCAAGATGAACTCCCCCTGAACCAACGGAACAAAATCGAGAAACTGATAAGAGAAACAGAAAAGGCAGTCCTTAGAGCATAGATAAGATATAGAGAGTACTATAGCTCAGACTGATTCTTATCTACCCCATATGATTCCAGGACTATCAGCTGATCAACTAACACACTAAGGAGCAAACACTATCCATGTCTACCCAAGGGTGGCCCGACCCTCGCTAGAACTTATAAGAAGTGAGTAAGCTCTACTTAGAGAGAGGAGAAACAGCTAATAAGCAGCATCCTAGAAGCACAAGATAAGAATTAGCAGACAAAGCAACTTGGCAAGAGAACCACTCTAACCTATGCTGGAAGGACTTAGACCCAAAGCACTTAAATGAAATGCAACCAGAAAGGAGAAATAGCATAATTAAAATATAATACAATAGTAAAACACAAGCTCCCCCTCACAACAGTCCATAAGAACAAACCACCCCAAGCTCTCCCTGAGAGCCAAAACCGAGTCAGCCCAAAGGCTTGGTGAAGATATCGATAACGGGTGTTCACTCTCCACAAACCGGAGCACAATGTCACCCTTCTCTACATAGTCTCAAGAAAGTGATATCGATATCAATATGCTTGGTCCGAGAATGTTGCCTTTGGGTTCTTGGCAATGCAAATTGCGGGCGTGTTATCACAAAAGAGTGGAACACGGTCGATTACTAACCCAAAGTCCCGCAAGGTCGAGACCATCCAAGCACTTGGCTACAAAGAATCGGCTGCGCAACGTGCTCGGCCTCTGCGATGGACTGTAACACCGCATCGCTTCCTTGAAGACCAGAGACAAGAGAAGTGCCAATGAATTGGCAAGTGCTAGAGGTGCTCTTCCTATCTATCCTACAACCAATAAATCTGATCGGAGAAGGCTCTAAGAGATAGACAAGAGGAGAAAGAGTACCGATACCATAGTCAATGGTAGCTCGAAGGTACCGAAGATGCGCTTCATCACTTTGGCGGTGAGATACGCGAGGAGAAGCCTGAAACCGAGCGCAAAGACACACAGAGAAATGTATGTCTGGTCTCGAGGCTATGAGGTACAAGAGAGAGCCTATCATGCTTCTGAACTCCTTCTGATCAACTGGCTCGCCGTCTTCATACAGGTCAAGTGAGGTTTGTAGAAGCCATTGAGTTGATATCGCTTGCCATCACTCATGTCAAAGCGTCTCAGGAGATCACGAGTGTACTTGCCTTGGTGCAGAAAAGTACCCTCCCGAGTCTGTTTGATTTGGAAGCCAAGGAAGAAACTCAACTCGCCCATCATGCTCATCTCAAATTCTGAACTCATGACATCCGAAAACTGAGAAACAAGAGCATGCGAGGAGCCGCCAAAGATAATGTCATCCACATAAATCTGGACGAGCAGAAGATCAGTGCCAAGACGGCGGATGAACAAGGTCTTATCAATTTTACCCATTTTAAAATTATGACTCAACAGATAGGACTTAAGCCTTTCATACCAGGCTCGAGGAGCTTGCTTAAGTCCATAAAGAGCTTTTGAAAGCTTGAAGACATGATTAGGGTACTTGGGGTTTTCGAAATCTGGGGGCTGTCTGACATAGACTTCTTCCTCAATAAGTCCATTGAGAAAGGCACTCTTGACGTCCATCTGGTAAAGCTTAAAGCTCTTAGAAGCTGCAAAGGCAAGCAAGATCCTAATAGCTTCAAGTCTGGCTATAGGGGCAAAAGTCTCCTCAAAATCGAGACCCTCAACCTGGGAGTAACCCTGAGCTACCAGTCTAGTCTTGTCTCGAATGACTACCCCATTTTCGCTTTGCTTGTTCTTGAATACCCACTTAGTCCCAATGATATTGTGACCTCGAGGGGGCTCAACAAGCGTCCAGACCTTGTTCCTTTCAAAGTTTTCCAATTCCTCATGCATGGCATTAACCCATGACTCATCAGAAAGAGCATGACAAACGTCTTTAGGCTCAAACGAGGCAACAAAGGAAGAATGGAAACAGAAGAGAGACATGCCAGTTTTTGAACGAGTGACTCGCTCAAAAAGATCTCCAATGATCTGCTCTGAAGGATGGTCCTTTTGAATGTGTCTAGGAGGTCCAGGGTGAGAAGAAGAAGTGGCCTCTATCTCATGAGCAGATGAGATAGGGACAGAGCCACTAACTTCAGAAGAAGCAGAAGGCAAGGGTTGGTCTCCTCGAGGTGCGGTGGAAGAAGGCACCTCAGGAGTAGGAGAAAGAACTGGATCAGGTAGACAACCCTCATCTCCGTCCTCCTCATCGTCCACAAAGATGGACTCAGACTGCTCTAGAGAACCTGAGATATCAGGCCTAGTCCCCGGACTGGCCTCATCGAAGGTCACCTCCTGAGTTTCTACCATTTTGCTAGACTCAGCCTGGACTCTATAGGCACGAGAAGAAGTCGAGTAACCCAGAAAGATCCCATCACAAGATCATGATTCGAACTTATCTAGGTTCCCAGACTTCAGAATAAAATACTTGCAACCAAACACACGAAAATGAGAGACACTAGGCTTTCGCCCATATCTCAACTCATAAGAAGTGCGATGCAAGAGTGCCCTAAGAAAAACTCTGTTTGAAACATGGCATGTAGTGGCAATAGCCTCAGCCCAAAACTTCCTAGGTGTAGAATATTCATTCAGCATCGTCCTGGCCATCTCGACCAAGGTACGGTTCTTCCTTTCCACAACGCCATTCTGCTGAGGGACGTGCGGAGAGGAGAACTGGTGCTCTACACCTGTCTCACCACAGAAACTCTCAAAGTAGGAATTCTTGAACTCGGTGCCATTATCACTACGAATTGCTCGTAATGCACCTGGGAACTCAACAGAAAGCCTACTAAAAAGACCACGAAAATGTGTAAACGTCTCATCCTTCGAGGCTAAGAAAAACACACAAGAGTACCTCGAGAAGTCATCGACCACGACAAGAACATACCACTTCCTCCTGCCGATCAGACTCAGCCGGGACAATCAGATCCATATGGGCGGCTTGTCACGTGCATCGATCATTATTATTATGGCGGAGAGTGAGAAGCGGCAACCATCTTGCCGTGTCTTAGGCATGGAGAGCAAACTAGATCCTTGACCATCTTGAGTTTGGCAAACCACGAATGAGATCGTGGCGCTAACTCGGATCAAATGATCAAATCCTATATGACCAAGTCTCCTATGCGGAAGGTCAAATCACGGGATTCGAAGCAATTAAACAGAAGAGGATCACCGAAGACTCGGAAAAATCAGCACGAAAGATCCCCATAACGAAATCCCATAAACCGGACTACCCAAGAATAAAAATTTTGCAATTGTTTTTCTTAAAACTCACCTCGAAATCATCATCGGTGACTGAGAGACTGGCGCGATTATCTTCAGTAGCTTACTTACTAGGGCAACATCTTTGAACAAATGAATCATTAATGCATACATGTACCTTTAGCAATGACGCGCCCAAACGAAGCATCTCCAAAAGTGATCGTCTCATCACCTGGAGGACGGGCTAGGGAAGAAAACCAACGAGAATCTCCGATCATATGGCGAGAACAACCAGAGTCTACAAGCCAAACCTTTCCCTTCCTTGCCCGGCGAACCTGAGTCAAGCAGTAAAGTCTCGATCTTGGGGTGAATCAACGGTGATTTTGGCACCCAATCTTGAGTAACACGTCGAATGATGAAGTAGTCAAGCAAGACTGACCTCTATCTACCCTACGCTCTCTGTCACTCCACGAACCAGAAGGTCTGTGTGCAGACCTGAAGCTGTTGCTGAATCCGACTGCTATGGAATAGCGAGTGAATCCGCAACATCTTGATCTTCTTGCGAGTAGCCATGTCGAAGGGAAACCAAGATCTACCCTCAAAGCGGCGAAGTCACGACCAAAGGGAGCATGAGGACGAAAATCAGAAAACTCAAAAAAACCAAGTCCTCGATGCTGCCCTAAATCATCAGCTGTAGCAAACCTAGACCTCATGTTAGTCTTAAGTGCACTCATGGTCTGGGGCTGACCCCGAATGCGCCTAAAGGACTCAACACGATCTCTATGCGCGATCTTGGCACGCCTGAAGCAATGATCAAACAAGTGTCCATCCTTCTGACAGAAGGTGCAATGATACTTCGCCTTCTGAGAGGCCGAAGCTGCAGGTGGAATCACCTTGCTGTCAGAGATCCTTTGAACAAAACCCGCTGATTTAAAATTGACTTTCTCAGTCCTGGGCTTAGTTTTGATCACACCTGGTGCTATGGTTTTGAGCACGATAAGTGGATGCTTCCTCATATCCTCATGAAAATCATATCCTAGACCCTGATTAAATTTGTAAATCTTAGATTGGTCTAGAATGAGGTTGAGCTTCTTCTTGCCTCCTACAAACCTCTCGAGAGTGTTCATAAGATACTGACACTCCCGAAAGAGAGAGGTGCAAGAAGAGCAGGGGAAGAAAGAACAAACAGAGGATAAGGGAGCGGAAGAAGAACCAACAATAGAGGAAAGATTGGCTTGTGCATGCACAAACCGAGACTACTGAACAAGTCCTACTACTAGCCAGTTGGTTTACGTCGCTAGGCGTCTCTACCAAATCCTCATGATTCTTCCCAGCACACACATTACAAGCAGATGGTTGCTTCTCTAGAAGGTCCTTAGTTAGCTTCACACATTTTTCATTCAGAACAATCAATTCATATTTGAGTTTTTCACAGTTACTGCATGGTGAGCTAACAGGGTCCTTAGAAGTAAATTTGGCCAATTTGTTATTGTTATCAACTAATTCTTGAAACTGTTTGGAGACAGATTCAAGTTCAGCAGTAAGTTTGGGACAGTTCACACATGAAGCAATAAGCTCAAGGAAGAAAGCTTGTAGTTCAATGATTTTATGGTCTGCCCGTTTTAGGTTCATCTTTAGATTATTACAGCTTTCACAAATCTCGGGCAGATCAAGCAACATAGTATAAAGACCTTTAAATGCATTGTCCTTATCCTCACATGAGGTGCAAGAAGTAGTTTCTACACTAGTCGATGAACTAGGTGCTACCCTACTCATTTCTAGTTCAGTAAGCATACTGGCATTCTCCACCTTAAGCTTATCAAGCTCAGAAGTCAGACTATCATGCGAGGTCCTTAGTTTCTCCATGTCACCAATCAAACCACAGCATGTATCACAATCATCACGGGAGGAAGCAGATCTAAGTGAAGTAAGCTCCCGTGATTGTCTATCTACTTCCTTCTCAAGATCACCAACCCTAGCTCTAGATCTAGCATAAAACTTTCCTAGCTTAAGAAATGCATCATTAAGCTGGTCGTAGGAGGGACCTACCTCATCGGAGTCGCTGTAGAGCTCGCTGTCGCTGACGTCGGTCCCGTTGGCCATGAAGCACATGCCGATGAAGTCGTCACCGTCCTTGTGATCTTGATCATCCTTGCCCTCGTCGTCGCTCCATCCCTCCACGTCGCTGAAGTTGAGGTCGTCGAAGGCGGTGAGGACGCGATGAAAGAGCTTCTTGGCCTTCCCAAAGTTGCGGAACTTCTTCTTGTCTTGAGCAGGTGCTGAGGGCTTCATGTTGCGGTTCTTGTCGATGTAGTCATTCTTGCTCGGACCGCCGTAGTCACCTTTGCCCTTCCCGGCTTAGGCGGTTGCTCGGATGTGGTTGGGGCCACCACACTCGAAACAAATCACGGGTCCTCCTCTTCTTCCATCCCTCCTTCTCTTGAAAGCATGGGAAAACTTCCGAGCTAGGAGGGCTAGTTGCTCATCGACAAGTCGCTCTAGCGATCATCGGTTATGTCACGAGAAGCGACCAGAGAGAAAAGCATAAAGCGAATCGGAAGAAGATCCGAAGTGGGATCGGTGACTAAGGCCATCGATTGTGACTTGACCTTGAGAGACTATGTCAATCTCGTGAGTCTTGGTAGCGAGTAGAGTGCGTCAAGAGTCAAGGTCGAGAGGTCCGTGGTATCCTTGATGGTAGTCACTTTCATCTCCCAAGCGCGCAAGTCAAGAGCTGCGAGTATCGGCGAGCATTGTCCGAAGTCGGGGTATGTAAGACCGACCGCTCGGAGGTTACTCAAGATCTTGTGAAAGCAGCGCAAAGCACTCATCAAGGATTCGCCAATGAGCATTTTAAACTTGTTGTACTCTCGCTTGAACTGGTCTGTCGAACCGCTTGATCTGGTGGTACCCTCATGGTAGCGTCGAGGTCACCCGGATGTCAGCCGACGTCGGATGAGAGATGCGATCAAACTCGCCGGCTCAAACCTTGGATTATAATGTTCCTTGCCTTTGCATTGGCCTCAACATCGGGCATGTTTCCCATATTGATGTTTTCATCGGCAGTGCAATGAATCGACCTTCACCTTCCGCGGATGGCATGCCCCGAGCACGGATGTATGTTTCCATTCGGCTCTTCCGAAAGGGTAATCCGGGCCATCAAAGGCGGGAGGCTTGGTGGAATACTTGTCCGTTGCCATGGCTCACGAGGCCGGTTAAAGATCTATCGAAAAGAGCTAGCAAGCTCGATACCAATTGAAGGACCGAAATGGCAACAGAGGGGGGGGTGAATGGTGCCTTAAAAATTAAGATCCTCCCCTCTCAAGTGTCCACACAGCAATCCAAAAAACTTATGATAAGCAAGAGACGTGAAGTGAATCAAATCCAAAAGAGTTAAACAAAAATGGGTCATTACATTGATATCGAAGTCAGATTCTACCTTCATGATAGTTCCGCACTGTGGTAGTTCCGTTCTTTTGTGCGGAAGTTCCGCAAGCGGTAGTTCCGCCTTGTACAAATCGGAAGTTCCGATTGTCCTGACCAAAGAACAGTACGCTCGGGGTTTTGCCAAAAATCCAAAATACTAACTCGTTGATGCTCTTCTCAGGTCAAGTCTCACAGGACATCATCCTAAACAACATCTTGACCCCATGGAGAAGAATCGCAGACAAAGATCCATTAATCAAAGCAAAATCGGATTTCTTGAATATTTGGTAAGAAAGACCAAAAACCACAATTAGCAAGATTCTTAGATTCTTGGCTCATGAAACTTTAAGGATATATTAGCAATATCAATAAGACTCTAGATATCAAGTTTCATGCCATCTCATAAGAGAAATCAAAAATTTCACCAAAACCCTAGATATTCAACATGAACAAAGAGAACGAAAGAGGCATAAACAAAGAACCAAAACATCAGAATTTCATTGATCGAAGTAAAGGATTACAGAGGTAAACAAAGAGGAATGATTACAAGAAGTTCAGTTCATCCTCTCAATCTCAACAACTAAAGCTATAAAGCAAAACAACCTCTTCAAAGGCTCTTTAGCTAAAGCTAACCCTAATTTTCTCTCTCAAAAAGTCCAACCAAACAACCAGGGGTTCACCTCTATTTATAGCCCTTGGCTAACGGGTCTCCAACCCGTTATGCCTAGCTAAACCCTAACGAGCCCGCTTCCACTTGTGCCGCTGCGAAATTACCTTTCGCCCCTCGCACACCTTCAGAAGCTCCGCATTCCTTGTTGTTCACGACTACTTAACCGCCTCGAGTGCACGCCGTCTTGACACATCTTTACCGTTCTGACCTTAACGCCGCCTGCGTCTAGTCCGGTCTCCACGTGTCTCGCCATGACTCCACCTCGATGCCCTGCAACCAGCACAGACAAGAAACACATCACATAACATTGCTCAAGATAATAGAATCATCATTTGCTCTTAACTCAAATTGATTCACAACTCAAAAACAAAACTATGCCCTCTACGCGATTACGTGCACAATCGGAAGTTCGCACTTACAATGGCGGAAGTTACGATTATCGACCGTCCGCTTACATGGCGGAAGTTCCGTGCTCGGACCGTCCGCACTCCCAGGTTGGAAGATCCGATTCTCGTCAACGCAGAACACTCTTGTCAGTATTATCAGAAGATCCGCGTTCCCAGGAGCGGAAGTTCCGATTATTGACCCACCAGAACACAAACGTCAGGATAATCAGAAGTTCCATTTTACCAGGGCGGAAGTTCTGATTATCGGAACTTCCGCATTCCAAAACCGGAAGTTCCGCGCGATCTGAAACATACCGGCGATGGCGCCGTCGAAGAATCCAATCACAAACTATTCCACAGCGCGTCAAATACTCATCACCTGAATGGGTACCCTACTCACATGGTCTCTCATTCTTCAATTTCGATTTGTCCTTAACGAGGCATCTGAGGGACGTCTTCCCGTGAGACGCCTCAGGGACCGATATGGTGACACGCTTTTCTTGTCCCTTCGCCGTCTAAAGCTTTGGTTGAGACGGACTCATCGAGGGTCCTATTCGAGAGGCAGCGTCCTGTCGATATCGCGTCACTAATGGGTCCAGTGCGATGTCCTTCTTGGGCCACTGGAAAAAAGTGTGTGTGGCATCCCCTAGTGTTCTGATTTCTTCGTTCGGGGGAATCTCCAGCGGGACGGCTATGAAATTATCATGTACCATGTCCACCTGCACCCTGGCGTAACCCTGCGCCAGCTGGGCACCGTGCTGCACTGCCCCTTCCTGGTATGGATACACCATACCCCGCCCCAGCCTCAATAGGAATCGACCCAACGATCCTCACTTGGAGCTTGCAGGGCGTCGGCTCCTACAAAATGGTACACAATTAGCTAAGGCGTCCTATAGGTCTATCTTTGGAGCATTCCAGAGATGTACATTACCTCGATATCGTCGATCGGTAATTGCACGTCATCATGTCCAGAATTATATGTGGACGCGACGCTACTCCGATCTCGAGGAGGACTTGCTCCCAAATTAACAGGGGCGGTTTGCGCCTGCATGAGTTGATTTACTTGCTTCTGCAAGTTTGTTATTTGTTCTTGAAATTTTCCAATAATCACATGTTGCAACCGAGCGTCGTGCTGGTCCTTGGATCTCTTCCTACTCCTATATGTGTCGGAGTTGTGTCGGAATCCATCCCTCCAAGGTACGTAAACCCCAACGCCTCGCGTGTGACCCGGGTGCTCCTTGTTTCCCAGGGCCGTAGATAGTACATCCTTCTCCATGTCTACTTCGAAGGAATCTTGGGAAGATGTGGAAGTTAATGCTTCTTGCAAAAGGACATCATGTTATTGTAGACACCATCAAGTTATGGAGTTATTAACAATTAAGTGGTTCGATAAATTTACCAGGCGTTGAGACACTGCCTCATCTGCCGGGTTTGTGAAAGAGATGCTGCCCAAAGACGTGGCTGATGCCCTCGCTCTTAACCAGGCTCTAGCGCGCTCGTCTGAGATCTCAGCAAACGGTCGGGCAGCGGTCTCGTCCTCCGCCGACCACTGCATGGCTTTACCCGCGTACCCAGCGGTGCCGAGTCTGTGGGGGTGAGTGTTTTGTGCCTGGATAGCTCTGTGCACCGAACTTTGCTCCTAAAATTCGGCCGTCATCTTCATCTGCACGAAGGCGTCCCATGTATCCTGCGACAAGAAATGATACGTCGTGAAGGGCGTCCGACCCTTGTTCACGTACTATGTGACAAGCAGGATCTTGAAGGTCCTCCACGCGTGGCACATCGCGAGCAGCGCGTGCCATCGCACACGTGCTTGGTCTGCTTCAGGGAAAGTGAATGAGGCAGAAAGTTCAGTCCACAACTGGTCTCTCTGTACATCCGTCAGAGACTTCCAGGTTGGGGTGGTGATGAGGACCCGTTCCTTGCAAGTACCCATAAGCGGTCCGGAATCTCGCAGCTGCTTTCTTGGGACTCAGTGGGATCCCGACGTCACTGACCTCCATGATCGTCATGCGGCCCGAGGGCAATTTGGAGATTCCACTGCCATCTCACCTACGTACCACCTTGATCGGAATCTGAGACACATTTAGCGGCGTCGTGGCCATGGTGAAGACGGTGCCTCTGCCATCTCGCTTACTTGCTATCTATATAAGTTACGTACGCAATGATTACATAATCAAATAGAAGTTACCCATTGAACCTAAATATATGATACGTAGTAAATAAAATATATGAAATTGCAAAAAAAAAAAACTACAAAGGAGAAGGAAATATTGCAAACAAACAAACACACATACAGGGATGTAACGACACGATACATTCTTTACCTCTCATCTTATGTGTTATTTACAGTTTCTGAACAAATATAGCAAACGGATGGAGTAAACAAAAATAGATTTTATTATGAGGTCTACACTTATAAAGAATGGGTAGCAAAGCAATGACAAAATCAGGAAGAAGTACCGGGGCCATATATTAGTGAGATATTGAGAAGTAAATTATCAAATATATTTATCTATCTCGTAATGATAAATTCTCGAATCCTCCGATTATATTCTCCCTGTCAGATCTAATGGTCAAGGGCTCAAACCATAAAGTAGTTAGTAGTTAGTAGCTAACAGCTTTGCATGCGATGATAGAGTTTTATTATGCTACCGCAAAAAAGCTAAGCAAAGCAAAAAAACAAAACTAGGAAGAGGTCACTCAATAGGATCTTTGGATCGTTGCCGACATACTAACATGGATGGGTGTAGTGGGGTAGTTAGTTGTCGACGTTTTTGACTAGGCAGAGAAGAGAAGTCTGACCGAATGAAATGAGTAGCATCGCAAATACATGCACACATGTATTCGGGTATATGTAACTGTAATGTTTCATCTCTCAAAGTACATGAATCAGGACAACACAGGGACAGAGTACAGTACTGCTCCATTTAATGTATGCAAAATGCCCCACAATTATACACTAGTATTAACTTAGGGGCTTGGAACAACTCAGCTAAAGGCTGCTTGTACTCAAAACAATAAATGTGACGGCCGCCTCAAGCCATCAAGTTTAAGCATGCGCGTCGACGACAGATCAAGATTTCCGATGGAGTTTGGCCCAGATCAAGTTGGCATGAAAAAAAGGGGGTAGTAATACATCGCCTGTTGATTACCCTGTTCCTGAACCTGAAGGCATGGTATATTGCTGCAGGTACCACTCTTGCTGAAAATAATTTATCAATATTGTTAGTGTACTGTACCATTAGTACTCTGATTCTAAATGTAAGTTGTTTTGGACTATAAAAAATATGGGAAATTTGCATTTTGATTTCCTATAGTAATTCGTGAAATGCTAGTGGAACTCTAAGCAACTCTGTTAGATCGCCTGCTAGTGGAACTTGGGTTCAAAAGACCAATACAAATAGGGACATCGGTCCCCTACTACATGTATGTACACTACATGTAGCAAAGCAAGGAGAGAAGAACCATAGGGTGGCGCCGGATCGGGGGAGGTGGCGTTGGGTGGCGCCGGAACGGGGGAGGCGGCATTGGGTGGCGCCGGAATGGGGGAGGCGGCGTTGGGTAGCGCAGGAACGGGGGAGGCGGCGTTGGGTGGCGCTGGATCGAGGAAGGCGGCGTTGGGCGATTCTGGGAAGAACTAGGGCAACTGTTAAGAACTAGGGCAAGTGCACAACAATTCGAGCGGACCACTTATATAGACTAACATCACGAGCGGTTCTTTAATATAAATGCGCGATTATTTATCACGAGACGGTTCTATTAAATAGCAAATGCAGCGATTACTCACATCACGAACAGTTCTTTAATGGGCAAATGCAGCGATGTTAGGAATTATCACTGACGGTTACATTAAATAACAATGCATGATAACCCTAACATCATAGAAGGTTCTTTAATGGGCGTGCGTGATAACTCTAACATCATAGAGCGGTTCCTTAATGGGCCGCTGCGCGATGTTAGAGTTATCACAGACGGTTACATTAAATAATCGTCTGTGATGTGAGTAATCACAGATGGTTCCATTAAAGAACCGTCTGTGATGTGCACAAATTACCACCAACTAATTGCCGGTCCGACCACCAAGGGTGGCCGGTCCGACCACCCGAGGCAAATTGACCCACACCAAAAATGTGCTTCTCTGGAATAAACGGCGGAACTACCGCACAGAGCATCATTTCAAAAGGAAATCGGTCGGACCGCCCAACACATGGAAGTCTGACCGATTTAGCACCGGTCAGACCGCTAGGCCACAGAAGGAATGCACTTTTAACTTTACAATGACCATTCCACGTTGACATCACATTATAATGGAAGAACAAGTCCATAACACGTGACACATTTCCATGTTAACATCAAATTACAATGCAATACATACTTAATTGAAATATAGTCCTTCATGATGATCGACGCGCATATAGTCTTTGTGCTCGTCGATGTACGGGGACACTTGGGTCATGTGTTGCAAGACTGTGAAATGGGCCTGCGCGTATGTATCTAGATCGGGAGTGATTGCTTTCCTTCCGATGGTCCCGATACCCGCCAGTCTCCCCTCGTGATGAGATAGAGGCACACCTATCGGTTCCACCTGAGCCATGTAGTCGACGCAGAACTCATTGACCTCTTCGGTTGCATAACCTTCGATGATACTGCCCTCCGGCCGAGATCGATTCCGTACGTAGGACTTCAGAATTCCCATGTATCTCTCGAAAGGGTGCATATGATGTAGGAACATAGGGCCGCATATCTTTATCTCTTTCACAAAGTGAACAATGAGATGGACCATGATATCAAAAAATGATGAAGGAAAATACATCTCAAGATGACATAGAATCGCCACCACCTCGGCCTGCAGAGCGTCGAGTCCTTCGGGATCGATGACCTTCTGAGCAATTGAGTTAAAGAAATAACACAGCCTAAAGATTACCACTCGGACCTTGTTCGGCAAGATACTTCTAATTGCAACAGGAAGCATTTGTGTCATCAGCACATGACAATCATGAGACTTCATACCAATTAATTTCAAATCTTTCATAGAAACAAGTTTCTTAATATTGGCGGAGTAACCGGACGGAACTTTCACACCATGCAAGCTTTGACACAATTCATTTCTCTCGTCCTTGGACAAAGTGTAGCAAGCTGGGGGAAGGTACGTTCGTCCTTTATCGGTCTCTTTCGGTGCTAACTCGGTTCTTATGTTCATATCAACCAAGTCACGCCGTGCGTTAACACCGTCTTTTATTTTGCCACTAATGTTCAGTAAGAGACCAATCAAGCTATCATGTACATTCTTCTCCACGTGTAAGACGTCGATGCAGTGGCGAACTTCTAAGTGCTCCCAATAAGGCAAGTTCTAAAAAATTGACCGCTTCTTCCAGATGTTTTTCTGAGGGATCCTTAATTTAAGTCTCTTTCCAAGCACAACATCGATATCCTTAACCATATCATAAACCTCTTTCCCTCTAAAAGCCCTTGGAGCTGAACCGTCCTCCTTATTTCCGTCGAATTGTTTCTCCATCTTGCGGTATGGGTGAATCCTAGGAAGGAACCTAGGGTGACGCATATATACAGTTTTACGCGGGTTGTTCAGCCATACACTCTTGGTACCATGTAAGCAATGCGGACAGGCTTTGGCTCCTTTTGTACTGAACCCCGATAGGTTACCAAAGGGAAGGAAAATCATTGATGGTGCAGAATAACATGG
Source organism: Hsuehochloa calcarea (assembly GCA_036346395.1). NCBI lineage: Eukaryota > Viridiplantae > Streptophyta > Magnoliopsida > Poales > Poaceae > Hsuehochloa > Hsuehochloa calcarea. Next base: position 12,971,542 of record CM070615.1, on the reverse strand, counting down.
CGCGTAAAGTGAAGTTCTCTCGTTTGTACATATCCCATACTTGTACCCCTTCGTTCCAAAGTGTGACAAGATCTTCCAGCTATGGTGCTAGGTGCACATCAATATCGTTCCCAGGCTGCTTCGGGGTTTGGATAAGTAGTGACATCAAAATGTATTTCCGCTTCATACACAGCCAAGGAGGAAGGTTGTACATACATAGATTCACGGGCCAGGTGCTATGTCGGCTGCTCATGTTACCGAAAGGATTCATTCCGTCCGTACTCAACCCTAACATTATGTTCCTCGGTTCCTTTGAACTCTTGAAGCTCGATCGAAGTTTCTCCTTTAGGCGAAATCGGCGGGGTGTCCGAGCTTCCCATCTTTCTTACGCTCCTCCGAGTGCCAACGCATCAATCTTGCCTCCTTTCGATTCGCAAATAAACGCTTCAAACGTGGGATCACAGGCAGATACCACAACATCTTAGCAGGAGGTCCTTGCTTTACCTTAGCATTATTCTTACGCTTGTATCGGGATGCTTTGCACATATGACATACATGCATGTCTGCATACTCTTTACCGTAGAGGATACAATCGTTCGGACATGCATGTATTCTTTCTACTTCTATTCCCAATGGACAAAGAACCTTCTTAGCTTGGTAGGTCGTGCTGGGCAACACGTTTCCCTCCGGAAGGATGTCAGCTAAGAGACCTAACAACGCCGTTAAACTCTTGTCGGACCAACCATTGCTTGCCTTCAATTTCAGCAGTTCAAGCACGGTTGACAACCTTGTGTATTCCAGCTTGCAGCCAGGGAACAAAGGTTTCCCCGAGTCCTCCATTAAGCCCTCGAATTTACAAAACTCTCTCTCACCGTAGTTCCCTTCTACATCGTGTAGCATCTGATCCAGATTGTCATCATGGCGCAATGTGGGAGGAGGCAGCAGAGGTGCCGCAATGGAGGAGGCAGCGGGGTGACAGCTCAAAACAGAATGGAAGGAGGCAGCAGGGTGGCACAACGGGGGAGGAGGCGACAACGGCGGGGTGGTGACGCCTCAAATGGAATGGGCAGGGGGGCCTGTCGAGAGCATCTATTTATAGTGTATAGCAAGCACAGACGGTTCTTGTAAAGAACTGTCTGTGATATGGACGTATCACAAACGGTTCGTATAATGAACCAACACAAACAGTTCTTTATACGAACAGTTTGTGATACTTCACAGACGGTTCGTATAAAGAACCGTTTGTGATACGTCCATATCACAGACGGTTAACGAAGAACCGTCGGTGATAATTTTATCACAGACGGTTCATGCATGAAAGCCATTTCATGCATGGAGGCACTCCGCCACTCCTCGCCGGCGTAGCGCTACCTCCGTCCATCTCTCCGGCCTCCACCACCACCCGGTGGAATTGCCGTTGAGAGAGGAACCTATTTTGTTCGTTTCCGAGCTGAGTTGCCGCACCATTCGCTGGCGGCGAGCTCGCCATGGCGCTCGGCCGTGCGGCTCTACTACTTCTTTCTTTTTCTCTCTAATAGTGGGTCACACTCGTTTGAGTATTAGCTTAACACTAAATGGCAATGGTTAAGTGTAATAAGTGTATGAAAGGTGAGACCAGCCGAAAAGGTTGACAAAAATCTAATTTCAAATATTTTTAGTAAATGTGTCACTGACACGTGGGACTACGTACTATTCTCGATTTTAAGACATGTTTTAAAACCCGAGAGACTAACATGTGGACCCCAGTCGTCATATAATTAAAATAAAAAATAGGTTTAATCATTTAGTAAATAAATAATGAGTCTATGACATGTGAGACCGCATTAGTTTTATAAATAAAAACATAAAAAGGAAAACTATGATTCGCTGATAAGTAAACCCACATGTAAGTTAATAAAATGAGAAAAATGAGAAAATTTGCTTTCATCTCAGAGGAAAATACGTTTTCTCTGTTGGAAAGCATAAACCTCATATAATACGCTTTCGACGTCACCCTTTTAATAATTTCTGGATTTTCAAAACCAAAACAAATTGAATTGTTAATAAATTTTGCATACGAACTCCAAATTAAATGAATCTTTTTTTATAAAATCATGCTATATCTGAATATGCAAAAAAAAATTTGGATTTTTGTTGCTTTTGAAATTATTTTTCTAAATTTAATTTGCTTCTAGCTCTTTTGATTAGATGCCAATTGTTCGAGTGAAATTTACAACGATCCTCCATCCTCTTATTCAGAGCAACTACAGCAAGGCAAGCACCTCCTTTGACCATATTGATCATACTATTTTAGTTATTGTACTTCTTTTCGCAAAATCCATTATGCATACATGTATGTTTGCTTAAAATTGTTATATTTGGGGATAGCGGTAGTTATGGTCTTATTCGATGCATGATCCTCCTTGAAATATTGTTACCCATGCTGTTGTAGCCATTAGGGAATGGTTTAGACAACAAATGATGTCGAATGGGGGTTTTCGAATGCGAATATCGCATAAATGCTTAGTCGGGCTTTAGTTTTACCAAATTTGGAAAATGGATGAAATGTTGAATATGAGTTGGAAGATTTTGAAATAATGGTCCAAAGAGGTTTACCTTTGTTATTTTTTATAAAAATAAAAATAAAAAACTTAGTTTGCGGTGCGGAGGAGTTATATTATATTCTAAGAAGTGTGAGAGGTGTATCTCACAAGTAGAGAGGGGGAGATCCTCGTCCAGGCCAATTAAGGACTGGACACCGGTGCTCCCAATCTAAAGTCTAAGCGTAGAACCACATGTGCTGGTATAGGACGGCCTTAGCTAATTAAGTCATCAAAGACTAGCTTTGCATGTTGGTAGGACGTAGTAGTACAGGCATGATCGGGTAGGCTTGCTGGAAGGGGCTTCCTGCACTGAGACATTGGGACCAAAGCCTTCCAATACAATGGTTAATGCCTCACTCTGATGGGAGGTACCCGGGATCGGAGTGAGAGTTTTCATTGCTGAGCTAGTGCAAGATTAGGACGGATGCCAACTAAACTAGATAATTCGTGTGCTATGATTAAAGTTGTACACCTTTGCAAACTATAAATCTATTTAAATAGTCATGCTCGTGGTCATGAACATGCTTAGTGCGGTCCATCAGGTATAGTCTTGGTTTTTACATAAAATGATTCTTGTTGGAAAATGAGGGAATGGTTTTGTTGTTGATATTTGAGTTGAGTGCCATGTTTGTGGCTGGAAATAAGATGTTGATCGCAGCCGAGGAGGGTTGTGATTTGTTATTTATTCAAGTACTTACTTGTTGTTCAATATCTATTTAACTATTCTTTACATTTCCGTTGCAAATTACTATGTATTGATATTGTAAATAAAACTTGCTTAACGCTGAAAATAATTTCTAGCATAAAGTCTCATCCCTTGTTAGCCATGTGATGGACCGAAAAGGCGACTAGAGGGGGGGGGGTGAATAGGAGCACGCTCGCTTTTTCACAAATAATTGATTCAATAATATTTCACTCCAGTAGCTATGGAAGCTATGAAGATTAGTATATCTGTACAGCGAAAGACTAATATTGAATCCAATTTAAAACCCCTAAGCAATACGACAAAAACAGCAAAGATTGAAACAATTCAATGCACTAGCGGTCTGACCTCTGGCCTTGGGCGGTCGGCCAGATTCATGGCGGCGACCTCGACCTTGGGCGGTCGGCCGATTCCCTGGCGGTTTGACCTCTGGCCTTGGGCGGTCTGACCGATTTCCTCGAGCGTAAGAACGACCCAGATGGCGAAGATGAAAATAGATGAAACTTTTGATCTACTAATCCAAACTTGATGAAACTTGGAACACACCTTCTCTATGATATCAGGAAGCTATTCCAATCGAAGATTGTGATAATTCTTGGAAGAATAGCGATCCTTTTCGATTTGATTGAAGAGAGGTTCAAAACGGGTCAAAATGAAAACTAGGTCAAAGCTCTTGCTCGTGGGTAATTGATGATCAATATGATCCTAGATAGATTCCCACACGTCACAGCAAGCTAGATCACATGAATAAATCAAGTAAAAACTCACGGATCAAAGAAAGACCCAAAATCATCAAATAGAGAGAAAGAACGAAATGAGACAAAACATGATCAAACTTCCTTTGATTGATTGATATGATCTGGGCTTACAGCCACTCCATCAATGAGGACAATGCTCAATCCAAGAGCACGAAAATAACATCAAACATTAAGAACCCTAGTCTCCACAAAACCTCTCCCTAAGACAATTAGGGTTTACAAGAATTGCAAAAGTGGCGAAGAAGAGGTGCAGTCACCTCCCTCTCCTATTTATAGTGGAGGCTTAGACCTTCTAGAAGTTTGATCCTATTGGGCTCCCGTTAAGGCCCAAAACAAACGGGACACTTACGCACGTATTTTAATGCGTCATCTTTAACATCCCTTGACCTAACTAGCTACACCTTGCATCATCTTGCGCCCCAGATTAGCTAATAGGTCACCCTTGTCCATCTTGCACCACGCTTGAGTACATTGACCTCACTCGGCATCGTCGATCGTTCTGGACCTCAGCTCTCCAAGCCTAGTCCCGATCATCCTCGCCGTTGACCGTCATTGACCACCAAGCCACCTGCACAACAATAGATAAGTAAACCAAATTTGGGAACAAGTTCTTCACAACTTGACCCATGTTAGTCAAAACATGCATCATGCACCATATATGCCCTGAAACTCATGACTTTGACCTAACACACGAATATCGCCGCCATGACCTATGGGCCGGTCAGACCGCCAGCTGGGACTTAGCCGTTTTTCCTCTCTGGAAAACCGAAACCTACTGGAATTTTCAAACCAATAGAACTTTTAACTAGAGACTGCAAAAATTATGAGACCAAGTGCAATAGAATCCACTCTCTTACCTGCACGCTCTATTTTTGGCCCAGTTCAAATCCTCACTTTCTAACATTTCCGGTCCGACCGCCCCTTAGGGCCGGTCCGACCGATTAGGGACCGGTCGACCGCCCCGGCGGTCGGTCGGTGAGTTCAACTTTACAACCTGACAAGAATCTGTGAAAACACATAAAATGACAAACCGTAAACGCCATTGCCAATTGTCACATCATCCTAAGATCTGGAGCATATCCTCATGATATCCACACCATGCATATATATAAATTTTGTGATGCTACAAGTCTTGTTGAGTACACAATGTACTCAATCTTGCTTAAATTATTGTTCAGAGTTAGAGGATGAGCCTATGCTGGACGACATGTTTTTTGCACCCAGTACCGGAGGGTTCGGTGACGGGTCTTTCTAGGTCTTATTCCTTGTCGGTTGCCTGAGGGTTTGGATAGGCATACCGCTGGACTTTTGGTTTATATACATGTTATTCTTCCGCTGTTTAATTCACTACTTCTAGTACTAGTTGTTTTATTTGGCCGGTCGGCGTGTATCATACTATGTAATGTAATCGTTTAAGTCAAGTACCATATATATTTGTTTCATGTTGTATGTATATTGTGTATAGATGTGTATGCGAAAGTTGTGGATGTGTGTACTAGTCACTTATCATGGAACTAGTACGGTACACACATGAGAGCTTCGGGTATTCAAAGCCCGGGGTCCGACAATTTCATCCTAGAATCAGATTGTAGATATCTTCACTAAGCAGTTGGCCAATCGACCGTTTACAATGTTAAAGCACAATCTCAATCTTAGTTAACTAAGTATGGATGGAGGGAGGCTCTTGAAAGTAATCGATTAGTATATTTGGAGATAACTTGTATTTTGTTTAGATATTGGTTGGGTGTGCATGCTCAGTAATCGTGTAAGCCTTGAGGTCATTGCATCTGTTGTAGCCCCTCCGGCAAAGATATTGCGGATATAAATACACATCATCACAACCTGTTTGGGTGTGAGCATCTATTCTCCCTCTCAAACATATTAGCATTAGGTGTATTCTGAGACCAAGGTGATCGGCCTCTAGTCATTTGCCATTGTGGTGTCTGCTTTTTGGGCATTAACGCTAACTCATACAGGTATTCGGATGGAAAATCTGCGACATAGCGGAGAAGAGGTCGCCGTCATGCGACCCCAAACAAGTCTTGACCTCTGCCACCATTTGAGATCTTTCCGTAGCCACCTTTCATTGTGCGTTGAGTAGAATCAATATTCGAATCTTGCATTTCACAAAGACGGGTTAGGTGGTGTGAGTAGAGTGAACTTTTTGCAGCGTTCTTATGATCAGTTATTCTCTTGTGTAGGAGAAGGGGTACTGGAGTTAGGGGCATCGTCTTGGCCTCCCCGCGCTTCGTAGCGAAAAAAGGTAAGTACTTTTGTATGGTTGTGATGATATGTGCTTTTCCATGTTCGAGGAATGTATGGTGAGCAATGTTTGATACGTACTTGTTCATAGTAGTATCTGATTACCATGGTTATGTTAATGATGTTACTTTATTCATCGGATTTATTCATGCATGCAAGTAGTGTTCTTGCTACACCCACAGGAGTGGCTAGTGAAGTCCCATCATTCCAACATGGGCATGTAAGACCCACCATTCCAATGTGGGCAACTTTGGATCCCCGTTTTGAAACGTTCTTCAAACGGGCTTTGGATCCCCGCATTTTGGATAATGCGGGCATGAGTGAACACTGACGGGTGTTCACTAGCTATACCGGTATGAGCAGAAGTGAAGGGCATGCACATTCATTCATTCATGTGTTTTCTATTATTTTATATTTTGGCTTCAATGTATGCTTGACGAATTATACCTGTCTTGTTCAAAGTATTCTTTTTACTTGCTGAGTCTTGGACTCACCCTTGTTGTGTTTCTTTTTTAGGTGAACCACAATGACGACATTTATGGGAGGGAGTAGACACACGGTTGCACGCATCTTTGAAATAAACCTTTGTTATTAGTCCGCATTTCGGAGTTTGGACTGTAATAATAAATAACCATTTTGATGATCGTTATTGATTATCATTATGTTTAGGTTTTGCGAGTTAGGGATTCATGCTTTCCAATTATGGTCTTAATAGTTTTACTTCGAATGGAATATCATGTTCGATTTATTTGTTTATTGCAGAAATTAGGTTGTTTATTATGCTAGATTCCTTTCGGATGGAACTTATTTTGCTCTTCATTGTTATGATGTTAGTAATTGTTTAGATTGTTGATTTATGGTAGAGATTTTAGGTAGCATCTTGGCTTTCGAATAACCAGGGTATTACAAGACTGGGTGGGAAGGTCTCTGTGAAAGGATCATCGAATTATTGATGCAGAAGAACATCGCAAAATCAGCACTCTGGTTCAGGCTGGGTTCCACGTTCTTCTTCTCTTAGTCCTTTTCAAGAGAGATTGTTTGTTCTTCTCTTCGGTGATAAATATGATAGTCTGATTACTATATGGAGGCTTCTAGCCACATGTACAATTTGATGCACAAAGAACTAGACAATCATTCTTTGCATGACCAGCAATTGATTAGTTTGGCTCAAAATCTGAAAAATATTTGCAACATAAAAAACTATCACAGACGGTTCTTGTTCAGAACCGTCTGTGATACTTTTTTCACATATAGTTTGAAAACCGTCTGTGATGACTGCCTGTTATCACATACACATAAATCCAGACGGTTCAAAAAACCATCTGTGTTGACGGTTTAGAACTGTCTGTCACTAGCCTTTGTGTAGTAGTGAAATTAAATGAATCTTTTTTATATAAATTCATATAAAATCATGCTATATCGAAATATGCAAAAAAATATTTTGATTTTTGTTGCTTTTGAAATTATTTTGCTATATAATTTGCTTCTGGCTCTTTCGATTAGACATCGATTGTTCGAGCGAAATTTACAATGATCCTCCATCCTCTTATTCAGAGCAACTAGAGCAAGACAAGCACCTCCTTTGAGCATGTTGGTCATACTGTTTTAATTATTGTACTTCTTTTTTGCAAAATCCATTATGCATGCGTGTATGTTTGCTTAAAATTGCTATATTTAGGGATAACGGTAGTTATGGTCTTATTCGATGCATGATCCTCCTTGAAATATTGTTACCCATGCTGTTGTAGCCATTAGGGAATGGTTTAGACAACAAATGATGTCGAATGAGGTTTTTCGAATGCGAATATCGCATAAATGCTTAGCCGGGTTTTAGTTTTACTAAATTTGGAAAATGGATGACATGTTGAATATGAGTTTGGAAGATTTTAAAATAATAGCCCAGAGTGATTTACCTCTATTATTTTGTATAAAAATAAAAATAAAAATAAAAAACTTAGTTTATGGCGCGGACGAGTTACATTATATTCTGAGAAGTGTGAGAGGTGTATCTCACAAGTAGATAGGGGGGTCCTTATCCGGGTCAATTAAGGGCCGAACGCCGGTGCTCTCAATCTAAAGCCTAAGCAAACAACCACATGTGCTGGTATGGGACGGCCTTAGCTAATTAAGTCATCAAAGAGTAGCCTTGCATGTTGGTAGGCCGCAGTAGTACGTGCATGACCAGGTAGGCTTGCTCGAAGGGGCTCCCTGCACTGAGGCATTGGGACCAAAGCCTTCCGATATAACGGTTAATGCCTCACTCTGATGGGAGGTACCCGAGATCGGAGTGAGAGTTTTCATTGCTGAGCTAGTGCAAGATTAGGACGGATGCCAAATAAACTAGAGGTATTCGTGAGCTGTGGGTAAAGTTGTACACCTCTGCAAACTGTAAATCTATTTAAATAGCCATGCTTGCGGTCATGAGCATGCTTAGTGTGGTCCATCAGGTATAGTCTTGGTTTTTGCACAAAATGATTCTTGTTGGAAAATGAGGGAATGATTTTGTTGTTGATATTTGAGTTGAGTGCCATGTTTGTGGCTGGAAATAAGATGTTGATCGCAACCGAGGAGGGTTGTGATTTGTTATTTATTTAAGTACTTACTTGTTGTTTAATATCTATTTAACTATTCTTTAAATTCCTGTTGCAAAGTACCATGTATTGATATTGCAAATAAAACTTGATTAATGCTAAAAATAATTTGTAACATAAAGCCTCATCCCTTGTTAGCCATGCATATATATAAACTTTGTGATACTAGAAGTCTTGTTGAGTACACAATGTACTCAATTTTGCTTAAATTATTGTTTAGAGTTAGAGGATGAGCCTATGCTGGACGACGCGTTCTTTGCACTCGGTACCGGAGGGTTTGGTGACGGGTCTTTCTAGGTCTTATTCCTTGTCGGTTGGCTGAGGGTTTGGATGGGCATATCGTTGGACTTTTGGTTTATATACATGTTATTCTTCCACTGTTTAATTCACTACTTCTAGTACTCGTTGTTTTATTTGGCCAGTCGGCGTTTAAGTCAAGTACCATATATATTTGTTTCATGTTGTATGTATATTGTGTATAGATGTGTATACTAAAGTTGTGGATGTGTGTACTAGTCACTTATCATGGAACTAGTACGGTACACACATGAGAGCTTCAGGTATTCAAAACCCGGGGTCCGACAATTTCATCCTAGAATCAGATTGTAGATATCTTCACTAAGCAGTTGGCCAATCGACCGTTTACATTGTTAAAGCACAATCTCAATCTTAGTTAAGTAAGTATAGACGGAGGGAGGCTCTTGAAAGTAATCGATTAGTATATTTGGAGATAACTTGTATTTTGTTTAGATATTCAGTTGGGTGTCTGTAACCGTAATCGTGTAAGCCTTGGGCTGTTGCCGGTACAGCTGTAGCCCCTCCGGCAATATCTTTGCCGGATATAAATACACAGCATCACAACCCTGCTGGGTGTGAGCATCTATTCTCCTTCTCAAACATATTAGCATTAGGTGTATTTACAGACCAAGCTGATCGGCCTCTAGTCAGCTGCCATTGTGGTGTCCTGCTTTTTGGGCATTAACGCTACCTACGCCCTGGCTGTTCAGATGGAAAATCTGCAGCATAGCGGAGGAGAGGTCGCCGTCCTTAACGACCCCCAAACAAGTCTTGACCTCTGCCTCCATTTGAGATCTTTCCGTAGCCACCTTTCATTGTGCGAGAGAGGCCTGTCTTCCGTGGCTTTATCGAGCTCCAAGATGACCTTAACGGTGATCTGAGACAGAGCAATTCCCAAACTACAGTACAAAACGTACGGTCAAACCACACCAGAGTTGGGTTGTATTGTTCATTGCTCACACGTAGCGTCTGCAAACAAGACGCAATTCTTTAAACTCGCAGTTGTTTCGGGTCAACAGGAATTGGCACATGAGCCGACGATTCAGATTGGGATTAATTTTTTGTCACAAGATTTGATGAGGTTGGAGTCGCCGAGCCCAACAGTCGTATGTCAGTAAACTCTGTCAGCCTCAGCCCTGGAAACGACCTTTGCCGTGCCCGTGATGGATCTTTGATAGGATGAGTGGGCCAGAGAGCGTGAGGTTTTACATCGTGAAACGAAAATAGCTTGATGCTTGATGTGATGTTGTTGACAGGGGGTGAATGTGAACTGTTATTGCCAGAACTTGTACGTCGTATGTGGTCCACCCGGTATCACGGGATATCAAAATTTTTTTAAAAAATAGTAAATATTATCGTATATATATTATACATGTGTTTTCTAGTTCAAAAGTTGTGCACTCTGGTCCAGTCTAACCTCTGATCTTTTATATTTTTTACCGTATAAATTACTATTTAATATAGTATCATTTTTACCTCTTGTATCGAAATATTCCCTTCTTTTTCTCAATATCTTTTTTAGTAGGAACCCTGGGCTCATGGATAAACGTGGAAAGAAAGGTCAAAGGATAGAAACAGCTACCTTCCTCTCGAAGAAAGTGACGTTGCATAGGCACA